>CM022946.1:4247699-4767699 GCA_012931725.1 Litsea cubeba | reverse complement strand
AAAAAAAAATATGAAAAAAAAAAAAAAAATTCCAAGAAATGGTGTGTTCATATGTGATACATAAAAAGGTGGAAGCTGTTGTGAATGATCGTTCCTTGCTGCAAACGAAAAGTGTTTCTTTTGAACGATCTCTTTTTCAATGTAGGAGTTTTACATGTTCTGAATGCTTTAAAGCCATATTGAAGAAGTTGATCAATGGAGTGAATGGTTTTCATTGTCTTATATATTAGAGCTCGAGTTGATTCATTTTTGCTCCACTAGTTTCAATGGCTTTTAAACTACATTCATAAATATTTCCCACCTTGATCCTAAACCCCATTACAACCTTTGAAAAGTCCTTATGATTCGTGTTATGCATGTGATCCCAGTGGTGGAGAATGAGAAGATATGCAAGCCTATGGTAGATCATTTCCATTGGAATGAATTTGAGCGAAACAGATACCTTTCAAACATATGAGAGTAGAGTGTTTATTTCCGTGAGGGTCTACGTATTTAGTCTACTCCATCTTCGAGTGAAATTGCTTACCAAGTATTTGTAAGATGTTTAAGAATGTTTATTCATGACATGTTTTGAGTTTTGAAAAGCTTGGTTGTTCTTTGTTAATGGCATTCAAACTTGGTATTTTAGGAAAGTGAATTTGAGTTTTGCACGAGGACGAGCAAAAGTTAAGTGTGGGGGAATTTGATGAGAATGCAAAATGTTATATTTTTCTCCATTAATGTTTAGTCCTTTATACTTATTTGATGCCTAAATGTACTCACTATTCTTATATTTTGCTTTAGGATGCAAATGGAGGTGCTATGTGCAAAACAAAGCTAATTGAGTGATTCTTGACAGTTTTGACATCACTTCGTAATTTGGGCATAACTCTCTCCTCCGAACTCCAATTGAGATGATTCAAGATGCTATGGAACGCCAAGAAAAAGATCTACAACTTTTATATTTTGAGTTTTGAGATATTCTTGCTGAATCAAGAAGTTTCTAGATCTGATTTGTAAGAGAAGTATTCATATTTGATGCTAAATGAATGAAGAATCAAGCAGAAGGGCATTGTGGTAAATTTGATGAAATCAGGAGTTTCCCGAAACATATCCAATATTGGGCTCATATTGTCCGGAACGAAAAATGATGCAACTTTAATTCTTGGTTCGAGCCCAACAGAAGCCCGAGTGAGAAGATATGGTCAAGAAGAAGATTTTGACTAGGTTAGAATTTAATTTATTATTTTATTCCATCTACAATCCCACCTCACTTCAAATTCTCTCACACTTTGTACGGTGCATTCCATCTCCAACGATTTCTTTCTATTATCTCTTTCATCTCTCATTCTCTCCTACTTTATCTCTTCTTCATTCTTTTTCTCTCCAATCACATGGGTCCACATCACCTAACTTCTCTTCTCTCTCTAATCAAACTCTCCACTATAAATAACTCACTCAACATTCTCCACAGTACCTTCCCATTACACGTTTTTCTCTCTCTTTCTTTTCTACTATTTTCTTTGCAAGTTAGTATGGCCCTGCGTGGCTAATTTTATGTTATTGGTTGAAGAAGACTGAAGCCTTGGAATAAATACTGTGAGATCTAATTTATTTTCATTATTCAATTTATGCTTTGAATATGGGTTGTTCTTCTGTGCTTAATTTGTTATCATGATTGTTTCGTTTAATTGCTAGGATGCATACTAGTTTATTTTTCGTTGCAATCTACTGCTAAATTAGAAATCAAATCCGTAATTGTTTGATCCCTCTAATTTGCGAAGTAACTAGTATTTAATAATTTGCTGCTTTGGAAATTATTAGATATTAGGAAGAACACCTGGCTAAATTAAATGCAACCGCGTGTGCTTGTGTTGTTTAGATTCATCAATCTCTCAAGGTCTTAATGCTGTTACTAGATTAAATCTTTGGCGCTTGTCTTGGATTGTTTAGTAATTAGGGATAATTAGAGCGCGTGTTTTCTAATTAACTAATTAAGGAGGTAGGAATTTAATTCCAATGATGAATATTCAAAATATTAGTTGATTTATTTTTGCATCAATGATCAGTATTTAATTTCCAATGGTGGATGTTAACTTTGACCAATGCTTGTTAATTTGATTGAATTTCTTACTTTATTATTCTTTATTTGCTTTTATTCATTTTTTTTCCTTTCATTATAATCAAAACCCCCATCTTTGATCACATAGCATAAAATTTGGATAAACACTCTCCGTGGGAACGATCCTTACTCGCACTACTACATATATTTTTAGGAGTAAAGGTTTTATTATTTTTGGGTGCCTGCGACAGCACGACCAGCTATTTTCAGATTAGTCTTCATCCAGTCTTGGATGAGTTGATGGACTTTCACTAGTGTTATCTCGAAAGCATATTCAGTTTCAAGAGGTACTCTCTCTCTCTCTCTTTCTCTCTCTCACACACACACAGACACACACACAACACTCTCACATTATTCTGTACTGATGTTTTCTTTTGTGTGGGGCATGATTTAAAGCCTTCTGAGATAGCATGCTATAGTCGTGTTGAAGGTGGAGATGTCTCTTTTGACGATCGCAGCTTGGTAAGCCGTTGATCTATGTAGTTACTCATGTAGTATTTCTGACATTTATTTTAACCTCTACATAATTAGACTACTTTAAAATAGAAAATCTCTTTGTATTCGATCTTAGCATTGATTCTGAGAACTTTATGCTAAATCTGAGATGCAGAGTTTTGGGGCAGTTTATGAGGGTAGAGGCTTACTTGCATCCAGCTCAGAAAGTGCTTGATGCATATTCTGGGTTTCAAGACCATTGTCGAATTTGCAGTAGTCCAGCACCTCAATGTTACTGCCAGAAATCAATTCATTCCAACAAATTTTCAATTAAAGTGATAGGGCAACTTTGGTGTCATATGCACGGGTTAAAGATTTTTGAATGGGTTGGTCCAGGGCGAACTTTCCATGAGCTTTCCTGGCCTGAAGGTTAGACCCATTTCACCTGGCTGATATTGAACAAAACTTGGCTATCCCACCCTCCAAGGTCGTAATATTGTTGTGGATTTCATAATGTTGCGAAATACAGATCTGATGTTTAAGTAATTCCACTGGATTATCAACTCCATATCTGAATCAATGACATGTTTCGACTTTTGTTTTTATTCTGCTGAGTGCTCTGCATTTCACCTTGTTGTTCGCAGCTGGACTTTGTGTATGCTAAGGAAATGAAAAGGCTGAGGTGAAACATCCAGATTAACACATTCCATAGATGAACACAAAATTTATATTATTGTGCATTCCCTAGTCCCTATTGTTGCCAAGATGCTTGTCTGCACTACATGTGCTTGTATGTGGGCATATGCATGAGTATCTTTACATCTTTAAACTCTGGCATTTGCATTTCTTTTTTGCCTATCCTTCTGAACTCGGTTGATAAGCTATCTTATTCTTAGCATTTCTTTCTTCATTTCAGGCCAATAGTGGACCAAATACTAATGGATGCCAGGTAACGTCACTAATACATATTGCTCACATTGTTTACTAATGTTCAAAGTTGATTTTGATTTTGATTTCTTTTATCTTTTAATGTGATATACCAATGAAGAAAGATGGCAAATAGAGCCTTATCTTGAAATAATGGGATCACTGAAAAAGAAAAAGGACGCTGTGATCTGCTCGAGAAATGTCCCATTGCATTTGCATTCGTACTATATTTTGGGTGGCAACAGATGTAGTGGGACAATTTTCCATGCGGTAGAGACTTAAGGGAGCCAGCTTCTTTTATAAATACACTGACACAACCATATTGCTACTTAAAGAATATTTTTTTCTAGTTACACCTTCAGCTGATCAGAATATGGCATTTCAATATTTGCAGTTCTTCATCACATGCGCTAAATGCGAGTGGCTCGACAATAAACATGTGGTGTTTGGGGTAAGCTCTTAATGCATCCTACCTGCAGTTAATGTTATCTAATTTCATTACTTCAATTGTAAGTGACCTTTTGGTCCAACATCAGCGGGTGATATGGCCATGAGTTAACTTGCCATTATGTGATTATATGACCCTAAGCATGTATTCTCTTTCTCTCAGTTATTGCCCCAGATGTTTACCATATGCTGTCCAGATTGGATCATCTTGAAAGAGGAAGGGATTTCATTTTTAATTCACATTATAAACTATGTTAGTTCAGGTTGTTGATGGTCTTCCAGCTGAGTTTGTGTTGGGAAAGGGTGATGACCCTCCAACATAATCAATGGCAGAAGCTATGCCATACACTCAATCATTGTTATCTAATGGAAGGGCGGTAGGGTACCATGCGAAAGTTGCACCTCCTACCGTTACCATGCCGCGATTAAAGGTGGAATAGTAATGTAGTATTGCTAAATGCATGTGTGAAAAATTAGTCAAGCTCTAATACTGACTACATGTCTGTACATTTGTTTTAGGCAATGGTTTCTGGGCCAATTGGTGGTTTCTTGGATGTTGCGTTCAATTATAATACACAAGCATTTTTAGACTACAACTTGATTGGTTTGTTTGGATGAAACTTGCTATAAGAGCTTCACTGTTACCAAATGTCAAATGTAACTGAAGTTTTTGTTTATTAAGATCATTATGTTTGTTCAAATTTGTTGTGTTGCAGCTCAGTTCTATTACATTGGTTGGAAAATGGTGATGCTTAGTGATGAGACATGGATTAAGTTGTTTCCAGGGTTATTTACAAGACAAGATGGAGTTAGCAGTTTCTATGTAAGTCTGTTACTTAATGCCCTAATGGCAAGCGGTGCTCATTGTTGTTCGTATATCGGGACTGGAACCTCTTGTACAAAAATGTTATGTATTTATTTGCTATATAGTCTTCTTGTTTGCACATTTGCTATATACTATTCCTTTCGGGCTTTGTGTATGAGGGCTGACTTATGCAGGAAACTCTGCGTTGTTCTATCTAAACCAGACTTGGGCTGTGAGGGTTTTGGTGATCTCCTTGCTTGCATAAGAAACAAAAACATTCCACTTCGGAATAATATTCATTTTGTGGTAAGTGGCCCAATTTTAATTTTTCATGTAAATTTCTTTTACTTTTTTTTAACCCAAATTTCATCTCCCATGCTCGCATTGTTCACGTTCCGTATATGCTTCATAATATGACAGATAGGTCGTGTTGCATTCCAAATCTTGCGAATAATAGATATTTGAAATTAATCTTGATTTGTATGATTGTAGCTTGAATATTAAAAAGAGCTTAATCTAGCACCCATTGATTATAACGGTATGAAAATTTTTTTGGAAAGGTAAAGAATACAGGTATGAAAATCTCCTCTTATAGAAAGATTCTAATGTCTTATACAGAATAAAGGCATTTCTTCCCATCCAATTCATGAAAGTGAAGGCTCTGTTTTCATCCATGACAATACTCCCTTTGTTCATCTGCCCTTTCTCTAGATTGTAGTATAATTTCCTTCTTATCCATCTATCCAGGGCTAATGAGTCCTAATTGGTGTATCTGCCAAGTTTTATCAATATATGGACAGCAAAAAAGATTTTCAATGTATGTTAGTCCAGTGTGTAGCAGTAACTTTTCTAGCTGTACAGAATTATGACCATATATATAACCATTTAATAGATCCATTGAACTATGTTTGGGGTGTTGGTTCTCTCCCTTTCTGAGACATGTAATCAATCCTTTCTGATTGTTCTACAGGTACCAGCTTATCTCTCAGCTCAGATATTGGGTGCAACCCTTGCAAAACGGACATATTGTGCCTGTGAAGGAGAGAAGTGCACCCATGATACCCTAAGTCTTAAGAGCCTTCCTAGGGCTAGAGATACTTGCATGAGATTTCTAAATGAAGATTGTAACATAATGTATGTATGTAACTGGCTGCCTAATGAGATTGGGCCCTTTTTATTCTTAATAAAATCTTTTCTACCACTTTCTTTTTCTTCTTTTTTTGTGAAGTGCTTAATTTGTAGCATTTGGGCCCTTATTTTTAATCTTGCAAAACGGACAAAGCTAGATGATAAAAACCATTAAACAGGCCCATAAAATTAGAACAAACGTCCACACACAAAAAAAAAAAAAAAAAAACGACGGCTCATGAGCAGTCGTTTGCTATAAGCTACATCCAGCTAGCCGTTGTAGGTTTAAAAAAAAAAACGATGGCCATTTTTGAAATGCCGTCGCAAATAAACGACTGCCTTGTGGCAGTCGTTTATTTTACAAATTATACGACTGCCAGGAGGCAGTCGTTTAAGTAAAATGACTACGAATTTTCCGACGGCCCATGGCCGTCGTTTATGATCAATTTTGACCTAGTGTCTAATTAATGGTGTTTTAAAATCCGTTGTATTGGTGATGTCAGGTTTTTTTTTGTTTTTTTTTTTGGGTATAGGTGATGCCAGTTGCTGAACGAAGTGCTTAATCAGGAGGCCTACATCCTCTTCTACAGAAGGCAAGAGTCACCCTGGTTTTCAAGCTTGGTAGAAGCAGAGACAGTAAGCCCGGGCTCGATGTGGATGAATTCATCATCCACTTCCTCTGTATCAGATTCAGATGATCTGGTCACTGTCCCTGTTCAATTCCAGAGCTCTCTCAATGGTGATTTTGATGAGCATACAGATGCCGCTTCAGCATACACCCCCAAACCTCCTATAAGTCCTGGCAAACATGGTAAAAGATTCTTTAACCCACCAGCTATTCCAACTCCTTTGTGCAACTGCTTCCTTTGTTAATTAAATTTGATTATTTGTAGTAGTAACTAGTATAGATTTAATGCTCCTTTTTTTTTTCCAGCATTAGCAGTTAATCAGTCTCCTATATAACTAACACTGTGGAACCAGGCCAAGTATGTAAGCGAATCCCACACGCCCATTCGAGTAATGGAGAAGAGAGCAAGAAGCCTGCTACCAACAATGATGATGGTGATGATGTCCAGGAGGATGGAAAAGCAAAAAAGCAGAAGAAAAATAAAGTACAAAGGATGTCTTGTTTCTACTCACTCTTTTCATGTGCTTCTGAAGTGCATAACCAATGCCTAGTGCATTTCATAGTTCCCTTCTGCATTCGTTTCCTCAAGCAACTGTATTCACTTTTTCACATTTTCCATATTTTTTGATGGGTCAGATTTTCCTGCGTCTGGAATTCGTTTGAATTTTCCACCCTGGTAACTATGGGCCAGACCATCGCCTCTGTGCAGGATATAGAGCTTGACAATGGGAGAATCCTATACTTTGTTGTGCAATTTGATAATTCCATTTGAATATTGACATCAATGAAAGAAATCATTTTTGTGAGTGGATGCTTTCTACAATTTCAATTTTCATTGTTTCATCACATGGTGAAACCTTTTTTTTTTTCCTCAAGCATGGTGGAAATCACTCCTCTTGCAGCACCATCATAATGAGCCCTGCTACCTGCACCGAGGGGGAGCCCGGGCCACAGCCGTTGGATCCCATGTGCCTGGGATCCAACGGCTCCCATGAGGAGCCGGGCCACAGCCCGGGCTCTCCATCTGTGCAGGTAGACTTTTGCCATTATAATTTGCTTTCTGCAACAAATTGTGGAAAACAACACACCTTGGAAAAATCAAAATGGCGGAAAATATTGGCAGGGGCAAAAGTAAATTCTCTAATAAAGAACCAAGGTTCCCACTTGGGTGAGGAGGAAAGTGAGGAGTAGACACTTTTCTATAAAAAGAAACCTAAACCTATTTTCAACCTGGTTGGACTGTTTGGAGATAAAAATTAATTTTTATTCTTCAAGGTGTAGAGAGTTTCCTCTGCTAAAATTATATTTTACCATTCAACTTTTGTTTGTCTGAGAAGGATTTCAAAATACCACACCTATGTAATGACCATTTTCATCAGACTGATAACACTCGTTTTATACACTCAATACTCCATCGATTTCCAAACATCCACGTGGGCCCCCCACATGAGTTCTTCGTTACTAGCATCATCTAATTCATGGATTTTACATTACTGGTCATTAGCTCCCACCACATTTCTTTTTCATACTGTGCCACCCTAAATTGTTTTAAGTTGTATAATTCTAATTGCTTTAAGTAATCTTTGCAATGAAAAAAAGAAAAAACTTGGTGTATTTCTCAAACATAAATGTTCCGTGCTCGAGAGCCAACCTCTTGACAAATAGAAGTATATAAGATCTTTACAGATACAGTCTGATGCAAATCTAAAATGGGGTAGTATAGGGTACTGGTTAAATATAGAAAATACACGACCTCTCACATTTTGGTTCCAACACTCCCCCCCTCTTCTACCATAAGAAAAGCCGGTGCCATGCAGCAACTAGAAAAGTTTGATTTTATTTATCTATAGAAAGAATTTGCGGCAACCTAAAGAGAACAACTTCTCCCTTTACAATGAAGAAAGTTTTGGTATCCAAATGAGCTCCTCAACTTTGACAGCACTGATTACAGATGCAGACTCACAGGATTCTATCTTGAAGATCCGTCATAAGGTTGGAAGCAAGAGAACTAAGCTTCTTGCCTGTCTCTCCCGCAATGTTTTTAAGAGAAGAGATATCTTGTGATGCCTAGAAAAACAAAGAAAAACCCAACAGAGAAAGCAAATCTTTAGCTGGAAAAGGATAAGCTGCCAAATAAAATTTTGACGTAATCCAGAAACTCAAATATTTAAAAGAATGAAATTGAAACATATATATATATATATGTCTGCATGCATGTGCCCTGTGTGGGTATTTTTTTTGTGTGTGTGTGTGTGTGTGTGTGGGTGTGGGGGGGGGGGGGGGGGGGGGGGGGGCAATAGAGTCGTACCGAGGAGAATCCTATTAATAATCAAATATAGGAAATAACAGAAGGCAAGGAAAGTAGAGGAAAAAACTGAGAAACATTAGGGAATGTTAAATGCACACTACTTAGCACACCGATTTTACACAGGGCTGTGGCAGAAGTACAAGATCCAGGCAGCTCACGCAGCAGGCCCCTTCATGGGTGGGACGTGATCCTATCCCACTAGATTGGAAAGAACTGGAAGGTAAAAAAAAAAAAAAATGTATGACCAGTGGCCCACATTCACTCCACAAAAACCACCAAATGTGTGGTTTGTTAGGGGATGCAAGCACAGTCCAGGATAAACTCACAACCAAATCCTCAACTCAACCCACGGATTGCAATCGATCCACAAATTTCAGCTGCTCTAAAAGATAAATTCAGTAAATAAAATTTAATGAAACAGATGCAAAGAAATGAGCACAAACATGTTGAGTACCTTACTGGTTGAATAACTAACAGGACTTAAATTAATATCAAAAAATTGAATAAGTAATGAACTAGGTGAGATGCCCTACTTGTCGGCAGTCAGGACAGCCAGTGTACCTAAATAGGCCCTCCTGTTCTAATAATCATACCGATCATGGAAGTCCCAGTAGGCTTGTGACTGCATTTGGTAAGGATTATCATCTCATCAGAAAAGGGGGAAAACACACTAGGGTTATCCCATCACCATGATTTTTAAAGCAGAATTGCTGGAAAACCACCCAGATCTCGTATACTCTACAAGTAGTGCAATCAGCATTCCTCCCCAAAAAAATAAGAGGTTGCACATTTTCACATGATCCTCAGTGGCTTGGTCAACACAGAAACATAAAATGAAAAAGGTCCAACACGTACCTGGAAAGAGATACGATTGATGAGGTCCGATGCCGTAACGTCAAGTCGAGAATCGTCCATGTCATGACCAAAAAGATCAGCACTTGATATTGCGGTTGAACTCTGTGAAAAAAGACATCATTTATGAGGTGGTTGAAGCCATAACCAAGAGTATTAATAATTGACACAAACCATAACTCAAACCTGCCTTTTCACCAGAAGCTATTCATACTCCATAGCAGGGATAAAATATCGGCCGATACCCGATGTATCGGCCGTGGCCGATACGCTTTTTTGAAAAAAGCGGGTATCGCTCCGTATCGGCCGATACATGTGTAGTGGCCGATACGACCGCCACAAAAAGTGGCGGCCGATACGTATCGGTTTTTTTTTTTTTTTTTCAGGGGCGCTGCCCCCTAGGTCCCCGCCGGGGGATACCCCCGGACCCCCTTCGTGAAGTGCATGTTTTAAAGAAGTGGCAATCATGAAGACAAAATGATCATATTTGACCATGATAGATAGGACTCTTTTGCTGGTTGTCTTTCTTTTTTTGTGCTTGGATGTCTATTATTATCATAACTTGCTAGATAAGATATTAAACCTGTTTAATTATGTTTAAAATGGTATGGTAATAAAGACATAGTTACCTATTACTACTAGATTTCAAACTGGTCTTAATTAAATTATTTTATAAAGAACCCTCATTGTGGTCGTGACTAAGGTATTTCTATTTCCTTCACTAACTCTCTACTCTGTCATTTATAAATTGGTGTTGATTGTTACTCACTTCATAGTTCATTCACTTGATTGAATTTGAACATTGAATGTTGAAGTATTGATATTTAATTGTTCAATGTTCATTAATGAGTAATGACCTAACTCTCAAGTCTTATGCCTTTTTTTCATGTTCTATTTTTTTTAATGAGTTTTCCATTACTTTCTAAGTTAGTATGACTAAGAAACATGAATACATGTGAAAAAACTAATAATTACTATTATTTTCTATTTATACAGCGATATAGTACTTCATATATTGAGGGCACCGCTACGCCCCCTTTTCTTACTTTTGCAAAAGAACCACATATTCTTTCATTTTATAATTTTTTGGATTTTCTATAATGTTTTCATATTTTTTGGGCGATTTTTTCAAATCGCACCGCTACGCCGCTACGTATCCCCGCTAAGCTACGTATCCCCGCTAAGCTACGTATCGCCCACTTCGTATCGGTTTAACGGCGGGCCGCTACGCCCGCTGCTACCGCTATATTCATCCTTGCTCCATAGTAACAAAGACTCTCCCTTTATTGAAATGTATGTTTAGATCACATCAGATATGCACCAACATGCCTCTTAGTGAAAATCTGAGATGTCTTGCTCCATCATAGTATCAATCATACACTATTTATTTAATAAGTTCTTGTGGCACAGTGGAAGGTGCTCACTTCTACAACCTTGAGGTCGTGGGTTCAAGTCATATCATATTGTCACCAATAAAAATATGGAATATGTATCTATTTTTTAAATGGCTGTATTCTTCAAATAGTTTAGTAGTATATGTATATGTACACTTTGTATTCTTTAAAGGGAAATATTCATCTGCATCCAACCCTCATCATGTTATGGTGAGGGACAACATGGTAGGATTGAATTTATAACACATCCGAACCATCCACACACATGGAGCCCTGTTAAGTACACTAGACCCATTGAATTTTCACCAAACCAAATGGATTGGACCCTTGGATTGAGGGTCAAATTTTTTCTTTTAATATAAAGTCATTAAATTTGTGGGCCACGGATGAAGGGGTTAGAGGCATGGGATTGACCCCAAATTTGATATATGGTCCCATCCAAGATGTCTCTTCCCATCCCCCACAAGTCCCATGATCAGTGGTTCCCTAGGTAGGCCCCATTAAGTTTGTCCCTCACCATATGGTGAGGGAAGGATGCACAGGAATATCCCCCTTCTTTAAATAGTTTAATTCAAATCTTTTATCCGGATAGATTTTGTGTTATTCATTTTATGGAATATTTATAAAACATAATATTGTGGATATATAGGGTTTTCCTGAGTGCTGACACCTCACTAATATTGAAACCAATATGTGTCTGGCAGAAACTTACTTTTAGAGCAACTAACCCTTGCATACATACCGAAAATTTCTGCAGTGAGGCTTGAGCTTCCATATCCCTGGGTTTGGCTTGATCACCGAAAAACTGGGCTGATGAAATGGACTTTGCATTTGAAAATTTTTGTCTTGCTTCATTACTTTCCTGAACCTGGTGAATAGGAAAGAAGGTTCATCTGAGACCCGCATATCATTCATTCAAAGGTGTAAAAGGCTAATTCAGTAACATACTGTCACGATACAATGACATCACAAGATGCAGTAGTGATATTCAAAAGTTTCTGTATATGATATTGCAAAAATTAATTGATAAAAAAGTATATGATAGTCTAAATCCCATGTCATAAACCTAGGCCAAGTATAAACCAAGTTCAATTGGGTGAAGAAACATTTGAGAGAAAAACCAAAACTATATCAATATTCTCACTTAAAAAAGCATTGAAACTGCAAGCTGAAACTTTGGGAAGGATAATCTTTGTATGGCTAAGAAAATTGCAAGCACCTCCCACTTTCCGTAACATTACTGGCATCCTAAGATGGTAGTTTCATGGCATTAAACTTCACCTGGCACCGAGTAGACACAGGTGAGTTGACCTAGTGACACTCAACAATACAAGTTGAACGATCGTTGACTTGTTTGAGTCAGGACAGCACGAGACCAGCACAGATTAGCACACATTGGGACGGTACCTGTACAGACTGACTTAAACAGTCACTCGACCAATAACGTACATAGGAACTCTAATGTTTTTCACTTTCAGTCTTTGAGTTTAAGGGTCAAGGCAGTCGTCATCATTTCCTGATAACAAATCCCAATAAAGTAGTACTAATATCTCTAAATAGAAGTAGACTAACTTGATTCGGAAAGCTTTTATAATTGGTTGGTTTGCTTGATAAGTATTAAGTACGATGCCCAAATCCAGATCCTTTTTTTGAAAGGATGACTGAATTCATTTCATTTCACCAGGGAACTTTAAAGTATAAGAGTAGTATGATGCCCAAATCCAAATCCTCAAACTCGTTAATTATAAATGTGCAAACCATTTATTTCCCTTAATTTTGTCGTCATTCAGTTGATTCTCTCCTTTTTCCCAGCGTCCATTAATTTTTTTAGAGACTAGGTCTTGCAAATATTTGTTCTTAAGTGCAAGAAATCAAGATCATCTAAATCTAAAGGCTTTAGTTTGTTCTTGGTTCTTCTCTTTTTTGCATTTATTCCTATCTTTTTGTCTTCTATTAATGGCTTCTAGGGCCTAATATGCACCTAATCTTGAGGGTTTTCTTCCATTAAACAAGATAGGAAGAGCTATATTTGAGATCAAAGGTTTGAGCAACTGAAGGTCTCAAAGAAGGAAATGGGGCTTTTCCAATGGCTACATTTTCAGGTGTTGAATCATAAATAAAAAAGGAATGCATGTCATATTTCATTGGATACATGAAGCATCAGCATCATGTCAACTTAAAATAAGAAGAAAAAAAGGAAAAAAAAAATGCTAAACATCACTACGATCACATTTGACAATCAAATCTCGGAGATTCCAAACCGGTTTCTCAGTCATGGAAACCCACATTTGGAAACTGTAAATCCGTAAGGCTCTGGGCCAGTGCAAATCCTCATTTTTAACTTGAACCCCAAACCAAACCCCCCCCCCCCCCCCCCCCTTTCCTGGAAATCCTCATTTTTTTGCAGATTTACACACCAATATCAATTTTTCTTAGCTATATGCATCGATACACACCAAAAAAAAAAACCGGTTTCTCAGTCATGGAAACCCACATTTGGAAACTGTAAATCCATAAGGCTCTGGGCCAGTGCAAATCCTCATTTTTAAAGATTTTCAGGTCTTGAACCCCAAACCAACCCCACCCTTCCTGGAAATCCTCATTTTTTGCGGATTTACACACCAATATCAATTTTTCTTAGCTATATGCATCGATACACAAAAAAAAAAAAAAAAAAAAAAAACACTCTCAAGGTATAAGCAATTTCTAGGTCAATAATATATGTTTGTTTGCATCGAAGTCCACATGTTCAAAAGAAACAAAAATGCGCACAAGCAGATTCTATGATGGAGAGAAAAAAATTGACTGGTTAAAATATACAGTTTTGTCAGTTACACTTACTATAGGGTTAGAGCAGGTTTTCAACACTGAATCAAAGGTTTCCAATTTATAATTCGATTAGACCAACGGTAAAACCACCTGTTCATCTCAATCTGTAGGTCATTGGTTAAAGGCAAAACCCAAGAACCAATGCATAAGCCTTTGCAATTACCTGCGTATTAGAAGAACTGGAGCTTATTTTCTTTTGAAATCCACTATCCATTCCGAACTCTGAAAAGAAGCTTGAAGACTTTGGCGGCAGAACATGACCAATTGCTTGCACACTTCCCACATTAGTTTCAGCAGATCGAATGTTCTCTACATATTCAAAGCGTGAAGGATAAGATGAGCTCAATGTGGTGGTGGCACTGGCTGTAGACGTGACAGCAGGAGCTGGTTCTTCAGGCTTTTGATCATAGAGACTTTCATTTGGCTGCATTTATTGTGGTCGTTACTATGTTGGGTAATTTTCACATTCAACTATACAGATCAAGTATGACATTTAAGCATGCTCCGCAGGTATCTACTTCATAATTATTTGCTGCTTTATGAAAGTGCAGAAAACATGGTAACAATAGTACGAGTTTTGCAAGGAAAAGATGTATCTACCTTAGTAGTAAGCTTTCGAGCGCCAAGCCCTCCTGTCTTGCTTCCAGTCTTCTTTGAACCAAGAGGCTTTTTAAAGGAACTGGTAACAACAGAATGAGAAGTAGCTTTAGGCAAAGGAGCAGTTTCAAGAGTTTCATGCTTTTCAATTGTGTTTTCCTGAGGCACGTCAGCCATCTTTAGATTTGAAAGCCCATTAGCCGCAGGTGCTGTCTGAGAAGCAATGGGTGATGAGGGCAAACCAGTCTCTTCTGCCAAGCTCTTAGCAACTTCTTTTGAAAGTAATTGCCTGTATAATTCAGCAGCTCTTGAAGTGTACTTCGCCTCAATTTTGCCTCCATCTGTCCATCCATGCTGCTTAAAGAAAACCTGTGCACGGTTGTTTCCCCCAAAACTCATCATCCTCAACTGCTCTGGATTCCATGAATCAAGATTTGTAGACCTAGATATCAACCAAAAAAAAAAAAAATTTAAAATCACCTCTAAACATGGTAAACTTTAATGGTTGAATGGAGTTTTCCACTTTTTTAAGATGGGTTTTCTAAAAGAATATATCCAAGATTACATCACATATGGGTGGGTATGTGGGTCTTTCATCTGGTGGTTTCCATGTAGACTAAGAAGCACGGACACGGACACGGGACACGGACACGACACGACACGGACACGCCGACACGGCATTTCTCAAAAAAGTAGGACACGGACACGGACACGTTCGGGACACGTTAATAATTAATAATAATAATAATAATAATATATCTAATCATATACTAAGAGATACTATCATTTTAACTTTGTAATCAATTTAGCAATCAAATAAGTTATGACCTTTTACAAACAGCCCCCTTTTCTTTTCATTTTTTACTCTAATTTTATTATTTTAACTTTGTAATCAATTTAGCAAACAAATAAGTTATGACCTTTTAGAAACAGCCCCCTTTTCTTTTCATTTTTTACTCTAATTTTATTATTTTAACTTTGTAATCAATTTAGCAAACAAATAAGTTATGACCTTTTGCAATCAGCCCCCTTTTCTTTTCATTTTTTACTCTAATTTTATTATTTTAACTTTGTAATCAATTTAGCAAACAAATAAGTTATGACCTTTTACAAACAACCCCCTTTTCTTTTCATTTTTTATTCTAATTTTATTATTTTTTTTCCAATTAAAAGAGGCCAGCGTGTCCCCAGCGTGTCCCCTGCGCCAGCGTGTCCCAGCGTGTCCGAAATATTAAAAATAAAAAAAATAATCAGGACACTCTTTTGGGCGTGTCCGACACGTGTCGGAGCGTATCCGGAGCGTGTCAGTGTCCGACACGTGTCGGACACCGACACTCTGGCCCCGGAGAAGTGTCCGTGCTTCCTAGCATTTAGATAAGTTGGATCAAGTAGATCCCATGTAAATGGGCAGGATGGCTCTCACAACAATGTTTTCTTCTTCTTTTTCCCCCTCCCTCATCTCAAATGGGCAAGCTAAGTCTCTTATAGGCCCCAAGTGAGTTGATAAGTCTTGGTATTTGCATATGCATTGCCTGCATCCACTTTTTATCTTATATACATGAGTTATGAGACGTCATATAATTTAAACGTCATTGGATGTCCGATCTACATTTGTGATTGCAGAAACTGTGCAATGAAACATAGAGGACCTGAAGTCCAACTCCTAGGAAAAGATACTGTTACACTCAAAGGTGACTCATACACGGGCATCAACTCAAAATCTAAAACTTCCCTACATAGTTTTCAAAATCGGAATCGTATCGCAAATCGTTCATATCCATGAATCGAATCGAATAACGAATCGTATCGTGAATCGTAGGATTTTTTTATTTTTCTAATAAAAATAAAAAAAATTAAAAATTAAAAGAAAATGATAAAAGTAATTATTCATAACCATCCATTTTTCCATTTATAGTAGTATAAATATAATAACAAGTTGGTCTTTCATACAATCATATCAAGAACATCATGACATATTATTATATATATATGAAATAAATGATGTGTAAATAGTTAAATAAGTTTAAACTATCAATATATATTTTATTATCTTTAAATCAAAATATAAAAATAAAATAAAATCCAAACCATCTATCTTACACGGTAGGATATCTCTTAAAGTTAAGAAAGTGTTCATGAAGAAAAAAAAACCAAAATAGATTAAAAAAAGAAGAAGATATAAACAAGCACCATACGTACAGTTGAATGCTTTAGTTAAATGCATGTTCTTTATTCATCTTTAAAACCTTATCAAAGTTGTAAAAAATTCTTACGAGGTTTCGTTAACTACTAAATAACCTTTTAAAAATACAAACGATAAAAGAAAAAGAGAATAAAGAAGAAAAAAAAAAGGTAAAAGATTATTAATATTAACTTATTGGCTATAGCTATTCTCGCTTAGTCGAATCGCTTAAATCATAAGATTCAATGAAACGAGTATCGAATCGTAGGATTCACACCTGAATCCCAAGATTCATTTGTAAATGGGATTCATTACATAGATACGAATCATTTTCTTTAAGATTCGGGATACGAATAGTAGGATTCTAATAACTATGCTTTTCTATACTATTTAGCACCTAATCCCTTTTGTAAACCACTTGTCTGAACTCATCTACTATTTTTGAAACTGACGGCAAACAGATGACATTTTGTTCTAGGGATCCTATCTTATTCCCATCCAATCCAATAATCTAGCATGATGATATATGGCACCCAAAGATCGCATTGGTTACAAGTCCTTCAAAAGGAACTCAATTCATTTCCAATGAATGACCAAGTGCAATGGAAGAGTGCACGTTGGAGACAGGGGATGGTCCAACGCACCTCATAGTTATATGAAATAAATCGCCCCTCCATATCCTCTTAGAATCTCCAGACTCTCGTAAAACAGCCCAGTTTCTTCATCTCAACCTTCCCAACATTAAATCTGTCTGCTTTTGGTTTAACCATCTCCTCTCTCTTCATTACATGGAAAAAAAAATCTCCTCTTCAATCCTTTGTCATAAAAAGTACCCTAAAACTTTTCTAGCTTCTCTCTAATAAACATTAGGAATGAAAATAGTGACATGCAATACATTAGAAGACCAAACAGTTGCCTTCACCAATGTAATTCTCCCACCTAAATGCATATTTCACCTTCCACACCCATAGTTTTTTTCCTCAAACATCTCAACTACTAGATCCCAGATTGCTCTACATATAGCATTAGCAACTTGAACGAGACAAAACAACAATCCAGGGCTCACGTGGACAAGCCTAAATCACAAGGAATTCGAATATCTTGACTAAACATAGAATCGATCCGCCAAACCATTTGCACAGCAAAAAATCAGAAACCTCAATATATTGAATAAAATACCCCCAAGGCCCCAAACCATTGTAAATTGCCATAAGTGAACATTGTTTCAGGGGCACAGAAGTTGAATAAACAGTATCCCACCCAAAATCGAAGCCTAAGACACACAAAAACTGGCCGCGCCGCAGAACAAATAATCCTGCATTTCCCCAAAATCTCCAAACCAATTTCAATTCAAGGGCACGTCCAGATCCACTGAGATCAGAGCAATTACATAAATTATCCATAATTCCATATCTTAGATGAAAAAAATGAACTTCTCTTCCAAACATGCATTGAATTGGCTTGCAACAAGTTCATAAACAGAGATAAAATTAAAAACTTTGGATCGAGAGAGAAATCGATATACCTAACGAAGCTGACGTGGACACCGAGACTCCGATGCACGGAGGAGCAATCGATGCAAAGGAAGATACCATATGTAACCGAAGCCCACATCGGATTCTTCGCGTTGCAATCGAAGCACATCTGAAACAAAAAAGAGGAAGAATCAAACGATCAGATCTGGAAAACAAAACCATGAGATCTGAATAACTCGAAGCAGATCTGCGATTTTCCGCATCAGATCTCTAAACTCAAATCAATTTCGATCGGAATCGAGAGAGAGAGAGAGAGAGAGAGAGTTGATCGAGATCGAGAGAGCACCTTGTTTTCGGATTTGGATTTGAGCTTTCTGAAAAAGGCGTTCTTGTCCGTAGAGATTTCAGAAGCCATGGCCTCAGAGAGAGAGAGGGAGAGTGGTGTCCCGAGAGGATGAGAGAGGGGGGAGTTGTGTGCAGGAAAAGCTCTGGTCCTCTGGGGAAGGAGAAAACGAACGACAATGCGTTCAAGGGCTTTCGAATGCTCTCTCGGTCTCTCGCTCTCTCTCTGTTTTTTGCTCTCGTTCTTGTGTGGCTTTTTTAGATAAATAAATCTCCCATTCCCTGCGGGTTTCCTCAGGATTGATTGTTGTGGGTGGCCCACCTAAGGATTGGGGGATCTCATGATCATGACCGTTGATTCAGGGCTTCAAGATTCTGATTGGGCAAGATCATGGATGGTGTGGTGGTGATTTTGTGTGGACATGGATTGAAAGGTTAAGATCTTTTTAAACTTTTGAGGTCCGTTTATTTATATTTATTGATTTTAAATAAATCATATCGAAATGCCTTCAAATAAAGGATTCTCCTATGGTTGAAAAGGTTCCGGGCATGTTTGTGTAGCCCATTTCTGCGGAAAAGTTGACGGTTTTTCGCGGAAAACCTACTTTTCATGCGTTTGGTGCGGTAGTTCTCCGCGGAATCACTTTTTTGCCACATCAGCTTTTTCCTTCCTTACCATGGAAATGGACTTCCCATGGGGGGTTATGGGAAGTCTATTTCCACAGAAAATTGGCCCTCCTTTTATAAACTCCATTTCCTACCCATTTCCTACCAAAGAGTAAACACTTGTTTTTTTTGGAAGGAATCCGTAGCCGCACCAAACAACATTGCCACTAATTCATCAAGGAAAAACTTTTTGCACCAAACATGAATTTTTTACTTCCCTGGAAAACCTTTTCCGAGGTATTTAAAAACCATAGAATTTGATGATGTGGCAAATTCTTCTTTCCATGGAAGTTACATGTATACAAACGTGCCCTCAAGGGTAAGAAATTGTGTGGCCCGCCTGCCATGACCCGTGTTAGATTAAACATTGGCATCTAACTCAGTGTGGCTTATCTCCCCATTAGTCAAGTCACCATGGATCGTAAGAAGGGTAGAGTTTCACTTACAAGCCCTTTATTCAGTTATTTGTCTTTATACATGTGAAAAGTCAAAGGTTTTTCCGCGCCACCTAAGAATCTTCATAGCCATTTTAAAACCTGGGTATCTCCCGCCCAACCAAACCTTTTGGCCCGGAGCATGAGGGATGCACGATTTTGGCATGCAAACCCTCCTATCTAGGGTTGTAAACGGGTCGGATCCAGTTCGGGTCTATGGTGAACTAGGAACCATTTATGAGATGATGGAACCAGACTTGGACCCAAACCCGAACTCGCTTCAGAATCAGTTTATTGTTTCTTGAATCGAAACCATTAATGAGAAGATTGAACCGGAACTGATTCGTATATGGGACGGGTCCGAGTGAGAATTAATTAGAAAAAAAACTAGCTAAATGATTTTAAAAAAAAAAAAAAAACTAACTTTTAGGATAATTTTTTCGAATCTTGATATAATATGTCGGTTCCAGAGTCCATGGGTCGAAACTAAGGTGGAACCGGTCAATGACCCGTTTAGATCACGGGTCCAAAAAATACACCTAGACCTGGACCCGTTTACTTATCGAAACCTAAATAAGGATCCAAACCCGTTTTCCCTCTCACCCTCTTCTTTTCTTTTCTGGTGCATCATCAAAACCATTTTAGAAAGAGATAATTTCTTTATAACCTCGGGTATCTCCCACCCTGCCAAGCATATGAGCCTTTCCCTGAGCACGAGGGACACTCGATTCTGGTATGCAAACCCTCCTATCCACAAGACCTCTCCCCTTCTTGATGCGCAGAGTCCATGGATATTAAAATTTTAGTCATTTGATCAAATATTGATCAATGGTTTTCTAAATTTTGAGGGGATATTAAGAATTCAAACCCCACATCATGATCTGGATGCCACATATCAGGCTATTAGGGCTCAATTTCATAGCCACATCAACCTCATTGTGCTCTGGAGTACTATTTCTCATCCGGGCTAGAATCAAGTCCTGTTAACAGGATTATGCATGACAATATAAAACCTTGGAGTTAGGGCTGTCAATGGGCTATAATCCGGTCTGGGTCTGGTTCAGCCTTAGGTTAATTTAGCTCGGCATGGACAGGAACATGGGTTTGGCTGATAGACACTGAACCCGTGGTTAGGGTCAGAAACCCTTTCAGAGCCCATTAAGGTCCAAGGCTTTGGGCCCTTTAGATCTTTTGACTAGAGCATAATCAATATACCTAATGTAAAAGTTAATTAAATGAATTCTTTGGACACTTAAAACCCAAATAAAGGCCCAGATTAATGTCCAGATACTATCGGCCTGTCATGAACCCTCCAAATGGGCCAACCATAGGGTCCGCGCAAGCCAACCTGGATTCAGGCCATGTCTTTCTAATTGGACCTGGGCCCTGACACATGGGATCATGTACAAATCCAGCAAAGAATGACCACAACAAAACAGGGCTATGAATGAGCTCGTTCTAAGCTTCACATCTTGAAATATAGTTGGGCTATTTGTATTTAATTGAGCTCGAACTGAGTCCAAGCTCAGCTCAAATAAAATACGAGCCGAGCTTTAATTGGGTCGTTCCAAAAGCCAAACTATTCTATTTAGAACATAGATTGATTGTCAACTAGAGCCTGAGTTTTGAGAGGAAGTTCGAAGCTTAACTCTATTTCAGTTTAAGTAATTATATATATATATATATTATATATTATTATATATATTAAAGCAAAGGGGGAGGTGGGCTGTGGGGGTTGCCACCTCATCCCTAAAAGCCTCTCCTTTCAAAAAAATACTTATAAAATCACATAGAGCTTTGGGTGTGAGAGGTGGGCTGTGAGGGGTGTTACGTCATCCCTAAAAAGTCTCTCCTTTCAAACAAACATATAAGAAAAAGTGGGCCACCACACTCATATAAAATAAATTCAATTGTCTTTTCCAAATCACCTCCCTAAATCTCTCCATTTCATTCAAAAATTTTTATGAAGACAACAAACTCACATATTTATCATATCTCGTACAATTTCTCTAAACAACTTCTTTCATCCTTATTAGGGGTGTTCACGGGTCGAAACCCGCGGGTTTTTGGGTTCGGGATAAACTCGACCCAACCAATTTTTTGTGGGTGAAAACCCACCCGAACCCGACCCGTTTGCGTCACGGGTCAGTCGGGCCACGACTTCAACGGGTCACAGGTCGGGCTCGGGTCGGTTTTTTTTTTTTTTTTTTCCCCTTCATATAGAAGACCAAATTATTTATGAAAACAACTTTCAGATAATTGTTAGAGAACTAAAAGTGATTAAATGTAAAAGTAAAAAGTGGTTGCGGTTGTTTGCTGGCCTTCTTTGTACCATAGGTAGAGGTGTACAAAAAAAAGTAGTTACGGTTTGACTCGAAACCCACGTCCAATTTCAACTACTAATCACTCTCATCTTGACCATTAATTCAGTGGTCACCAATTAAATGATTAAATACGATCAACAAGATATTCAAGATTCAAAATTCAACAAATCTAAACAAACTGATGTCAAATAGATGTAATAAGGCTTCAAAACGTACTGTGTTTTCTATGTGAGATCACCTCAATCTGTTGATAGGAATAAAATAAATGTTCCCCGCACTAAATATATTATAGTATACATGGGCCTTGAGTTCATAGACATGAGACCAATATAATAACTCAAATATTTAGAAATCGGTCGATGAACTACATCTGAGAGAAATTAAAACCACATCCTAACAAGTGGGCATCCCTCTTGGATTTTATCCTTGGTCTTCGACATGAAAAAAAAAAAAAAAAAAGGGTCACGGGTCACTCGGTAACCCGACCCGTGAGACCCGTTACCCGCACCAACGGTCACGGGTCGAGCACAGAAATTCTTGGTGGAGTGACCCACCCATTGACCCACGGGTCGGGTCGGGTCGGGTCGAGGTTAATTTTGTACACCTCTAATCCTTATCACACCTATCCTTTCTCCACTTCTACCAAGAAATTGATAATACCATGGGATATTTCTTTCAAGTTAAAGACCAGACAAACAAGGCCACCTTTAAACACATCATGATGCACCTTAATGAATTAGGATAAGAGGCTCACTTTTAAATATTATATCATGTGACCCCACCAATGCTCCTTAGAACACCACATCAACAAGGGCCTACTGACAAAATATTCAATTGGACACACCTTTAGATATTTGGATATGGGCATATCTTTAAATGTTACATCATGTGACCCCACTAAGGACCCTCGGAATGACATATCAGCAATGTCCCACTGTCCAATTGGACACACCTTGAAGGAATTAGGATATGAAGCTCACCGTTAGATGTTACATCATGTGACCCCCACCAAGTTATTTTTTCTTTTTTATTAAAGTTATATATATATAATAAATATAAACTACTTATTTATTTCTATACAATTTGTTATTTTCGATAATATCTCAGAAAAGAATCACATATTTCATTATATTTTTTTAGCCCGGGCACCATACCTCTTCATTTAATTCTGTAAGCTTACGCTTGTGGGGCCCACCCTTGGTCCATCCAAATTGACCAAACACACGACCTCCCTAAATTGCACATGTCCACTAGCTTTTGGTCAAATCCGGATTTACTGGACTGTTGGATCGACTATGTATAGATCCGAATGGATTGTTGACCATTAAACTTTTGGGGCTATATGGAGATGGTAGAAACCAAGATTGAGACTAATTTTTTGCAAAGGGAAGGATCCCAGTGAGTCCTTGAAATCTTCACATCACTACCACCCCCATGTGGGTCGCCAGGTGGGCCTTACCACAAACTTGAGCTTACCTTAACCTAAACTTTAGCTTAGGAGAGCTGCCCCTATATAGACACACATTCATACTCATGTAATGGTCAATGCCTTTAAATTCAAGAGGGCATTATGTTATGTAAGTTTACTTCTCATTTTATATTTATTTTCATCACATGTTAAAAGATTATAATATTCAAAGATAATAAATTTCTTTATTTTTGACTTATTTTATCTTAATAATATTTTAAAATAATTCTTAAATTTCTAATACATTTTTACTTTTGACCCGGACTTAACACGGGCGTTTGGTGCTAGTTGTGATTTATATTATTAGTATGCAAAGGAACAAAATCCCTAAATCCTTATTAAGAAGTGCTAACATTGAAAACGGCTCCTTACCTAAGGTAAAGAGTTGTAGTTTTCATTAGGAGTTCGTGGGTTCGAACCTGATCTCATCCCTCTTTCTATCTTTATGGAAAGACGTTTATTTTTAGACAATTCAGATTTTCAATTGATGGCCCAACTATCCAGTTAGTTCTACTCCTACAAAGCATAACTGAGACGCTTCAAGGTGACACTGGAAGGTGGAAGTGTCATCAATCTAGGCCCAGATTATTGCTTATAATTTGAGCTAATCTCCCTTTAATCACAGGTCTTTTAAACTCATGCACCAACACTTCCTAAATATTAGACTTTCTCCATAAAAAACTGAAAAAATGAAAAACTTAATTGTGGTAATAAAAGTTATATGTATTAACAATCAAAGTTCATCTCTTCTATCCAATCTATTCAAACAAGACAATAAGACTTTCAACAAAGAGCTAGGAATGTAAATATATGTGATATATCACATTAAATGTCGTAGTATACACTAGGAGGTAGAAAACATTACATGTAAGTTGTTCACCAAATTTGCTACAAAAACAAAATCACAATGTGTATATAAGACTTTTTGGAATAAATATCTCTCTTGTACTCTTTTTTTTTTTGGTAAAATATATTGTACTTTTAATAAACCCCAAGTTTTTGTTTGTTCACATAGAAAACATATTAAATTGAATACGTAGGAATTCATTTCATAAGGTGTTAAGAATGAGTGAATATATAAAAATGATCATTATATAAACTCTCTTATAATGGAAACTAAATTAAAAGAAGATAGGAAAAGAATACTCCAGCTATCTACATCGGTACCATATATCCTTCCCCTCACTGCATATCACTCACACCTCTCATCTTTGATAATCCTTCAGTAGAGCTCATTTGGGGTTTTGACATGTTAGTTATCCCATGATATCACGAGATTTTATCAATTTCTGTAGCATACATTTTTTTGCAGCTGGTAAATGATTTTTTTAGAGAATATAAAAAATGATATTTTGTGAAAAAGTAAATACACATTTGACAACCATATTTCAGGTTATATCATTTAGAAAAAGAAATCTATGAGATGATGCATAAAAGTCATGATAGTCTCATGATATCATGTGATTTATCAGTTTCCGTGACATAAAT
Source organism: Litsea cubeba (assembly GCA_012931725.1). Lineage (NCBI taxonomy): Eukaryota > Viridiplantae > Streptophyta > Magnoliopsida > Laurales > Lauraceae > Litsea > Litsea cubeba. The sequence goes on along the minus strand of CM022946.1, from coordinate 4,742,869 downwards.
TGCTCCCATGATATCAAGGGATCCGTGGCAAAAAGTCAAAAAAAGAAATTATTACTGACCAGAGTCATGTAACTCTGATGACATTATCTAAATATTGGTTATGAAATTGAAAAAAATGGAGTTAAGGAGGACTAATATATCAACGTTAACCCATATAATATAATGCAAATAAATAGGCTCTAAGTGAAGTATGTCTGTATTTATAAAACTTGTTATATAGATAAGTTCAATACCTTTTCTTAAATAAGCACTGTGTGGGGGTATTTTTACTAAGCCGAGACCAACGCTAATATGCCCTCAAGATAGAATGATAATGCCACCTCTAGCCGGGGCGGACTGCGGCTACAGGATCGCGGCATTTGCCGCGGTGGGAGTTCCCGCAGTCAGGTCCGGCCGACTGCGGCACTGAGGCCCGGCAGTACAAATGATTGACGGGTTGATGGGACCAGCGACAGGACAGCAGCGCACGCCAAGGCATGCCCTGCAGTCTATCATTACTGACAAAACGGCGTGCAGGACACGTGCGCCCCCAGGGCATGGCTCCAGGCCAGGCCTGATGGGACCTGGCCCAAAAGTCAGCATCGCCGCCTGACCCAGCAAGCCTAGCATTTAATGAGGCATGGGCCGGCATTTAATGCGTTATGGGCTGAATGGACATAGCCACTCGAGTGGCCGGCCCAGTCTTGGAACTCGCCCGCAAAGGTCAACCCCATCGCCTATAAATAGCACATCCACTTCCATACCAAGGTACGCAACCCATTATACACACTATCCCTCTGCAATTTCCTCTCCTTCTCCCTCGCTCGTTCATAGCACTAACTTAAGCATCGGAGAGCCTTGCGCTGCCTGCAGCCAGGGTCCTTTGACGCTTCTTCCTTCCCTTCCTTTTCAGGTCCAGTCGGAGCCACAGCAAACTTCATCCAAATCATCCGAATCAGAGATCCTAATCCTTGCATTAAAGTCCTTAATTTTTAGGCACTTACAATTGGCGCCGTCTGTGGGGAAGTACTAACCCATACCTCAAAAACCTTTCCCAAAATTCTTTTCAATCACCAATGGCTCCGAGGAACAAGAGAGGCGCAAGGAAGTCCCTTCCCCCAGGGCCGCTGGTTCTCCCTGGACCATTGCCCTACGCGTCAAGGGAAGTCGCAGAGGTAGAAAGCTACCACACCGAGTCCGCGTCGTCCCCGCTAGAGCTGGGGGGCCCACCGCGGCTGAACGCTCCCCTCCAGGAGCGCTTCCCGAAGGACAAGGGCCCGGCTGCGGAGGGGTCACATCGCAATCAGGCCGACCCCGCTCAGGCCGCAATCAGGGCCCAGAGTCTCGCCCTCCAGGAGAAAGATGATCTCATCCGCCAGCTCAGGCAGCAGCTCCGAGAAAAGGGAGTAGCCCCCGGGGACGGTGATCCTGTAGGCAGGAAGGATCCCGTCACCGGCAAAGACTTGAGAGACCACCTGAACGATAAGAGTCGAGAGCGAAGTCACATCGGGAGTTCTTACCATGACCACGAAGACAGGGGGTCAATGCCGAGATCGGAGGCGGCGGACCAGCAGGCCGTGATCAATCGCCTGGTCAAGCAGGCCCTCCAGAACACCCTAAAGGAGGCGGGGCTCGCCCAAAGCCAGCTGGACCTCCCCGACTTCGCTGGCCTCGACTCGTCACCCTTCACCAGAGAAATAATCGAGTACCCCCTCCCGAAGAAGTTCAGTGTCCCGAGGTTCGTCCTCTATGACGGAGCCTCGGACCCATCAGCACACCTCCGGCATTTCACCCAGAAGCTGTCCGTCTGGGGTGACGTTGGGCACCTCAACTGCCGAGTTTTCTCTTCCAGCTTGGGGGATCTCCCCCTCAAGTGGTTCTGTGGGCTCCCAGAGGGATCGATTTCGAGCTGGCCCCAGTTGCGGGATTCCTTCCTGGGAAAGTTCCAAGCGCACCGGGTCATCCCGAAGACTGACAGCGACCTCATGGCCCTCAGGATGAGGTGGAGCGAAAGCGTCACTCAGTTCGCAAAAAGGTTCTGGACAGTATACAGCGAGATTGACAACTCTTCCGAGGACGTGGCAATCAGATCTTTCAAGCACGCCCTCCTACCAGGGTGCGAGCTCAGGAGAGAGCTCGTTCGAAATCCTGTGCCCTCCGTCACAGCCCTCATGACGAGGGTAAATAAATATATCGAGCAAGAGGAAGACGAGGCGCGCGCCAACGAAAGTTTCGGCGTCTCCAGGGGCCGATCTCGGCAGGGAAGCCGATCTCGGCAGGATGACCGATCGCGGCGGGAAGACCGATCCAGGCATGAGGACCGGTCAGTAAACGAAGACAGGAAGACCTCCCGTAGAGATGAAGCGAGCCGAGAACATCGCTCGGGCGACCGGGCCTCGTCCTGGGCTCGCACCTCGGAAGGAGGCAAGAGACACAAACCATCTTACCGTTCGCGTGAGAGGGTCAACACGGTTTTTACAGAACCGATTCATCAAATCCTGGAAAAGATCCAGGAAAAACCATACTTCAAATGGCCGCGCCCCCTGCAGGGCGATAACTCCAAAAGAGATCAGACGAGGTTTTGCGCTTACCACAAGCAGAACGGCCACGACACTGGGCGCTGTTTCACCCTCAAGGATCATCTCGAAAAGCTCGTTAAGGAAGGGCACTTGAAAGAATTCTACAAGGCAGCCGGCAGCGGAAGTAACGACCGACCTCGGCGCCGAACTGACGAGAATCACGACAGCGACGGATCAGAGAGGCTCATAAGCGTCATCCACCTGGCCCCTACCAAGCAGAGCAGCAGTCAAGCCCGCGCCGAGGCCAGGAGGGCCTCCCATGGGAAGCAGGTCATGTCGGCCGATCTCGGGCCGTCCCCCAAGAAGGCCCGCAAAAGAAAGGCCGAAGATCTGGTTCTCAGACGAGGACCTGAAAGGGGTCCAGCTCCCTCACAATGACCCACTGATCATGACCCTAAAGTTGGGGAGTTGCAAAGTGCAAAGGATCCTCGTCGACTCCGGCAGCTCGTCCGAGATCCTATACTTCGACTGCTTCACCAGGATGGGGCTAACGGAGGAAGACCTCCAGGAGGCGCGGACCCCCCTGATAGGGTTCAGCGCCAAGCCCGTGTACCCCAAAGGGAGAGTCTCCCTCGAAGTTCGAGTAGGTGGCGCGTCAGTGGTGGCCGACTTCCTCGTAGTGGATACCCCATCTCCCTACAATGCCATCGTAGGGCGGAGCTGGCTGCACCAGTTAGAAGCCGTCCCCTCCTCCTACCATCAAAAGCTCAAGTTCCCTTTGGAAAGGGATGGCGGAGTCGAGGTGGTCACAGTCAATGGGGACCAGCAAATGGCCAAACGTTGCATGATGGCCGTGGTGTCCGGTGAGGAAGAGCCAAAGCAAGTGCATATGGCAGAGCTCGAAGCGGAGCTAGAGAGGGTCGGCCGTGATCCAGGAGAAAAGAGTATCGAGGACCTCACCGAGGTCAGGATCGACCCCAGTGATCCAGAGAGGTACTTCCTCCTTGGGAGCCAGCTCGCCGAGCAGGAGCGATCCGAGCTGCTCAGTTTCCTATTGCAGAGCAGAGATGTCTTCGCCTGGACCCCGCAGGAAATGCCAGGCGTAAACCCAGAAGTTATGAGCCACAGGCTGAATGTGGACCCCCAGGCCAAGCCAGTGATTCAAAAGGCAAGAAGGTCCGGAATCGACCAGTCTGCAGCCGTGGTCGAAGAGGTGGAGAAACTACTTGAAGCAAGCGCCATCAGGGAGGTCCAATACCCAAAGTGGCTGGCAAATACCGTGGTCGTGAAGAAGAAGACCGGGAAATGGAGGGTCTGCGTCGACTTCACTGATCTCAACAGAGCATGTCCCAAAGACTGCTTCCCTCTACCGAAGATCGACCAGATGATTGACGCCACCGCCGGTCACGAAAGGATGAGCTTCCTCGACGCTTACCGCGGATACCACCAGATACCCATGTACGAGCCGGATCAGGAGAAAACGGCATTCATCACTCCTAGGGGAACCTACTGCTATAAGGTGATGCCTTTCGGCCTCAAGAATGCGGGAGCAACCTATCAGAGGCTGGTCACCAAAATGTTTCAGGAGCACCTCGGCAAGACAGTCGAAGTATACATCGACGACATGGTCGTCAAATCCACCCAGTCTCTCAATCATCTGGCAGATCTTGGGCAAGTTTTCGAAGTTCTTCGGAAGTTCGGGCTGAAGCTGAACGCCTCCAAATGCGCCTTCGGGGTCGGGTCCGGCAAATTTTTAGGGAGCCTCGTCACGCGACGCGGTATTGAAGCAAACCCGGACCAGATCTCAGCGATCTTGGGGATTCAGAGCCCGGCAACGACAAAGCAGGTGCAGAGGCTCACTGGCATGGCCGCCGCCCTCAACCGCTTCATCAGCAAGTCTTCGGACAAATGTCGCCCTTTCTTCCAATTGCTGCGAAAGAACCTTAGATTTGAGTGGACCCCAGAGTGCGACTCGGCCCTCCAGGAACTCAAAGCCTATTTGGCCTCGCCTCCACTCTTATCAACCCCGAAGAAAGGCGAAACATTGTACCTGTACTTGGCGGTCTCCAGCCACGCGGTGAGCTCAGTCCTGGTCAGAGAAGATGAAGGGCAGCAAAAGCCCATCTATTATACCAGCAAAACCTTCCTCGACGCCGAAACCAGATACTTGCCAATGGAGAAACTTGCACTGGCCCTTGTAAGTGCCTCTCGGAAGCTCTCGCACTATTTTCAGGCCCACAAGATAGTGGTGATTACGGAGCACCAACTTAAGTCCGTCTTCAGAAAGGCCGACTTCTCTGGGCGAATTTCGAGATGGGCCGTGGAGCTAGGGCAATACGACATCCATTACCAGCCCCGGACAGCGATCAAGGCGCAGATTTTGGCAGATTTCATCGTCGAGTTCACTCCTCCAAGTTCGGCGCCGAGCCCACTCGACCCCGCACTGGGGGACAGGGGGCAGGATGGCCTAGTCCCGGAGACTGATTACGAGCTATCTCGGGACACCTCCCGAGATTCGGCTTGGAAGGTCTTCGTTGACGGGTCTTCCACCTCCAGAAGGGCCGGTGTCGGCATAGTCCTCCAGTCTCCGGAAGGGCTAGTAATCGAGCAAGCACTGACTCTCGACTTCCGAGCGTCAAATAACGAGGCAGAGTATGAGGCATTGCTGGCCGGGCTGAATAGTGCTAAGGTTCTCGGAGCTCAACAGCTGGTAATCTACAGTGACTCGCAGTTGGTGACGAGCCAGCTCACTGGAGATTATCAGGCTCGCGACGATAGAATGGCAGCCTATTTAGCCCTCGCCAGGAAACTCCTCTCCCAATTTCCGGAAACAGAGATCAAACAAATCGGCAGGGACTCTAACGCGCATGCCGACGCACTCGCCAACTTGGCCTCCGCCGTCGAGGCTGGAAAAAAGAGAACTGTAGAAGTTGGCTCGCTAACATCGCCAAGCATAGAGCTCAGCCCACCGCGGCAAGTCCTGTGTGCCGACCTCGGGCCCAGTTGGATGGATCCCATCATCGCATACCTCAAAGACGACCATCTCCCCGAGGACAGAGCACAAGCTCACAAGATCAGGCTCCGGGCAACCCGGTTCTGGCTCTCTCCAGAAGGAAAGCTGTACAGGAAATCCTTCACGGGCCCCTACCTCCAGTGCGTCCACCCAAGCCGAGTTGAAGACTTCCTTTACGAAATACACGAAGGCATATGCGGAAGTCACATCGGAGGAAGGTCACTAGCATACCGGGCTATAAGCCAAGGATACTGGTGGCCATACATGCAAAAGGACGCACAGATGTACGCTATGAAGTGCGAAAAGTGCCAGAAATTCTCGCACAACCTCCATCAACCAGCACAGGATTTGAGCCCGCTCTCCAGTCCATGGCCATTTGCACAGTGGGGGCTGGACATCGTGGGTCCTCTCCACCGAGCTCCGGGGAATAAAAGGTGGCTGATAGTGGCCACCGACTATTTTACAAAGTGGATCGAGGCTGAGGCACTATCTTCCATCACAGAGCGGGACTCCAAGAACTTCGTATGGAAGAACATCGTCACGAGGTTCGGCATCCCTCGAGTCCTGGTCTCGGACAACGGGACACAATTCGACTCCAGCCTCTTCAAGAACTTTTGCAAGGAGCTCGGCATAAGAAACCACTACTCGACTCCGGCCTACCCCCAGAGCAATGGTCAGGCTGAAATCTCCAACAAGGTGGTCTTGGATGGGCTCAAGAAAAGACTTGATGGGGCCAAAGGAAGGTGGGTGGAAGAGCTACCCAGCGTGCTGTGGGCCTACAGGACCACTCCGCGACGCTATACCTCAGAAACCCCTTTTTCCTTGGCATACGGAATGGAAGCCGTGATCCCCCTCGAAATCGGTCTCCCGACCCTCAGATCTGAACTCTTCGACCAGGCCCAGAACGATAAAAACCTCACCCTGGGACTGGACCTGGCCGAAGAACGCAGAGAAGCCGCCTCCATCCGTTTAGCAGCCTATCAGCAACGATTGGCAAGGGGTTATAATCAAAAAGTACGGGAAAGAAAGTTCTCCATTGGAGAGCTGGTCCTGAAGAAGGCACTGCCCGCAGATAAGGATCCGAATCAGGGCAAGTTGGCCCCAAACTGGCGCGGTCCGTTCAAGGTAGTCTCGACCGCGGGGCGGTCCGCATACAAGCTCGAAGATATGGACGGGAAACCGCTGCCGCGGCCATGGAACGCATCGCATCTGAAGAAATTTTACTTTTGAATGTACCCCGTTTACGCAAAATCAATGAAGTTCATTTTCTCTCAAGAAAAAGTCTTGTCTGTGTTCTAAATCAACAACAACGACTCCCCAGCACGGCCCCTGGTGACGAGCCAGGGGGTCATCTCCATTTCGTGCGCATCTCGGCTACGCGCCAGATAGCCAGCACGGCCCCTGGTGACGAGCCAGGGGGTCATCTCCATTTCGTGCGCATCTCGGCTGCGCGCCAGATAGCCAGCACGGCCCCTGGTGACGAGCCAGGGGGACATCTCCATTTCGTGCGCATCTCGGCTACGCGCCAGATAGCCAGCACGGCCCCTGGTGACGAGCCAGGGGGACATCTCCATTTCGTGCGCATCTCGGCTACGCGCCAGATAGCCAGCACGGCCCCTGGTGACGAGCCAGGGGGACATCTCCATTTCGTGCGCATCTCGGCTACGCGCCAGATAGCCAGCACGGCCCCTGGTGACTAGCCAGGGGGACATCTCCAATTCGTGCGCATCTCGGCTACGTGCCAGATAGCCCACACACTCCCCGGGCTACGTCCCCAAGGGATGAAAGTCCAAAACATAACGCCAAAGTCAGACACTTAGCACATTCTAAACATTCCAAACAAAAGAGTACGAAGTAGAGGCAAAAAAGGTTCTTTCTCCATTAATTTCAAAAGTTTTCTACATGAGCAGCAAGAAAGGAAAATCTACAAAAGCATATAAAGGGCCTCAAGCGGCAGGGGGCAGGGCGCTAGGATCTGCAGGAGGAGTCGCGGCGATTGGAGGAACTTCGGAGGAGGAGGCGACGGCCGAAGTCGCAGCAACGATAGGAACTTCAGTCGACAGGGCGGCCTCTGGTCCGGGCGCGGCTGAAAGATCCCCCTCGGGATTCGCCGCGGGGGTCGGGTCGGCCTCGGGGCAAACGAACTCGTCCGGGCTCACGTATGCAGGGTGATCCCTAGGGACCCCCGCCTTCGCGAGCGCCGCCATCCAGCCCATCTCCCAGGACGAAGCCCTTATATCGTCAACCTGCGCCGAGTACTCCTCGCCCGCCACGTCGACGCCGTCCTGGAAGGCCTTTGCAACCTCGGCCTGAACCCGGTGCTCGAGCTCGGCTTTCTGCCTTTCCAAGCCGGCGATCCTTCTCTCCAGTTCAGCCTCCCTCCTCTTCGTCTTGTCGAACTCGGAGAAGAGGGCTTGGTGAGTCTCTTCGTACTCCTTCTCCCTCACCTTGCCGTCCTCCAGGGCCTTCCTGTACTGATCACAGCTGGCTTGCATCCTCCTGAGCTCGTCATGGAATTTCTGGACCCTGGACACTGAGACCTGGGCCATCTGCACAATCTGCAAATAAAATCACCAAGTCAGGGGGAATTATGACTAACAGGTGAAAGGAAGAAGACCAAGAAAAGTTTAGAAAAACTTACGCTCAGGCTCGCCTTCATCTGCGATGCCAGGAGAGAGATGTCATCCAGCTCATTGTGCTTCTCCATGTCTCGGGGCAGGGCGCAAGCGCTGCCGAGACTGGCAACCACGAGAGGCCCCCCAGAGAGGCGGTCTTCGACCGTCATCGGCCTCCCCTGCTGCAGCATGAAGCTCGGCCTCCAAAGGGCGGGAGTAGCCCGCGTTGACATGCCACTTGAGGACTCCCCCGCGGAGCCCTCGACTCTGACCCTCTTTCTGGCCAAGTCCTCGCCCCGCGACGCCGGGGAAGTCGCCGCCGCGGATGTGCTAGGCCCGGCCGCGTGGTGCAGCGGCAGTGTCGGCAAGGGAGGAGGTGCCGAGGACGATGAAGGCGCGCTCGAGGAAGGAGGCGCGCGAGAAGAGGAAGCCGCGCCGCGGCCTCGCCCCCCAGCGGGCTGGGCCCTGAGGTCCTTGAAGACCGGCTTCGGGCGGGCCCCGTCCATCTCACCTTCCGGCTCGCTCTCCGAGGATGAGACGACCCTTCCGATCGTCTCGGCGTCGTCTTCAGACCCCGATGCCGATGCCTCGGAGTTTGACGCAGTTCGACCCCCGGAGTGAGGCGCACTCCCTCCTTCGTCTACCTCCGCCGCGGCCTGAGAGCGGTGGGCAGTCTGCTTCTTGCCCCGATAGCCTCGATACCTGGGTTCGTACCCAAGCAACCTCCACGCCGATCTATCTCCGTGGCCGTGGTAATTCTCCAAGGCGCGGATCCAAGCCTTGTTCAGCTTCCAGCCGTCCCGGGAAGCAGCCGCTTTCCTCTGACGAACACCTGCGGGGCAAACGAAAGGCATCAGTCCGGCAGTGCGGAAAAGCGAAAAAGGTCGAAAAGCACGTTGGGGCTGTAATTACTTGGAGGGGTGCCGTAGTGGCGAGGAATCCTGAAGTGTCTTTCCGCGATGGACTCGTCATCGCCGAACTCCCAGCCACCCGTGACCATCAAGCGGTCGTCTCCAGCGTATTTATTGGAATCCTCCAGGGCTTGCACAAACGGCCTCCTACCCGGCTTGATGCGGAGGTAGTACATGTCCTTCCCGGACTTGCAGATATCGTAGGTATCCTCGATATCATGAACGCCAAGACCGATGCCCAGGATCGCGTTAAGGGCATCCGTGCCCATTATGATCTTGAAGCTGTTGGGCATCAGCTGGCAGGGACATAGGTTCCATGCCCTAAGGCACTCCCTGAGCAGAGGGCGGAGGGGAAACCTAACCCCGCCCTCGATTACGGCAACTAAAGGGAACGGCATCCAGCCATTGTAGAAATCTCCAAGGATATCGGCGACCAGTGGGGCCGCCATAACCTGAACCCCCTCGGGGATATTGTATCTGGCCCTGAGATCGGCCAATCCCCTCTCAGACTCTATCCAGTGACTAAAGATGCCCATCTCACAAGGGTGAACGCTGAAATGAAAGGGGAAAATTCGCTAAAACAGGCGAAAGGAAACCCTAGACAGAGGCTAAAAGATAGAACTGGAACTTAGAGAACAGATTGAAATCGAACGAAACAGCAAAGAGCAGAAAAGAACAGAGAGAAGAAGAAAGAGACTTACGGAAGGAAAGGAAGCGCAACGGGATCCTGGCGGCACCTCTTTCAGGATCCACGAGACCTCTGCTGCAGCTTCCTTCGATTCGACAGAAACAAAGGAAGAAGGAAGCAAAAAGAAATGGAGTGCGAGTAAAGGGAGAAGAAGGAAGGACGACCCCCTACTTATAAGCAAAAAATTGGGCGCCTAATCATGGCGCCTCTTCGAATTTCAAAAGGGGCGCGTCTTTTCACTGCACGCGCCGCCGCGAAACGACGGGCCAACCAAGCAAAGAAGGACGCGTGGAAGCGTCAGCTCGATTCCCGGGCGCCATTTAATGCCTCGGGTACGGAGGCGACTGCGGATAAGAGTAAAGGCCCCAACCGCCAAAATGGCGGTAGAATCCCAAGAGACAGGAGGCGTTTGAGCTTCCCCGAGCCCGAGAGCGGATTCATCGGAGTACCGCGCCACGTTGCATCTCGGCAAGACCTACTCAGCTCCCGACCTCAAAGAGTTGTGATACCCTTAAGAGCTCGGAAGACTGGGGGGCAATTGTGTGGGGGTATTTTTACTAAGCCGAGACCAACGCTAATATGTCCTCAAGATAGAATGATAATGCCACCTCTAGCCGGGGCGGACTGCGGCTACAGGATCGCGGCATTTGCCGCGGTGGGAGTTCCCGCAGTCAGGTCCGGCCGACTGCGGCACTGAGGCCCGGCAGTACAAATGATTGACGGGTTGATGGGACCAGCGACAGGACAGCAGCGCACGCCAAGGCATGCCCTGCAGTCTATCATTACTGACAAAACGGCGTGCAGGACACGTGCGCCCCCAGGGCATGGCTCCAGGCCAGGCCTGATGGGACCTGGCCCAAAAGTCAGCATCGCCGCCTGACCCAGCAAGCCTAGCATTTAATGAGGCATGGGCCGGCATTTAATGCGTTATGGGCTGAATGGACATAGCCACTCGAGTGGCCGGCCCAGTCTTGGAACTCGCCCGCAAAGGTCAACCCCATCGCCTATAAATAGCACATCCACTTCCATACCAAGGTACGCAACCCATTATACACACTATCCCTCTGCAATTTCCTCTCCTTCTCCCTCGCTCGTTCATAGCACTAACTTAAGCATCGGAGAGCCTTGCGCTGCCTGCAGCCAGGGTCCTTTGACGCTTCTTCCTTCCCTTCCTTTTCAGGTCCAGTCGGAGCCACAGCAAACTTCATCCAAATCATCCGAATCAGAGATCCTAATCCTTGCATTAAAGTCCTTAATTTTTAGGCACTTACAAGCACCTACCTGATAGTGGTAAAGATCATGTGCATAAATTTATAAAGCACTCATATCACATACATAAATATTTTCTTGTGTACTTCAGCATGAAATAGGGGACTTTTTCATGTTTTTCAAATCTCATAGCCTTCTAATATATAATTTGCAGGACCAATGGCTCCTTGATTCCTTGCCCTCGCTTGAGAAAGTGACAGCGACCTTCTACTATTTAAGCTGCACAAGAGACAGATTCCCCACCTAAAACTCGGCTAATTATTGGCAAGACAAAGCCAACTATCACAAGTTCTTCATTGGAGGATTTCTTTTCCATAGAGATTTTAGGGATAAGCTTACAACAAATACCGAGTTGCCACCTTCAACCATAGCAACTGTAAAGACAATTAAGATTCTTCTGCAGGACTGGTGGGACAATGTTGACTGTGTTGTCTCAATGCTTTCCCATGAAGAGGGAAATCTAGTGTGCTACTCCTCTTTGCAACGTCTCAAAATGAATGTCCTCCTTTCTTATATGATATCCTCATATTTTTATCAAAATTGTTGAAGAGTGGGCTCCACTCGAGGGGTATTGAAACGTATTCATGCTTCCTCTACTAATGCTTCGAGATTTTGATATAGATGGTTGATAAAAAAATTGAAGATGGTATCAGAACCAACCGGTCACGAGTTCGAATCCTAGGATGAACGGTTCGGCGCGAAAAAAATGTGTGCCGCCAAAAGTACGCCGACTAGGTTCCACTTGAGGGGGAGTAGGATATCCGAAATAAAAAAAAAAGGGCATTCATTTTGAGTGGCTTGGATTCTCCTCAATTGATGGGCCTCATAATAGAGTTGCAGTCCTTCCATTCATGGGAAGTGTGGGGGCAACACTTAAGTGATTCGATTTAGATTCCTTCATTCAACAACCTTGCATGGGAAACCAAATCCTCTGACCATCTCTTGAGCTTCTTTTGAGTGGAAGGATTGAAACTTCACATGGAAAGCTACCTATTGAAATTTTCAACAGTTTAAATTGAGTTTCCAATCATAGATGGGATCCTTTCAAATTTTCTTTAAATAGAAGTTGGTCCCACTGCATGATTGAGAATATGATTAATAATGCATTTAACATAATTTTTTAATTATTAATCATATTCACTGATCATATTATTATTATAAACTCAATCTTATCTGTGACAAATTCCTCTAGAAATAAAATATGGGGGCACGATACAACATTCATTTTAATCGGCCCCAATTTAGATTTCATTGGGGAAGCCCACAGAGAGTTCCACTTCCATCCACAAGCGTTTCTACATATAAGGTTATAGGGGAAATCGCCTCCATCAAACTTGTGTCCTCTTTCAAAGTACATATGAAAATTCTCATTTCATTTCTTAAACTCGCATGGAAATAATGAATTCGCCTCAAAATCGAACTACCTATTAGGGGTGCACAAAAAATCCGCCAATTCATAAAATCGATCCGATCTAATCCGCAGATTTTTAACCGAACCAAAGGTAAACGGATTGCTGGCAGATTGAGAATTTTGTAATCCATTAACAACGGATTCCATTAACAACGGATTGGTGATGGATTTCACCCTCAATCCGTGGATTCAATTTGATCCGATCCGTTAACATTAAATATAAATAAAAAAAGCTTAAGAGGTTTAAATATAACTTAAGAGGTCTGAATATAAAAGAAGAAAAAACTTCGAGGGTCAAAATGTAATTCGCTTTTATATATAAGAGTTTAACGTTTCAATAGATGGAGTGTGATTTTTATGAATTTAATAACATGTTTGGTTTTATTTGTTAATTAGATCTCATTTGGTTGTAATGTAGATAAAAACGGCTCTTTGTATTGATCAATTGGGTAGCTTTCAGGACAAAAAGAAATATATTTGTAATTTGTATTTTTTTTTTGTGGATTGTTAATTTATATACTGAAACTCTTTATAACATGTTTGTTCTCCTTCTTTTAACATTATATTCAACGGATTAAACCAATCCGATCTGGTCCTCCATGAATTGGTTCGGATCAATTTTTAACCGCCAATGAATTGGTGATGGATTCTGATGATGCCAAAAACAGGGATTCGGACACCACCGGTCAGATAATTAATGCTATGCAATAAATGAAGAGAGATGAGAGATTTATAGTGGTTCGGTCAAGCGTGACCTACGTCCACTTCAAAAGGGTGATCTTTGATTAATGACGAGGGTTACAGATATGAGAAAGTAGAGAAAATCCGTCCCCCCTCAAGTGATGAGAGGGCTCTATTTATAACTCTTCCTCACCAGGTAGGGATGCGATCAGTTCAACGTCTCTTTGGAGCGTCAGACGTGTCCTTGAGGATCGAGCCAGGTGGAAGGCAGGTGAGACCCTCTCCGTGAGACTTGGTAAATGCAGGTGAAGGGAGGACTTCGTTGCGATGACTTGGAGATTGAGGTGACGAGGCTTCGTTTAACGAAACCCGGATCTCAACGGAGCTATTCCGGCCTGACCCAGATCCCAGACGGACCGGGTCACTTGGACCTGACTCGCTACCGCGATCCGGATTGGGCTTGACTCATCATTTGCCCCCTCAATGCCCCGTGCCCAAATAATTTTTTGAAAGGGGGGCATTGGTAGATTCAGGTCTCTTCTCCCTCCAAAATCTTTTTCCTCTTCTCCGATTTTAATCCTAATATGGGCGAGCTTTGGAACCGGCCAGGGGGAGAAGGCCTGGGCGCCCGGGGGACAAGTTCCTGGGCGTAGGCGCGAGTGGCTCCATCCTGGACACTCGCCAGTCGGCGGTCGGACTTGATCTGCGCTGGGCGTCCGTCAGGCCGCGGGCGCCCCTGCGGCGACGTTGGCGTTTCCGGCGATCCCTCAATAGGTGAGGAGGAGGTGATGGGCACCGCGGGCGTTGCGCTGGCTGCCTCGGGCGAGGGAGGCGCAGGCAGCGTTGCGGGCCCCCCTTGGGCGAGCAGCCATGGCGAGGGAAGCTCGGTCACCGCGGGCGAGGGGGGAGAGGTTCCCATGGGCGGCGAGCCCCTGGCTGCGCTGGGCGAGGGCAGCACAGCATGTGCGGGCGAGGGCGGCGAGCCCCTGGCAGGCGCGGGCGAGGGCTCCCCTGTCGCGGTGCTGGCTGTGGGCGAGGGCGGCAAGCCCCTGGCAGGCGCGGGCGAGGGCTCCCCTGTCGCGGTGCTGGCTGTGGGCGAGGGCGGTGAGCCCTTGGCTGCGCTGGGCGAGGGCCCTTGGGCGAGGAGCAGGGGCGAGGTGGCTGCCCTAGTGGGCGAGGGCGCCATGGGCGCGGTGGCTGCCCTGGTGGGCGAGGGCGCCATGGGCGCGGGCTCCATGGGCGAGGGTGCCATGGGCGAGGGCTCCACGGGCGCGGGCGAGGGCGCCATGGGCGCTGGCGAGGTGGCCTCTTGCTGCCATGGGCGCGGGCGAGGTTCCCCCTTGGGCGAGGAGAGAAGGACTTGGGCGCCCGGGGGAGTCTGATCCCGTGGTGTATTCCTTTTTTTTTTTTTTTTTTTTTTTCGGGGGCGCTGCCCCCGATCCCCCGCCGGGGGCGCTGCCCCCTGGGCCCCCGCGAGCTGACCGGTCAGCTCGACCCCCGCCGGGGGACACCCCCGGACCCCCTCTGCGTAGCGCATGATATATCCCTTAGCACATGTAAATTCCAAGACTCTGCCCCTCGGTAACTTCTGATGGGTCATCCCAAAAGAAGAAATGAGAGAGCTTCTCAGGCTGAGGAGAGGGCTGCGCCAGCTAGGAGAGGGCTGTGCCAGCTGGAAGAGCTTCCGAGGCTGATCTTTCCGCGGCCCGAGAGAGGGCGACCAGGCTTGAGACCGAATTCTTAGTAGCTTAAGAGAGGGCAGCCAGGGCAGAGGCTGAGCTTGTGAAGGACCTTGAGAGGGCTTCGCTCAGAGAGGCTGAGCTTCTGAAGACCCTTGAGAGGGCTCACTGAGCTTCTGAAGACCCTTGAGAGGGCTTCGCTCGGTGAGGTGAGCTTCTGAAGATCCTTGAGAGGGCTCACTGAGCTTCTGAAGACCCTTGAGAGGGCTTCGCTCGGTGAGGTGAGCTTCTGAAGACCCGCGAGAGGGCTTCGCTCAATAAGGCTGAGCTTGTGAATGACCTTGAGAGGGCTTCGCTCAGAGAGGCTGAGCTTCTGAAGACCCTTGAGAGGGCTCACTGAGCTTCTGAAGACCCTTGAGAGGGCTTCGCTCGGTGAGGTGAGCTTCTGAAGACCCTTGAGAGGGCTCACTGAGCTTCTGAAGACCCTTGAGAGGGCTTCGCTCGGTGAGGTGAGCTTCTGAAGACCCGTGAGAGGGCTTCGCTCAATGAGGCTGAGCTTGTACACCCATGAGAGGGTGATGCTCAGAGAGACCGTTGTGGAGACAATGACTGGGGCAGTACATGAGAGAACTGCTTTCCCAGATATTGTCCTCTTAGGCTTCGTGCTGACTGAGGGGCTTGATGATTGTAATGGCAGCTCTTATATATGATGTCGATGGTGATGTGCTCCTCGACCCTGGGCGCCATGATGATGGGCGCCCAAGTGAGGTGCTCCTTTACCCTGGGCGCCATGGTGATGATGCCCGATGAGGTGCTTCTCGCCATGGAGCATGCCTCAGCCAAACTGATGATGTCTATGGTGATGCCGAGGACAACTTTGAGAGTGATTAGAGGGCAGGGGACTCTATTAACTTGTAGCACTGATAAAAAATGATTTTATTAATCCATTGTTTAGTGCTACACAACATTAACAAAGTTGAAAAAAACCAAGCCCCCAAACCCTCACTACTTTGACTCTCTTATGGTATCACTGGTAATTCATTTTCAACAGTTCCGCGTTCCCTGGCAATGTGTTCAACCACTGCATCGCGAGGAGTGAATGCTTGTCTGTCTCTCTGCGAAGCAGGACCGCGTTGGTCTCTGACAGGTAGCCTCTCTGTCCTGCTTCGCTTGTTGCTTCTATCCTTCCTTTCCTCTCTGTCTCGCCCCTTCCCGTTGTCGACTGCTCTGGAGGACTCCCCTCGCCTAGCCCTTGTGGTATCTTCAGCATTTATATACTTCTGAACCTTTGTTAGTAGCTCTGGCATGCTTTTTGGCGGGCGTTTCATCACTGAGAAATGGAATCTCGATGAACGGAGACCTCCGAGGAAGGCTGTCATGGACACCTTGTCGTCAGGCTCTTCAATTTGAAGTACCTCCTCGTTAAAACGAGTGAGGTAACTCCTGAGGCTTTCATTTGTATCCTGCTTTATGCTGAGCAGGTGTGTGGCAGGCTTCTGGTGGCGGCGTCCTCCGATGAAATGTGACACGAAGGACTTGCTTAATTCCGCAAAGGTGGCGATGGAGGTAGGGGCGAGATTGGCAAACCACTGCCGGGCGGAACCCTTCAGTGTGGTTGGAAATGCCCTACACATAATCTCGTCAGGGATATTATGTAGCTGCATTTTGGTTTTGTACGTCTCCAGGTGGTCCAATGGATCCTTTCTTCCATCAAAGGTCTCCATGGACGGCATCTTGAACTTTCGAGGAAGCGGGTAGTTCACCACATCGGGCTTGAACGGTGTGTCCGTTCGCCCGACTAGGTGATCCACTGTCTCCGGTGCCTTCGCCTTCATGGCGTTGTAGACTTCTCCCAGCTGGTTTTGCATCTCCTTGATCTTTTCGTCCCAGGGATTATGGGGTTCTCTGGAAGGACCAGGGAGATAGCTTTCCTCCCCCACGGTATTATTCTCACTTTCCCCTTCTTGGAAGTGGGGATCATCAGCCGGAGGTTCTGCAAACTGGGCTCCACCTGGAGGTGGAGGCACCGCATAATAAGCATGACCCTGTGGACCAGCCAGGCTCGGGCCAGGTGGGGGGTCCAAAGGAGCTCCGGCAGAGGCATCCTGGGCGCGATGGAACTGAGTCATCAGGGGAACTCCTCGACCCTGGGCGCCATAGGGATGGGCGCCCAGGTGATGGAGATTGGGCTGGGCGCCCATAGGAAGACCCCTTGCCTGGGCGCCCAGGGGATGGGCGCCCGGATGAGGTAGATTGGGCTGGGCGCCCATAGGAAGACCCCTCGCCTGGGCGCCCAGGGGATGGGCGCCCGGATGAGGTGCTCCGTTTCGCGGAGCGGTCGGGCCCCGCGAGCGCGTCGCCTCCTGCTGCTGGATCCCACCGAATGGTGCTCCTCCTTGCCCTGCGAGCATAAGTTGGAGGATTTGCTGGTTTTGAGTCACCAGCTGCTGCATGGTCTCCATCATCTGCTGTGGAGAGGGAGTAGGAGCGGGGGTAATCGGGACAGGATTACCCGGTGGAGGACCGTTCTCTCCCTGTCTGGGAGAGTTAGGCTGAGCGTTAGGGCCCGGACCCGTAGTTAGGCCAGGGTTATCCTCTCGTCTTACAGACCTCGTGCTGATCACCATGATTCTAACAAGGGGTTTGAATTTTTTCGTTCCCACAGACGGCGCCAAACTGATGATGCCAAAAACAGGGATTCGGACACCACCGGTCAGATAATTAATGCTATGCAATAAATGAAGAGAGATGAGAGATTTATAGTGGTTCGGTCAAGCGTGACCTACGTCCACTTCAAAAGGGTGATCTTTGATTAATGACGAGGGTTACAGATATGAGAAAGTAGAGAAAATCCGTCCCCCCTCAAGTGATGAGAGGGCTCTATTTATAACTCTTCCTCACCAGGTAGGGATGCGATCAGTTCAACGTCTCTTTGGAGCGTCAGACGTGTCCTTGAGGATCGAGCCAGGTGGAAGGCAGGTGAGACCCTCTCCGTGAGACTTGGTAAATGCAGGTGAAGGGAGGACTTCGTTGCGATGACTTGGAGATTGAGGTGACGAGGCTTCGTTTAACGAAACCCGGATCTCAACGGAGCTATTCCGGCCTGACCCAGATCCCAGACGGACCGGGTCACTTGGACCTGACTCGCTACCGCGATCCGGATTGGGCTTGACTCATCAGATTCTAAATCCATCAATCCGTAGGCAACGAATTGATGACATATTTGATTTAATTCACAGTAATCTGATCCGTATATATTCCTACTGAGTACCTATTTGGATCCACCTCCCTCTCAGAAAAAAAAAAAAAAAAAAACCTAGGTCCCCACTCACTCATCACTTTCATTGAGAGGAAGCCTAGAGTGGGACACTGAGAGGATCAATGCTGAAGCCGCGGCTACCGACATTTTCCTTCGGCTGCCTTCGGCCTTACAAGTTTGAATAAGAAATATTTTTGAAAAGGATGGAACGAATGGTGATAGGGCCAAGGGCAATGGATTGCACGTGGAACGTTAATTTATAGTTATCTAAATCATAAAGTACAAGTGTTGTTCACGTGCTTAGTGCTTTTGCCGCCCATGAAATGCAAGCATCAGGACAGTTCAACGCACCTGGTCTGGAGTCTGGAGTCTGGAATGTGGACGAACGACTTTCTCTACGCGGAAGGGCCCCACCCTTACTTGGAAAGTAAACAAAGTAGCAACAAACCCTCCCTCCTACTTTATTTTATCTGCAGTTGTGCCTATTGACTCCATTATGTTGATGTGTTTTTTTTTTTTTTTTTTTTTTTTTTTTTTTTTTTTTTTTTTTTTCAAATTTTCTTTTTGAGTGTATTAGTTTTTTTTTTTAACTTAAGTAACCATTTTTACTAAAATTCCGAAGAGGGGGAGCCCACTCCTCAATACTTCAGTTCGGGTAAAATTCAGTTGACGTATTTTTGGTGACACGTATTTTTTTTATATCGAATTATGTTTTTAAAGATTTGAACTTGCGATTAATTAATTGTAAAACCATATTAAATTTATTTTTCTAACCATCCTTACTAAAATATTGGAGACTTAGCTAAGTGATCTGCAGGAACACTCTTCAATAGGAAAAAAAAAAGTAGTTCTTATTTTGATCTCATCAGTGATCCATGTGTCCTGGTCTTTTGATCAGAAGCAAGAAATGCAAAGAATATTCTAAGCTTTACGTCCCCATTGTAGTTTGATACAATGTATTTGTAAAACGTTAAGAACGATGGGGGAGAAACTGCACATGAGAATGAGAAGACAGTTTATTATATATATGAACATTCACTCGAACATCGGAACAGAGGACGGAGTTCTTATTTGTATATGTGTGGACTTATTTAAAATGGGCAACGTATTATGTCGTATCGTATTCGATACTTCACTTTTTACATGTAAAATTCAAATCATTGCCGTGACCATGGCGTGTTCCTACCATGTCTATACCGTATCTGGGCATCATAAGTGTAGACTCTTGCTTTACAAGAACGACCCTCCCTACTTTACACCCCTAGGGAGGTCATTACAGCTTACAATAAAGACTCCTAAAAACTATTGAATCAATGAACAGCTGAATTCATCACTCTGGTCAAAACAATTAACTCTTAATTCGTCTTGACCTCGATATTTCTAGCGCGACCACATTTCTCTCTCTATATCTCTCTTTATTTTTTATTTTCTAGCTAGCTATGAGTGATACTATCCACATCAATACTCAAGCATCGATTTCTGGACATATGCGTAATTAGGTATGAAAATCTGGGTGGGCCGCCCAGGCTTGCCACGACTTAGCACTGAAAAAATCAAGTCAACGGGCTGGCACGGCACGACCCGATTTTCCTGCATGGACCATGCTGGGCAAGGGGTCCTTGGGCCGCAGCACGGCACGGCACGACCACTCCTGATTTTTTTTTAATTTTTTTATATAAATAAATTATAAAAGTTAAAATAAATAAAGAATTGTTTTTCTTTTGTAAATTAGCGTCAATGTTTGTGTATTTATTTTAATAGTTTCAACCTTATTTCGAGTAAAGAACCCAAAAACTCCATAAAATATCTTTCAATTTATATTAAAAAAAATAGAAAAAATAAAAGTGGCATGGGCTGGGCTGAGCCCCTAATGCTTGGGCACGACACAACCAGTTATCTTTCACGGGCTGACACGACACGGCCCAAACACGACTATGCCCGAAGATACATGGCTCGTCTAAATTTTTATGCCCATACATGACACTATGAGGTATCAACGCCACTCAACTATGGCACCACTCAACCACGAATATGTCGGGGAGTACGTTTTTATGACTCGTCTAAATTTTTATACTAATGCATGACGCTACTGAAGTATCAACACCATTCAACCACGGCACCACTCAAACACCAATGTGTTGGGGAGTACGTTTCTATATCTACGTTTTTGTTGGTCTACCATTTAGATGATGGAACTTGATCACATGTAAAAGCACTATGGCCACGTGCACACGTATCCAATATATAAAACGTTGTTTTCAAAAGAGGCATCAAGCAAAACGTGGTCCGCATTTTCTTTCTTTATTTTTCCGTCTACAATGAAATTTCGAGGAAACGAACCCGCCCAAAACGTGGGCGGAGATTGTACATGAATTATATATGTAGAAATGCATATGCTTTCACTTTTTATTGTTTTATATGTGGCTTATCTTCTTCTCTCTTCCTTCCTGTGGAGTCAAATCTTTTGGATTATTCTTGGAGGCATAGAAGCACGCCATTTCAGACCATCCCTTGTGACTACAAGATTTTCAAGATTTCCAACTATCTAATTTACATAGTCAATTAGATTCGTGGCGGATTTTCTTTCTTTTCTTATTTCTTTTTCTTAACTTAGGGTTACTAGTCAAGAGTTGTATTTTAAACTTAAAGATCGATGATCGATCTCTAAACATGTGCGATAGTAGCTGTCAATACCACGCGACCATGAGGGTGTTCGCTTGTCTGATTTTCTATTTTTATACAAGAATAATTGCCAAATGAATGGTTGGGTTGGATTGGTCAGATATGTTTACTAGCTAACTCTCCAAATATGAAAATCGGATTGCCTCTTAAGTATTAGAAGTGTAGGTGTTGTCCTCATGGACCCTACTATAAAACTAAATTTATAAGACGTATATCGGCTTGGTTTCTTTCGGCATTTAGAGGTATCTCTTATGGTTGGTATGAAAAACGGCTTTATTATATGGGAAAACATGATTACTCCAATTCTCTTACCCTCATTAGCACCTTATTGACGGACTTTCGTCCGAATTTAATACTAATTTGAATTGTACTCATTACTTAGTTGAAATTTCATAAAAAAATGTATTCAGGAAAAACTAAATATTAATTAAAACCCCTAAATCAAATGATTGTGGTGACCTGGTTAAAATGATTTTTGTTCAAAATTATATTCACAATAAAAATTATTGATCATAATATTCTCCCTCAAGAGCTATCTACTAGGGATATAAGAGTGTGCAAAGGTGGAAAGACCCCCTTAAATTTCAAGGAACTTTGTGTGATAGATAAATAATTGGTGTAATCAATCAAACTCCCGTGTTGGAAATTGCAATGCAGTTGCCGTAACGGTCTTGTATTAAAACTGTCATTGCGGAGGCACCGCGTTGAGGTTGAGGTGGCACTTCCGTTACGGGAATTGGGACGTGTGCCATTCACTCCAATTCGCCACGCCAACTGCCAAGTGCTCAACCCGAGTCCGTGAGCTCAACTAACCCCGGTCGAAGAAAGTGGCGATGTTCGTTGAATTCCACGTGGCGGCGGTTACATCAATAACGAACCGACCAAAAAAAAAAAAAAAAGGAAAAACTAAAAATCTTGATCCAAGCTATATTTGGTGAAACAGAAATAATTATTTTTGAGGATTTTATAAAAGAATCTCCTTAGATCCAATATTAAAATGGTCTTCAAATCTATCAATGCTCCTACATTTTTTTATACCAAAAAGGCCTTTGACGGGAATACCATCCTCATTCTTTATTTTGCTGATAGCAAAGTCTCCACTCAACAAAAAAAATAAAAGAAGAAAAGCGAGTAGGGATATTTACATTTGGGACTTTTTTTTTGTCAATATTAAAATTTGAGAGTCTTTTTTGTCATCACCAACTCAAGGGATTTTTTTGGTAAAAACCCTCTTTGTCTTTTTTTTTTTTTTAAATGAAAGGAGAACATTTTCTCTTAATTCAAACTACTCTCTTAGTGTACCAAAAGTACAAGATATGCGGGTGGTGGCGAATTTAAGACTTTTATTTGAGGGGTGTAAACCGAAACAGGCAATTGGGAGTGAGGAATAGTCTCAAGATTTTCACGTAGATTTTGGCGGTAAATTTAAAATTTTTTATGTAAATTTTCAAAGAATTTTAATTTTAGTTTTAGAAGTGGGCCGTAGTCCAACGGGTGCGAACACCCCCACATGGATGTATTTGGGTCCGCCCTTATACACCAAGCCCCACTTTTATTTGATCCATGAACAAACATAATATATTCATATATTAAACAAGTTAATGGAAAATATATTCCCCTAAATGAATTAAAATTTGAGCTGCCACGTAATTGTCAATTGACACGTCAATTTGAGCTTGGATTAAATCACTGGAGCTTACATAAGCCACTTATAAATTTTCCTTTAATAGGGCTCCCACACAAAAGTTAGGCAATAGCTGATTTTTAATAAAAGTAACACATATTTAAATAAAACTTGACCAAGATAATAAAGTAGAGGGGCATTTTGAATGCTTTAAGATTTTTAAATGAGTTGCATTCAATGAGAGGCCCTACCAATTTCTCATGTGAGCCTTGATTCCATAATCTTCGAGGCTTTGACTTGGATAAATTCTACTTTCGGGGCCACATGTTGGTAAGCTTAGCCATATAAGACGAATGCTCCATCATTATAAGAGATATCTTCAAATTTTACTCGAAGAGTTTGTCTTATCATAAGATTGACCATTTAATTAAAAGCATGATTAATGAATATGATTAATATTGTAGGAAATTATATTAATTGTATTTTCAATCTATCATTTAGTGGGATCAAATCCAATTAGAGTAGAATTTTAAAATACTCTGTACAATAAGAGGGTGTTTATTTTAATCTACTTGAATTTTCAATAATTAGGCATCACATGGATTTCCTCTCCTTGAGATCATGATTTCTCTAGAGGCTTATTTGTTTGCATTGGAATTGAGTACATAAAAATTAACGATTAAATGCGCTCCTCAAGGATTATCAAAGAGATGAAGTTTAATTAATTATGAGGTGAGGAGTCAAAGATATATGGTAGCAATGTGGATTGGCAAATTTTTTCTTCTCCCATCGACATCCACACCAAATAAAGTGTGTGAGAAATATTATAAATCTTATTTATTCAGCTCCTATGTATTTTAATGCAGTCAAACATGCCTAAAATCAAAGTCTGTAGTGTCCATAACTGCCTCCAAGAAACAAATGGCATTTCGCTAGGACATTGACATTTTCATAGCTTACCCGGATCCATCTTTAAACTATCTGCGAATTGCGACTGAAAAATTATTAACAAGGGGTTACCTTCAATCATAGATAACCTCATGATGATGAGAATTTAGATATTCCCCTATATATACTTGTACGGTTTTTAGGGGTTAAAATATCATTGATTGTGTGATATCACATATTATATTTTTGAAATCTCACAAGTTTTTAATTTATGAGACATCTCACAAAAGTTTCCCTCGTGTTGGGTTAAAGAATAAATACATTTATGCAATATCGTATAGTTTATAATTTTATAAGAAATTAATAAAAAAATACCGCAAAAGTACCTAGTGATGGACCCAGAATTTTTATTTGAGGGGTGCAGACCCAAACATGCAATTGAATTTTGGGAACAAACCAAAAATCTTCATGTGGGTTTTGAGGGGTAGGCACAATATTCTTACATACATGCAATTGAATTTTGCGGGTAAACCCAAAATTTTAATGTGAATTTTGAGGGGTAAACACAAGATTCTTACGTGGATTTTTTGAAGCATAGCTATAATTTTAATTATACTTTTAAAAGCGGAGGTTTAACAAATTTGACCGCCCCACCCTCATATAGGTGTACCTTGGTCTGCCCAAGAGGCCATAGAGAGAATTATCTCAACTTTCAGCTCGAGGTTAATTATATAGTTCAAGGCCGGCGGAACCCCAATTTAACAATCTACGCTAATGGCATATCCGTAAATTTCACATTCACCTGCTAATAAACCGCCATATAAAATTATCTACTGAAACTGCTCATGCCGATTAAATCGCCGATGCTTCGAAGAAACCGCCAGCACTGTCACTGACTGCCCTAAAATTCACACCAAATCCAACCCAAAACCAAAATATCATTTCCTCCCTCCCCCACCTCTCTGGACTCTGCAAAAACCGCTTTTGCCGAAAAATACCCCCTCACTCTCCCGAAACGCAGTTTTCCGTCTCTTCCCACGCAACCGGAAGGCAAATCCTTCCTCCCTCCTTTGCCGCCCCCTCCCAAACCCTAAACCCCCCCCAAAATCCAATCCTGGTTTTCCGTCTCGTCCATGGAATGACGGAATACCGCTTACCCGCCATGAATCTCTGGAGCGACGACAACGGTTCGATGATGGAAGCTTTCATCTCTTCCGACCTCTTATCCTTCTGGCCTCCTTCTTCCGCTTCGACCACCGCGATTGCAGCAGCTGCAAATGCATCTGATCCGTTGAAATCGATGGCTGCAGCTTCGTCTACGGCTTCGTTTCTCAATCAGGAGTCTCTGCAGCAGAGGCTTCAGGCGCTGATCGAAGGAGCGAGAGAGAGCTGGACGTATGCGATCTACTGGCAGTCGTCCGTCGACGGATCTGGCGTTCCGTTTCTAGGCTGGGGAGATGGGTATTATAAAGGAGAGGAGGATAAGCGGAAGAGGAAAGCGTCTGCGGCGTCGTCCGCCGCCGAGCAGGAGCACCGGAAGCAGGTGCTGCGGGATCTGAACTCGCTCATATCCGGCTCCGCCGCGGTGACGGATGATGCCGTCGATGAGGAGGTCACAGATACCGAGTGGTTCTTTCTTGTGTCCATGACGCAGTCCTTCGTCAACGGCGCGGGGATACCGGCGCAGGTGTTCTTTGCCGGATCTCCGATCTGGATCGCCGGATGCGATCGGCTGGCGGGATCGGGATGCGAGCGGGCGCGGCAGGCGCAGTCCTTCGGGCTTCAGACGATGGTCTGTATTCCGTTGGCGAACGGCGTAGTCGAGCTCGGATCGACGGAGGTGATCTTGCAGAGCTTGGATCTGATGAGTAAGGTTCGGGTTTTGTTCAATTTCAACGGGCTTGAGATCGGAGGGGGAATCTGGTCGTCGTCGGCGGCGACACAGCCGGCCCCGCAGGCCGATCAGGGGGAGAGCGATCCCTCTGCTCTCTGGCTCACGGATCCGTCCCCCGCGGTGGAGATCAAGGATTCCGCCGCTGCCGCCGCCCTTCATGAGAGTTCCAAATCCATACAATTTGAAAACCCTAGCTCGAGTAGCCTCACCGAAAACGCTGGCTCGTTCCAATTAAACCATCACCAACAGCAACAAAGCTACTACAGTAGAGAATTGAATTTCTCCGAGTATGCATTCGAGAATTCCGCTACGAGAAATCCCACTCCCTGCAAGCCTGAATCTGGCGATATCTTGAATTTTGGCGAGAGCAAGCGAAATTCCAACGGAATTCTCTTCTCTCAACACCAGCAGACACTAACAGAGGAGAAGAACAAGATGAGATCTGCAACATCCAGGAGCAGCAACGAAGAAGGAATGCTTTCCTTCGCGTCCGCCGTTGTTGCCCCTTCTTCTGGCATAGTGAAATCGAGCACCGGGGGAGGAGGAGATTCCGACCATTCCGATCTCGAGGCATCGGTCCGCGAAGCAGAGAGCAGCAGGGTTGTGGACACAGAGAAGCGGCCGAGGAAGCGTGGCCGGAAGCCAGCCAATGGGCGAGAGGAGCCACTCAATCACGTGGAGGCCGAGCGACAGCGGCGGGAAAAGCTGAACCAGAGGTTCTATGCCCTTCGTGCCGTCGTCCCCAATGTCTCCAAGATGGACAAGGCATCCCTCCTTGGCGACGCCATCTCCTACATCAACGAGCTGAAATCGAAGATGCAGACACTAGAATCAGATAAAGAAGGATTGCAATCCCAAATTATTTCATTGAGGAAGGACGTCCTCACAAATAAGGACCCTTCCAGGTACCCCTCGGGGCTGCCTCTGCATGACCCCCACCACCACCATGACCTCAAGATCTCGAATTTGAGCAGGGGGAAGTGTTCAGGGGTCGAAATTGACGTAAAAGTACTCGGGTGGGAGGCAATTATTCGATGTCAATGCGATAAGAAGAACCATCCAGCTGCTAGACTAATGGTTGCGCTCAAAGAGCTTGATCTTGATGTGCTCTATGCAAGTGTACAGGTTGTGAATGAGCTCATGATCCAACAGGCGACAGTGAAGATGTCGAGCCGGATGTATACTCATGATCAGCTCAGCGCGGCTCTTTTTGCTCAGCTCGCCGAGCCCGCCAAGCAGTAGGAAACAATAAGAGCCCTGCGTCTTGTTTCTTTTCTTCTCAATTCGCTGCTGCAGCATCGGGTACTGGCAAGTATCAAAATGCGTCAACCTCTGTGTACATAATTATATATCCTATATATATATATATGCATACAGGGTTCGGTTGGACAATGTAGTAGCAGGATTAGAAGGTGTCAGTCATCAAGAGTAGCCACTGCTACTGCGGGAGTCGATTCATGTCTATTTTCTTTTTAATATGAAAGGAGTGGCTCCAGTTAATGAGGTATTCGACCTTTTTTTTGTGTTTTTGATTGCTGGTTTCTTCAATGTATATATATATATGTCACGCATGTCTGTATTTGAGATTCTGAATAAGATGTGTGTTAGGAATGATTATTTAGGTGTTGTAGTTGATGTTGATTTGTCTGAGGAAATGCAAAGAGACAGTGAGATATACGTTTATTATGGGATCTCTGATGATTAGTAATAGTTCACAAGTGTTGTAGAGTTTGATGATTGGATTCCGAGAACAGAATCCCAAGTGTAAATAGGCCTTTGTAATACTTAACTATCTATAGCTGGACAAGAGTCTTCTTCCAGAATTTGGAAATTTTTGCCTTGTTTTTGTGGAACTTGATCTAATAATAATTTCCAGAATTAAATTCTGCTTGAAGTTTTATCTGTTGATCTTCTGAATCAATGTTTGAATTCGGCAACAGTACATATAGTGTTGTTTCATAGACTGTTTTTTGGAACCATGTCTAGAAGTTTTTATTGACCATCTAAGCCTTCAAAATACCATAACATGCTAATGGGAGGTCTGAACATAGATGTGCGCTATAGTGCTCCAACAATGCAACTTTAATCTAATGATAACAGTTTATATATTCAGGCTTTTGTTTTTGGTGTTTGTGTTTCAGATTTTTGTCATCATTTTGCTCCATGGGGTCACATCAAAGAGAATGTTATAATAGATATTTGAATTGAGGGCATGGCTTCTGCTGATAAAACTTATGTGCCAGACTGTATAATTTGATGAAGACTCATCTATTTTCAAGTATCTGGAGTGTTTGGTTTCTTGCATCATCTTCAAATCCAACTGCTGGCTACTGAATAGGAGTTCCCAGGTTTAGTATTGTATCTGATGTGTTATTAATTTTCACCTTAACATTCTAATTTATGGTTGGTTAAAGTGTAAACAGGCTTTAGGCTCAGTTACTTATTCCAGAGTTCCCAGGTTCAGCAATGTATGTGATGGGTTGGATTTTGGTTTGGCTGTTTGTGCTTTTCTTTCTTATATAAAATATTTTATGGATCTTTTGAGTCCTATGCGTCTTTGTCCTATATATAATATAATTCATTTGTGCCTAGTCTATAATCTCTATTTGCTGTTGTGGATATTTTGGAATCTCAGCTCTATGGCTTGTGAAGCTCAACTCCTACCATTTCTTCAATTGTTGTTTAGAAGACTTGTCCAGGTTTTTTCCAACTAATTAACTCATAGGCTATGGATGCCAAGGTCCCCAGCACTCGTCTTCACTGACTCTAAAATGTGGCCTTAGATTTTGTGAACAGTTGGCTATTTCTGGAACATTCCCTTTGTTGCTGATCTTAGACAACTTTAGATGTCTGGAGAATATTTATTAAATATGAAAAGAAGTAAATATTTATAATAAGCAGGCTGCAATTTAGGATCTTAGGACTTGGGATTGGAATTTCATATCTCACTAATCACATTACCCTTTCTATGCCATTACCCTGCTTGCATTTAAGCATCCTACCTTCATGAAAGCTGCTTTTTTTTTTTCCTTCTTTCCTCCGAAATGGTAAGTACTCGTCCCGGCCCGCCCGCCCGCCCGCCCCTCCCAATCAGCGCTGCAGTCCCTGGTTGTTTATGTGGAAGGGAGGTGCCTCATAAACTCAGCTACCAGCTTTGCTTTTGGACAGCTTAGAACAGTGGCCTCTGCGCGGAAGCTATATCTCCACTCTTATTTGACTAGAACAATTTTGCATGAGTTGTAAACTGGCTTCAGCTGGATCTGTACAGGAATGCTTTATTTGATCAGGTGTAATTCTTGGGTCCCAAACATGGAACCCACTCCAAAACTTGATTTTGAGGGGTCAGGACGGTCGTCGTAATGTAAATAATATATAAATTTAGCAAACTTGTACTACACTTGAATATTTTCCTGTATTGTAATATATAATTTAGGTCATGATTGGGTTGGATTATGATATGCTGGTCTGTCTGGATTTGGATCCTGATCCATTCTTGAGCCAATGGTATACTTATCCAGACCCAGTATTTTCTTGTATCTGTGTCCTATTCACAACCCTGGTTGTCTAAGATGATCAAGACATAACTTCCATGAGCAAACTCTTACTTTCAAAAGGTTACCATTTCATAATTTGACATGTAAATCAGTCCTTATATTTCTAAGTCTTGATTCTGAGTAAAGGATTAGAAAGTTGGAACTTGGGAGTTTTATTCTATAGTTTTAAAAGCTAGTTCCAGATGCTGCTGCTGCAAAAGTCCTCATAAGAAGCAAATGTATGGGAATCATGTCTCTCAGAGAAATATCTACTAAAGGCACTGAAGTGATCGAGGAAGCAAATCTATAAATGCATTTTGGTCCAGAAAGAAGTCTCTGTTGCAAATCTATAAATGCTACCATGAAAATTGGCCAAGGTTTTCAGGATCCAGGGAAAGATCTGTTCATACTCAATAATAGCTTATGAAGTATATATAGTATAGCTTTTAAGGGAGAGTCTCACCAATATGCGATGGACCGATTCCAAAACGCTGCCTGTTAAGTTAAGGCTGGTGATCAACCATGAGATGGACTTTCCATGGAACCCTGCTCAACCATTTGGTTATGGATGTATTAGTATCAAGACCAGAAGAAATTCTTCATCATTTGCAAATCAATTCTAAATGCAACATTTCATCCTGGAACTGCTTGCATTTGTTACTTTTCCATTACGTTCTGATATGTTCTGATAAAACATAGAAGTTTTTGGCATTCCTAAAGAGTCTAAAGAGACTTGTGGGAGATCTAAGTAAAGTGCCACAACCTTGTTGTTTTAGCAATGGTGCATGTGACATGTGAGAGCTATCTTTTACTATGGCTTCGTACAGACTTTTTAGCCTATGTTATAATATTCCTGATTTGCTTCTTCCAAATGTTTTATCAAATGCATTCTTGTCACAAATTAGCAAACTGAAGATCCAAATGTGGTACCAAGAAGTTTCTTGATTTTGTTGTGTGGTATGGTTACTAATTTGAAAGGGAAAGCCTGAGTTTCCCCTTGCAGATTGCTAATAGTGTAAGCTAATATTGCATTTGGCCTCCAAAGTCCAAAGCGTTCTCTGGTAATGTGTGTTCTGGCTTTTCCCTCTTCCATGGATTTGAGATGGCTAGGCATCATTGATATGTTGTTATTGGGCCACACCTGACCTGACCTAAACATCCAATGCATCAAAAACTAGCGTGAGCCGGGCCTGAGGTCGTTTGCTTTAGGTAGATTTTGGCTCAGATTGTAGGCTCATGGAATATTTTGTGGCAATGTGCATGGTTTCGGACTAGTTGGCAGCCCAACCTGAAAAACAAGTTTTTATTTATTTATTTCATTTTTGCATGTTCAAGAGTAATCAAGACCAAGGGGTTGGCCAAGTGGTCAGGACGACAGTTCCTCTCTTTTTTGTAACTAAAGGTCTTGTTATCGACCCTCCGTTCCCCATTCTTCAGAAATCGAAGGTTGAGTCCACTAGTGCCACCACCTTCCGTTCCCCATTCTTCAGAAATCGAATGTTGAGTCCACTAGTGCCACCACCTTAGGGCCACAGGGGTGTTTGCCCGACTTTCTTCTGGGCCCTGTGGGATTAGTCCAGACCAAAGGGTTGGGAACCCTCTGAAAAAAGAAAAAAACAAGTTGCTCGGGCTTGGCCTAGTCAGATCTACGTCCAATCCTTTTCTACTAGTTTGGTTCCCCACGTTTGTGTAGCGTTCATGAAAAAATATTTTCCGTGAAATTTTCACATTTTGTAGAAAAAAAAAAGAGAATCCTACCCCTAACCCCCATCGGAAGCACTTTTCTGCAAAATCACAAATTCGAACTCATTTTTTGTGTTTTTTTCTTGTAAAACGGCCTCACCAAACATCAAAATTTTTTGTTGCAAAAAAATGGCCAACCTTTTCTTGAATTTCCTATGGAAATGTTCCCTAATTGTCTCGCAAAGAGGATCCCTAAATTGAAGTAGTGGTACTCCACAATGGAGTTTGCCTATTGAAAATCTTAGCCACTCAAAATAAGTGTCCATTCCAAGAATTGGAAGTCCGAAAATTTTACTCCACCCTTAGAGTTGGTCCCACATAAAAATTAAGCAAATGATTAGTGACCTGACCTGATTAACACTATTTTAATCTAGATTCCTTTCCTCCAAGTCACGTGGGAACGGGGTTGGACGATGGAACCTAACTTCAACTTGTGTTGGTTTTGGTGGGGACCACGCGACACTTGCGTGAGAGATTCGGTTGTTGGCAGCTCCGGGCGTGCGTGGTGGCGGGCGGTCCCTCAAAACTCCACCTTTGACTCCCGGTCCACCGCCACCTACACCATTGAAAATGATTTCTTTTTCTTATATTATCCATTCTATTTTTGATTTATCCAAAGATTAAAAATGTAAAGTGAGCGTTGGTGTATTTCCACTCAAACCTCTCTTAAATAATAATAATAATAAAATAATATGCATGTAAGATTTACCTTTACCGGGGGCATCCGTACAACTACTTTTCCGTGGAAAAAAGCCAGAAAAGAATGCTTTTTTTTACTATAATAAATTTCATGTTTGATGCTACCACTTTTTTTTTTATTAGGCGGAAAAGCTTCTTTGTGGATTTGTACAAACTCGCCCTAAAAGGGTTGAACGTTTTTTTTTTCTTTTTTTTTTAGAAATTCAACCTTACACACTCATGTCCCGTACTAGTTGAGAAACAGCTTGGGAGCTAAACTATTTTTAGCCTAACTTCATCTAGGTTGCCTTCTCTAATGAGTTTGGATTCTCCAAGCTTTTGAATTAGAAGATAAAACTTGAGTTGAAGGAGTTGATGTCTATTTATTGAACCGATAAGCCACTCAGCTCAAAATAAACATCCTCCCAATCTACGATATCTTTAAATTTTAGATCCATGTTATCTGGTCCGTGCTATATAAAAATTTTGGTTATTGAAACATATGACTAATTTGATTCAGCAGCATTTATATTGAAAAAGATGGTCAAACAAAATGGTGATTGTTGCACTGAAATAGGGACCAAAATACGTAAAACTAAATACATTTTTTGAATGATATGAATCTTCTAAAGTGAACACAAATGTATGAATTTGATTTGATCTTATTTCACTAAACGAGATCATCCCATTCTAAAAAATGATGATAGTGTCAACTATTTTAGAAGGCAAATGAATAACCAAGCTATGAAAATTCTCAAGCACAACTAGCCGGAGAAGACTGTCGAGGGGCCTGCAATTGGCCTAGGTTCGGCTTGGACCCAAGTTAATTGAGGCAGGCAGCAGGCTTAAATATGTGCTTATAATTCATGTTCAAGGTCCAAAGCCTTTATTTAGCAAAAGCCAAATTTGAAGCTAGGGTTACAACTTACAAGCTCGTTGAAATTTCTTTAGGTTTGTTTATACTTTATTACATACAAAAATCCTGTATCTATCATAAGCTCCTTCACTCAAATCCAAGCATGGGTCCCTGCCAACAGAACCTCAAATTTGAAAACTTCTCAATTGTAAATGGACTTGGTCCTGGATAGAGATTAGAGAGGCTAGTCAAACCCAATTTTTTTGCTTTTTCTATAGTAAGCATAGATCATAATTATACTTTCCACTCATTTTATCACACCCACTTTATTATTATTTTTTATTTTTTTTAAGGAGGGTGTCTGGCCTTTTCGAGAACCGACTACTCCTCCGGGTACGTGAAGTCCTTGCCTCCCTTATGCACTGGGTAAGTTAGGCTTTTCCTTGGACAAGTGGCCGAAGAAGAGAGCGCGAGCTCAAAACTACAATTTTCGATTTTTCTGAGCCATGGTCCTATCCAACTGCACTGCCCCTCCGAAGATTATCATACCTACTTTAGCTAAATAAATATATGGTTGATTAGTGGATAGAAAGGGGTTTCAACTAAAGTTCTCTCTCTTCGTTTTTTTTTTATTGATCATAGCACCACAAGAAACATCTATAGCAATTTAATTTAATCAATCATTTCACATGCTCATTAACCTTTTATTTATATATTCCCAAGTGGATATAAAAAATGTAGAAAGAAAATTTGATAAAAAAAAAAAAAAACCCCTCCCCATCAAAGCATCTTGCTTTGGGTTCGGAACTAGGTTTGGCCGGGGACTACTTTCTCTTCCTTCTACTTTTCTTCTCACACAAACATATCAACCAAGAATAGATAATATATAAAGTACCCCAATTTGCTACTTTCCTTTCTCCCCCACCCAAGCTGGCGATCGATCAAAAGCCTATTTTCAAACCACTCAAAGACCCAAGTATTGAAGAATCATGGTAAGCAAGAAATGTCTCTTTTTCTTTCAATCTGTTCTTCTCTTTGATTGCTTTCTTTCTCATGATAGAGAATACTATTAAGAAGAGTGGATTGTGATTAGAAATGGGTTTATACTAGATTTGTTATATGATTAGGAATATATTGTGATCAGATTATATTAGAGTTCTGATGTGATTAGAAGATTATCAAAGAACCCAAATAAACACATCTTTCTTCTAATATCGACCTGACTTGTATCAGGAAGCTGGAGATGTGGATGAGAAGAACATCTGGCCGCAATGGCTTCAGCCACTTCTGAAGACTAGTTTCTTCAGGCAATGTAAATCCCATGCTGATTCTCATAAGAGAGAATGCAATATGTATTGTTTGGATTGCATGAATGGAGCTCTCTGTTCTCTCTGTCTCTCTTATCATAGAGAGCACCATTCAATACAGGTATTTCACATTTGAATGTGCTGCTGCTTATACCCCATTATACCTATTACAGTATATTGGGTGGCTAGCTTTCTCTGATGTGATTTCATTTTGTTTCTGCAGATAAGAAGGTCTTCTTACCATGATGTGATTAGGGTGTCTGAGATTTCAATGGTTCTGGATGTAACAGAGGTGCAGACCTACATCATCAATGGTGCTAAGGTTGTTTTCTTGAATGAGCGGCCGCAGCCAAGGCCAAGTAAGGGCGTTGTCAATACATGTGAGGTCTGTGAGAGAAGCCTGCTTGATTCCTTCAGATTCTGTTCTCTGGGGTGCAAGGTATAATTCTTTTCACTCGAAAGAAATGGATCTTCATTTGGAAAAAATTCTTTGGCTTTCTTCCACTTATTTTAATAGAATTTGAGAAATGTTGGGGCACAGTGGAATTCTGCTATCAACACAAAAACACAATATGCAGACACACAAATTCAATCAATCAATCACAATAGGAAAAACACCCCAAGATTTTACATCCAGGCTAAAAGAATTCTTAGAATATTGTTGTTAGAAGTTACTTGATGCTCCAAAAAAAGCCCTAATACAAAAACAAAAATACCCACAAACCCTAGACCCAGCTAACCCAGGTGAAACAATTTAGCTAACCTAAAATACCAGACATAGCCCAAGAAGAAAATGATAATTGAAAAATGGGGTTTCCTTTATTCAACCAATAATAATGGTTGGTTTGGTTTTGTGGGGTGTTTTGCTTGGCGTGCAGATTGCAGGGACTTCAAAAAAACAGAGTAGAAATCAAGTGCACGCGTCGGCTTCCGATTCAGAGCCATCTTTCTCAAGCAGTAGCCGTGGGCAGAGCTTTACCTCTTCAACTCCACCCCCATCAGCTACTAACTTCGGGAATCCCAAGAGAAGAAAGGGAATTCCTCATAGAGCTCCAATGGGAGGGTTCATCATAGAATACTAGCAGAAGCAGATTAGGTATACACCCAATTGCTAGTGTATATCTCAATTTGCTAGTTTATACACACCACTCAAGTGATTTTACTCAAGAAACTAAGGCTTGGAATGTAGGGTGGATATACAAGAAATAGGAAGATGGGTAGGGAGGAGGAAATTTCAAATGCCTTGTTGAAGGTTGGTGGTATGATACTCATTTAAGTTTTGGTAAAAATGTAAATATTAGTAAAAAAAAAAAAGTGTTACATGGAAAGATGTATGTAAGGAAATGGGAGTGTACATGGTATGCTTATAGATATTTTTCAGTTTCTGGTAAGTTGGTTCCTGGTTGCTGTAGAAGTGTGTGCATGTGAGGCTCCTCCCCCTCAAGTGGGGAGGAGGTGAGAGGCAATCTCTCCCACAGGCTTCTCAAGAGTGGAATGTGTGGAACTCCGCAGCAAACCCTGCTGTTGACAACCGTTCAAAATAAGTGCCTATTTCTTT
Source organism: Litsea cubeba (assembly GCA_012931725.1). Lineage (NCBI taxonomy): Eukaryota > Viridiplantae > Streptophyta > Magnoliopsida > Laurales > Lauraceae > Litsea > Litsea cubeba. Next base: position 4,708,082 of record CM022946.1, on the reverse strand, counting down.
AGTGGAATTTCTGCCAGGAATTCACTATGTTCAGGAATTCGGCATTTCTGGATTCTAACCACATGAAAGGTCTCTTTTGACCTTTGGGAATCCAGAAATTCCACTCCCTATGTATTTTTGTGGAATTCCTACTTCCTAAATGCCCAAAGGGGCATCCAGGAATTCCACTTTGTCTGGGAATTCAGGAATTCCCCAGACAGGAATTCTTGGAATTCCAGTAAAGAAACAGGCCCTAAATGTCATTCATTGTGGTGACATATTCTTAAATTTGACTTTTTTTTTTGAGAATTGGTTTGCCAGTAAGATTGAGCATTTAGATTAGTGACTTGGATTCTTCCAATAATGTTTTTTGTTTAAGTGATCCCCTATGGCTCATTTGCAGACTTATTTTAGATGGGTGGGTCTATTCAGAGTGGGCTCCATTTTTTAAATGATTCTATGACCTTTGCGCCTGCCCCAATTGTCAACTGTCTAACAAACCAAAATGTCCCTCTTGTATGCTTTTCTTCCATTCTAGTGGAGAAGAATTTCTATCTACAACTTATTGTGCAAGGCAGTCCATGAGATCATATGCATTGACAGTACCCCAAATGAATGGTATCAATGCCCCATTGGAAAAGTCATATGCCTATCTGCCAAATTTAAGTTGTTGTTGTTATCATTATTATTATTATTTGTTTTCTCCTGTTGGTTTCTTTGAATAGTTGTATGTCTATCTGCCAAATTTAAGTTAGTTTTTTTTTCCCCTTTTTGGTTCCTAGGAAAATATAATTTGATTTTTGAGATGTTATTTTACATATGATAACATCATCAACCACTTTGATATTTCTATTATTTGCATAGTATTCTCCCAATTTTAGATAGGAGAACTTTTTGGATTAGCTACGTATGAAATTGTGGCATTGTAACCAACTGGCCTTAGCTAATATATGATTTAGACTCATTAGAGGTTGCTAATAATCTAATCTATGACCATGAAATTAATTTGTCATGTTAATTGTAACTCTAGATACGCAACTGACAATGTCCAATATATTGTTTTTTTAGGTATACCGACGCCCTATGAAGCCTATAATTAAAATCTAGTGACTCTGCAAAACCTGCCATTTGCCCTAGTTATACAAAGATAAAAGAGATTGGAAGGCTAATAATTGATTGGACCATGCAGCCTTGCCCATAACCAAAGTGTCTGAGTCTTTGACTTAGAGAAATCTTTTAGTTAAAGGAATGGAGCTCCACACTTAGACTCACCTATTGAAAATCTCATCTATTAAAAATAAATGTCTTTTAAATGTATGAGATATCGCCAAATTGTACCCAATAAAAGAGGCCTCATTGTAGGATTGACCATTTGTTGAAAAACGCAATTAATGAATAATGCATAAGATTTGTGTTATCATGCTATTTACCAAACGACCTATACCCATATAGGCCTCATTGTAGGATTGACCATTTTTTGAAAAACGCAATTAACGAATAATGCATAAGATTTGTGTTATCATGCTTTTTACCAAAGGACCTATACCCATATATTTGAAGGGTGTTTATCGTGAGGGGCTCGAATTTTCAATAGTTGGGAGTAACTCTCCTTTTAACTCAAAGTTTCTCTATCCAGATTCAACCAATTGGTGTTCGCACCATAGTCGCAATAGGGTGTCCACAGTAGATATGGTTATGCCTACTATTACAAGAACGGTTTGATCAAGAGAGACGAATTTAGGGGTGGGAGCCACCATGGATCGTTTTCTTTCTTCTTTTTCTTTTTTGGGTTTTGCATATATGGTAACCTTTAGCCATGGATAATCCTGCTTATTTATTGAAGTTGTGATATTTTTTAAGTTACTCGTGTAGTTTTTTATAGACAAAAATACCATTGACGGTGTGATATCATATAAAATCATAAACCGTGTTATGTCACATAGATTTGTTCCTTTTTCGACCATACAAGAGAAACTTGCATGCGATATCGCATAAATTAGAAATAAAATGCAAAATCACATTAATATAGGTGGTTATCATTTCCCCCCAATGTGGACCATGGAGAACGTGTGAGAAAATATCTTAACTTTGAGTGATTATCCATGACTAAAGATTACCTACCCCGAACCCTATAAAAACCTTTTTTCTAAAAAAATCCTCTTAAACATACTTTCCACACGTGAGAACCTATGCCGGTTTTACAGGTTTTACAAAGTCCAACCCGTCCTCCTTGTGGTCCCAAATATTAATGCAATATCCAATTACGTGTTGACATGTGCTCCCTGTGGGGCCTGCTAGCCCTCCAATGCTGCCTACTTCTCTTTGACATATTCATTCTTTTTTTTTTTTCACATAATATATATTTTTTATGGGTTAGTGGCATCAGCACCATAGGAGAAGAAAACTTTACCATATACTGATAGTGAAGTAAAAAGTGGGTGGATGTGGATCACACTCATCTAATCTCAAGGTTCCCCTTTTGTGATTGTCTAGCTCTTTATTACATGATATCATCATTGGTGTTAAGTATATGAGTCTCCTCTTCTTCTTTATTAATGAAATGACTTTTCTTCATTTATTTTCCACTTTCCTCATTGGAGTGAGTAGAGCTGTCTTGGCAATTAATTAAACAAAACCCTAAATGTCCCATTGAAATTTACTTGATCAGGTGAGGCCCAACTTAATGTGTTTTGAAAGTTGAAACCATGATATGCTTTTCTTTCTAATCCTTATGGAAATACAAGCTCACATAGCTGGTAGATTCAGGGGCCACCCACATAACTTAGTGTATAAGATAACTTGTTATAGGTTTGTTTGAACCTCCTAGTTCTACTCCTTCATGAGAGAGAGGAAGGGGAAACAAACACCATGCCATTCCCCAAACTCAACATAGTTTCAGACAAATTTCTTTTGGGGACAATTTTTTTATTAGCATATGCTTCCACAATTTAGGGGTGTTCATGGTCCTAGATTGACTATATAAAAAGAGGCCCATGCCATGTCAAAGCCCAACTCGGGCTATAAATGCCAGGCCCAAGCCCACCCATTTAGTCAATCGGACCAGGCTGAACCGGGCTGGCTTTTTGTGAAGTGTGCGGGCTTTCTAGAAATTGTTTGGACAAATTACCACTAAATTATAAGCACTTCTTATTCACTTGTCCAAGCCCGGCCCAAAAGCAGGCCGGGCCTAAGAGCACCCCTCCTCATGTCTTTATGACCACAACATGTATTGGGGTACACATCCATGGCTCACCATTTGCCCTCCATTGTTCTAATGTTTTGATGGATGTTAAAAAAGACATCTGGACTTTTAAAAGTGTAGTTTCATTCAAATCATATTATTTGGTCTGGCTAAGATAGTAACTCGTTTCAAAGGTCTGTGTGATCGATTGAGTCTAAAAAAGAAATCTATCAAGGCTTTTAAGTCCTGTCTCACCGACTCATGAATATTCATTTGGGAGCCATCACTGTCTGAATAAGGAGCAGCTACCATTGATGGGATGCTGATTTATGCAACTCCAAGTGCCCCAAGGCTCTGGGTCATGACATGATTCTCGGATGAATGCTGTCCAATCACAGTTGCGAGAATAAATCTTTTGGACATTGTGAAATTTTTGCCAAAGAAAGAGCATAGGAAAGTAGAAAAGGTGTTCTTTGCCACTTTACCAGCAAACTACACCATTTCAGGGCTTTTACAGCGCGTCATTTACGGCGTGCATTAAATGCACGCCGTAAATAATATAATAATACGGCGCGCATGGAATGCGAGCCGCAAAAGGGCTTTTTCTTCGCTTTATTAAGGCGTGCATTTTGCGCGCCGTGATATCTGATCAATTACGGCGTGCATTTAGGACGCCGTAAATTATTGAGCATTTATGGCCCGCAATCGCAAGCCGTAAAAAATATTAGGGTATCACAGCCCACATGTTGCACGCTGTAAAAGGCCAAGCCATTCAAATTAAGTTCACGGCCTGCTTTGAGAAGCTGTAAGATTAATCAGCTTTGACAGCCCACATTTCGCATGCCGTAAAAAAAGAAACCCGCCAAATTAATATTCCAAACAAATGGTGGTGAGCTAGGGAGGGGAGAATGAGACTAAACTGACCTGAAGTAAGCTGATTAGGATTCTAAAAGGAAGACTTTATGAACTTAAGCATGTAATTTGAGTCACTGCCCAACAGTACAAGTTTATAATGGAAAATGTACCAAAAAGTTCTTGTATATATTAACATTCCTTCCGCAGCATTCACCTCAATAGTCGTAGTTTTCCTTATCTAGCCGTTAATATCAGCCTTAAATCGGGCGAATCCGACTCGTCATTCTCTCTGTATCGTTTTCCCGCGTTTTTTCTCTCCTTCCAGATCTGTAAATTTGGTGCTTTTTGTCGTTTGATGGCTGCTGATCTATTGTGTTTCAGAAGAAATTTGAATCGATGAGTTAGGGTTCGATCCAGATGGAGGACGTTAAACCTTCGATTTCTACAAGTAATTAGCAGTCCGAAGACGGCACTGCAGTCGAAGCTCGATTTTCAGATCTCTGCAAGGTTTCTGATATTTTTTTCGGTTCTGTTGATTATCTTGTTTTGATCTGTAATTCTCATTAGTTGATTCCAAGATCTTGTAACAGACCGGTTTGTCGCTTGATGAAAGCATATATATCACATCTGGCTATGACTTTGCTCAAGGAAAGCAAGCATCTTCTGGTGTCCAACATGTCTATTGTCTGCGATTGGAAACGGAAGCTTATGTTTAATTTGGAGGAGATTTTAATTCATAGCTATTTCTAATTGGATCTTGAATCTCATATTTTGTTTAATTTTTTGTTTGAAGTTTGATTTGATCTTGTGATCGCATCCGGAAGAAATGGAGCGGTCGTGGTTTGCATTTGGTCAATACTTGGTGAAGAAATTGAGCGAAGGCAGCGATGTAGGGAATTCGGAGCAGAGCGAAGAGAATGGATTTACTCTATGTCGGATATTGCGGGCTGCCAAGCTGAAGTATAGCTTTAATTTTTTATTTAATCTGGTGTTTCTAAGTGGATGATTTTGTTTGGACATTATAATGGATTTAGATGTGTCCGGTTGTGTTTCAGTGTAGTGAATTTTGTGAAAGATTTGCCTCAGTTTTCTCCCAAGGCGCGTGAACTTCAACCCTAGAAAGAACATTTTCCAGTGTTGCCCGCACCATTTTCCATTTCCCGCGCCCGCCTAAGTAATCACTTATTTCCAGCGCCCCCTCGATCTGCCTTTTCTCAATCCCTCTTTTCAATCCCTCATCTCTCTGACCCTCTCTCGCCCAGCAATCCCTCATCTCTGACTTTCTCTCGCCATCCCTCCATTTCCTTCTCCCTCACGACCTCAGACCTGCGCTCCTCCATCTCTCCAGGCGCCTGCGCTCCTCCATCTCCCTCGCACGCAAATCTCGTCCATCTCTCACACGGGAACCAACACCATCACCTCCTCTCCCTCTTGATCTCGGCCCTCTCTCTCTCCATCTCGCAACCCCCTGCGCAGACCCTCTCCAATCTCTTTGCTGTTCATCTCTCTCACGGCCGCGGACGTCGCCCCTTCTTCCTCCACGCGCAGACCGCACCACCACCAGCAGCAGCGCAGAGCCCCAACGTCTCTCCCTCTTCTCCCTCCACGCGCATAACTCATCCCATTCACAGGTAAGAGCCTCTCTCCCTCCTCCCTGCATCACCATCGCAACCCTCAGCACCTCCCCTGCACGCCAGCGCACCCTCTCCTTCCTTTTCTTCCTCCCCTCCTACTATTCTTCATCTTCCTCTTCCCAGCGCCCACTGCAAGCCCACGCACCCACGAGGGTTCACTGCAAATGATTTTTCTTCTTCACATCTCAAAATCCGAGATGTAATCAACTTTTTTTTTTTATGTTGATTTGATTTCTTCTTCTTCTTCTTCAGATCTCAAAAATAGAGGATTTCTTCTTCTTCTTTTCATCTGCAGAGGTTTTCCCTTCTTTCTTTGAAAATCTTTGGTTTTGTTTATGTGTAAAATTCCTTGGAAGGCCCGTTACATGAAGTGATGGTGGTTTGAGTCCCTTGGAACCTGGATTTCAGATGGGTTAGGGAAAGTCCCATGATACAGATTGTTTTTTATTGTGGTCATTTGCTTTCTACCAAAACCCTAATGAGAAGTCACAATGGCAATCTGACCTGGGGATAGACAAAGGGGTATCTCATTGGAGACGAACGTTTTTGTCACAATATATATATATATTTACGACGAACGTAATTCGTCACCAATAAGGATAAGTTATGGAAGACGAACATATTTCGTCACCAAAATAAGGCGCCAATTTCATTTGCGTTGGCGTGAATTATTTTAGCTCATTGGAGACAAACATTTTTGTCACAAAATATAATTTATTTTTACGACGAACGTAATTCGTCACTAATAAGAATAAGTTATGGAAGATGAAAATATTTTGTCACCAAAATAAGGTGCCAATTTCATTTGCGGTGGCGCCAATTTCATTCGCACTTGAGCCTATTCCTCTCTCACAAGTATTGCTTTGGAAAAACCTTTAAAATGAACAAAATGCCCCCCCCCCAAAGCCCTAACGTCCATCCCGCCCCCCTCCCCCCCACCCACCCCCCACCCCAATCCAACGCCCCTTTTCCAAAACCCATTTCCCCCTTTGTCCCTCCATCTCTCCCGGTCTCTCTTTTCCAAAACCCTTTTCCCCATTTTCCAAAACCCTTTTCAAGAACCCATTTGGGAAAAGATCCATAGTTTTTTTTTTCTCACTACAACATTCTGCACCTTTCTCGGTGCAATCATTAAACGCCGTGGAAAGTATAACTTTTACCGGCGAGGGAAAAGATAGAGTTTTCCCGGCGACAGATTTTCGCCGGTGTTAAAAACATCAACGCTTTCCTGACGTTTTGTTTTTTTCGCCGGCAAAGGTCATTATTTTCCCCGCATTTTATTTTTTTCGCCGGCAAAAGTTAATGTTTTTCCGGCGTTTTGTTTTTTTCGCCGACAAAGGTCAATGTTTTACCCAAATTTCACCCATTCGCGCCTTTATTTTTCTTCCGCCAATGTGTTTCCTCGCCAAGCCCCTTCTGCCATTCTGCGCATCTCTTTTCCCTTTGTAAGTCTCATCTCTTGCCTCCATCCCTCATCTCCCTCCCCCACTCCCACGCAAGCCATCTCCTCTCCCAAGCGCAGAAACCCCCTCTCCTCCATCTCCCAGGCGACCTCATCCCCCTCTCCCTCTCATCATCTCCATCACATGATCCCTCTCATCACCTGCACAGACCGGCCCAGCAACCCCCCATCTCCATCTCCATCTTCTTCCTCCCTGCACAGACCTCTCCATCACCATTCCTCTCGCACGCCTCACCCTCTCTACGCCTGTCTCTCTCGGTGTGCCACCTCCTCTGTCTCTCCAGCATCTCCCAGGTACAAATATTTTAGGGCTTTATAGATTTCCTTATCGTAGAACAGAGAGAATCGCCTCGCCGGAGAAGAATGGCCAGTTTTTGTTGCTCTCCTCGTCAGATTTGGGCGGGTATCTAATTGATTTGGGCAGGTATCCTCCGACCTTTCCCCCCCTTTTACTATCGTTTCTAATTGATTGCTTTTGGTTTAATAGGTTTTTGGTTCTGGTTTTTTAATGTCAGATGATTTCTTTTGGTTTAATGGGTGTGTTTGGTTTGCTTTGGATCATGATATTAGAGGGAAGACAGTTTACATTCTACAGTGCATCAAACAAATCCCCTAACTGGAAAATGATCACCGCATTTGTGGTTTAGGATTTAGGAAGGACACCCACTCACCTATCAGTCCACACCCACCCTTACCATCCCATCTCTCAATTGATCTCTAGTTGTCTACTGACCACCATATACATCTATCTGATGGTCCCCTTACTATCAAACAAAAATAGCCTGTTCGAATGAGTCAACTGAACTCTAGCCAGTGGTCTATCATAGAAATCCATTTTTTTTTTGTTTTGTAGGATCTTAAATTTTTTTGTCTTGGCTATAATTACTTAATTCATTGGCGATTTACGACTTACGAGTACAGGAATAGGCAAGGGTCATGTTTCATGTAGTTTTGGCTAGAGCTTGGTTTGTCATGAGTCTTGATTCATTCTTTATTGTACTAATATCTAATTTGTTTTATGATAAATTTATAACTTGTAATATCAAACCCACTCTGTAACAGATAAATTATTTGGTAAGGTAGAAATCGTCTAAAAATCTCAATTTACATGATAAAATTAGATTGAATCATATATTTCTGAGTATATTGGAAGATTTTGAATTCTGCCAACTATACTACATAAGCTATATGTAATAATTCAATAAAAAACTATAGTAGTATAAATGAGGTGCAATGAGTCAAGACAACTAAAATCAGAACTTGTTCCGAACTCAACCGGGGTCAAATTCTATAAGCTTAGGCCGGCCTCTACTATAAAACAACCACTATCAAACCTGCCCCTAATTTCCTCATTTAACCTACCCATTCTGGTCCTTGTATGAGTAACTTTCGTCATTTATGTATAAATTAAGTTACATAATGTTTATGGCCTGTTTATTTGTTGAAATTCATGAAATTATGGTTGAATTCATTTTGTTATACTTCTCCACTTCCCTTTCATGCTTAAGATATCTCGCCCGCAATTGTTTTATCACTTTGTTGTTTTCTGTCCTTATGCAGAGAATGCTAGTTTCTTGATTTGATTGGCTTAGCATTAATATGTGTTCGTCAAAATTGATTATTTCACTCAAAAAGCTGTTTGGAATTGGCTATTGATCATTTATAGTGAAAAGAACAGTTAGTGATTTGATTTGACAATGAGAGAAATGGGTTTGGATTTTTTAATGGTAAGGGGAGTTTGATTAGATAAGTGTCTATATAGTCTTTATATGTCAAATTTAATTTTGAGTTGTCATTTGTTGGGGTTTTTTATTTCTCTTTTTTGGCGAAAGTCTTATCATCTTCAAGAAGATTCTATAAACATGCCCATGATTTTTCAGTACTGATATTAATCATTTTGCGAAAAAAAGATGTTGGTCAGGATATTTAGTTTTGGATGAATGTGTTCATATGGTGTGTTTCAACTTAACTTTAGACAAATCCCAACAAACAGTAATATCAAGTGTAATAAATTGAAATTGTTTATCTACCGTTTAACCACCTAAGTCACTTTGAGATCTCTCCTCACACTCACAACCAATGAACACCCAATCCCTGCTGAGCCTCACAGATGAGACTGTATCATCTTATGTGCAGATGGTTCTCACTTGAATAAACCTCATTTTTTGGGAAATATGGTTTAGACCCTCCTTTTTCGGTTCCCGCACTAACTTATCCTCTTTTGGTTTATACTTCATACTGTTATCATATCGAAGTGGATAATACAAAGGGGTATGCACTATGCAGCAAGTAATTCGGTTCTAATCAGTCACTTCCATATATCATATACCAAAGAAACTAAATGGATATTTTTCCCTAGCTTGTTTAGTGCTTTAATGCTCTTTAGATTTTAGTTGTATTAATACTTTTTTACCGTATTCTGTGGCCTTAAAATTCTTTGTCAATGTTCATTATTTGCTGTTCTTGCAACCAAGGGCATTTGAGTCATGTTATTTTGTTACAAATAAAAATAAAAAGGCAAAAGGAATGAAAAAAAAATCACTGTGCCAATGTTTGAATTTCTGCTCCACGTCATTTGTGTGCATTTGTCCTTTGTTAGTTGGATATAAATTTGAATTGCTGAAAATACTTAAATCATATTCTGGGACAACCTCCTCTATCAAAAAAAAAAAAAAAAAAACTTAATCATATTGAAATTGCCCTTCATTAGGAAACACCATGATCTGGGGCCACCTGGACAAGTATTAGTTCAGTGATTTCTCTGGCCACTCGGACAAGTGTTACTTCAGTGTATGTGCGAGTGTGAGGACATATGATGCCCAGATATGGCATGAAGACATGCAATGGATGTCACAGGGACATGGATTTTACACAAAATGTGTAGTATCAAAATTTACAAAATTTACTAATAGTTCCCTACTTCCCTTAAGTCCGGGATGTGTCATCATAACTGCTAGTACCACACTTTCTCCTGGTCATTTTGGTGTAATATTCTTTTATTATCATACTCTCTTTACCAAGTAGAAATTATTGTTTTGCTAACTGTTTAAAATTTGATTACTGTTTTAAAAAATATCATCTACTACATTGATATTTTTAGTCTGGCAATGGACCAGCATCCAGTTGAGCAAATCAGGAACTTTAATATGCTGGCCATATGAACAGAGTTTAAATTCATGCCCAACCATTGGAGTGCTGCTCATTGACAGCCCTGCATGCTTATGACTTATGAGATACTAAAAAATCCTTTTTTTTTTCTCAGATGTATTTTCTTGATGCTGATGATGGTGATGATCTGGATGCAGAAGATTTGGATGACAATAATGATCTCAACCTTGGTCAAAGGTAGGTCTACTATATTACTCTGTTTTTCGGTTGAATATTATATTGGAAGGATTTTTATATTCAGTTTGACGGAGGGCACGTGACCAAGAGCCCCCTATTATATGTGACTGAAATCTGGCTTCTTGATTTATTCCTGAAAGCTGAGAACCCTTTTGGTTTTTTTGTTTATATATAGTTCAATTGTGTTGATACCTGGATTTTGTCAGATCCAATTGTGTTCTTGGGCCCAACCCAACCAATAAGGAAAACATATGGCAAGCATCAAGACATAGCATCTTCCTAAACAAGGTTAGTCCTAGTCTTGAAAATCATAACATTCAATTTGAAAGGGTAGGAGTGCCCATGGGTTAGGCCTGGGTTGCAACCAAGTTAGATGGTATCAGGCTCCAGCTACTATGTCTTAGACATGAATCCTAACCCAACTCAAGACCCGGGAATATGATGAATTCAGTCTCACTTGTTTCTTGTTTAATATCCTATAATATTTTCGTGTTGAAAGTGGAGCTACTATGATTTTTTTTGGACTGCTTTGTGGGAGACTATGTTGAATCTTTTACTTATTTACATTTCTTTTTGGGCTGAGATTGAAGATAGCTAGCATGTAGTGTGGATCTTCTCTGTGATGAAAATGAGGATTTTCTTGTGTATTGTGAAGTTTATTCTATTGGGTTTCTTCAATTTGCAAACAAAAATTTTGTGGTAGGGAGTAAAGTTATTCAGACTATTTCATTATATTGTATTTGAAGTCATGCTTTACCACGATTTGTCAGGGAGAAGGTATCACCCATTTATCTTAAGCTGTTATTGCATTTGAAATACCTATCTTTCAAATCTCTTTTAGTAAGTTGTGGGCTATTCTTATATATTCTAGGGGGTCCCGCTGGAGTCGCCCCCATCTAAGTTGGTTGGAAGTAGAGGATCTAATAATCGGTTCTTTGATTTTTTACAAGATATCAGAGGTTTGTTGATCTCTTTTAATTTACTTGTTCTGTTTATATTCTCAAAGCTGTGAAATCAGTGTATCATTTGTTACAATACAGGTTACTGCAATAGTTACCATGAATCTCAACAAATAATCGATGTTAACTACTACCCTGTCGAGACTGCAAGGAGATCAAATATGCGACAGAAGTCAATTGACATAGGAGTACAGGGCCTTGCTGATACTTTTATCTTACTTGGCATGGCATTTGATTCACCCGAGGTGATATTAGGGTCCCAAGAGCATATATTTGATTTCTGTCTCTTCTGTGGTGTAATCTCTGATCTGTCTTTATGTTTGTGCAGGCCCAATAGTTGAACCAAGACATATATTTGAGACTATATACTACCACGCATTGAAAGCTTCTGCTGAACTTGCTGCGAAAGAGGGCACTTATGAGACCTACATTGACGATGCTATGTTTGTAGAGTGGAAGATTTGAATGGTTGATCCTTTTCATGTATTTTTTTTCCTTATGATTCAATGACGACACGACAACGGTGAAGTTTACTTTCATGTAATGGTAGGTACCTTTGTGAATAAATCCCAATGGAAGAAGACGAAAAGTGTGTGAATCTTGTAAATGAGCAAACAAGAATTCCCTCATTGTTTTGGTATCCATTTGAATGGATGATCATTTTCATGTATTTTTTTTCCCATGGCCTACCTAGCTTGTATAGACTGCAAGTCCAGTGTTTTTATTTTTAACTGCAGGTCCAGTGTTTTTTTTGCAGGTTCTGTTTACATCTTTTATTTTAGTTTATTAATTTGTATTTGTAGCAATAAAAAAATGTGGATTTAATTTTTTTAATTAAAAAATAATTAATTTTCTTTTTATATAAAAAAAAAATTAAGGCGCGTCTTGCGAGCCGTAAATTGAAACTCGCCAATTCTTTAATGGCCTGCATTTGCAAGTTGTAAAAACATATACTTAATTACGGCTTGCATTTGGAGCCGTTAATCAGATTGTACACAACCCATTTACAGCCCACAAATGTAAGCTGTGTAAAACATTTTTCGTTTTAAGTATTCACGGCTTACTACGTGTGCCATAAACTTAAGCACACCAATGCTTTAACGGCACTCAGTTTGCGTCGTAAAAGTTTAGTATTTACGGCCTGCTTAGTAGGCCAAAAATGTGGTCCAAAAAGTCCTAAGAGCATCATTTTCGGCGTGCATTGATCCTACTTACGGCCTGAATATGCACGCTGTAAATAGTTTTCGCCTTTTACGGCAGGCGCTTTTACGGCACGACCCCCGTGAGCCGTAAACCTACATTTACGGCGCGCATTTCACGCTGTAAAAGCCCTGAAATGGTGTAGTGAAGGGGAGAAACTCAAGAAAAATGCATCATTTTTAGTCTTGCTGCAGTTCCATCTTTGTATACAAGGCTTAATAGTGTATTAAGTTTCTTTAGCTAACAATTTATAAAAAAACCTGAAGTATTAATAGAGACCGCATAAATATTTTTTGATATAATGATCAACCAATCCTTTGAAACACTTTATTTTGCCCCAATTTGGCATCAGCAGTAATCCACAAACATCAATGGCCCCATTGGATTTAATCACATAAAACATTTGTACAATAACAAGATGGGAGTGATACTAGTGATTTCTTTTTTGTTGCGAGTGATACTAATTATCAAAGTCCCCAAAGGATAATATATGAGAAATCAAAAGTAAAGCAGCTAGAAAAATAACCTGAGAACAACAACACACCAAGCAGCACACCCAAACAAATCCAACAAAAACACCACAAAATCAAAGAAACTACTAAGTCACTTTGTGATACACTGATACCCCGATACCCTGATATTTAGCATAAATACTGCATACCTGTAGCAGGCGAAGCTAGTCGATCTTTCCAGAATTCTTGATGTTAAGGGCTTGTTCACTTACTAGAATTCCTGACAGGAATTCAGGTTGTCTGTGTTTCATTACCAGAATTCACACAGAATTCCTGGGCATTTGAAATTCCAGGCATTTGAAATTCCAAAAAATCCAGCATTTGAAAAACCACTTTAACAAGTAGGATTTGAAAATCTCACTTGTCATATAATGAATTCAGGCCACGAATGAAAATCTCAAGGTAGGAATTCAGGCCATGAATGAAACAACGAATTTAGAATTTTAGAATTTGGTAGCATTTCAAATACCAGGATTTGGAATTCCCAGACAACCACCAGACATGAATTCTATGAATTCTAGTAAAGAAACGGGCCCTAAAAGTATGTCAATGGTTGTGCACAACATTTGAAATTCCTTAATTATTTGATTAGTAAGTTTCTAAAAACCAAACTTGTGGGTTGGTATTCTTAGCTTATACAATTCTCAAAATTTCAGCTTTTAATATGCTCCAGGGTCCTCAGCATTTGTGAATCTAGTGAGAGACAACATTAGGGAAGTACAAATACCCAATATAGGAATGCTTAGATAGAGGTAGTTCATTTGCATGGTAACTAAGAATTCTTGTTCAGGAGAACTACAAACTCTCCTAAGGCTATCACTCAAGAATAAGGGGTTGCTTAGTTAGTTGGCAACCCAGCTTTTCACCAGACTGTCTAGGGGATCAATTTCTTGGTATGTTGCTCTTTCCATGCGTGTGGACACTTCTTTTCATATGTGTGTGGGCCCCCCTCCCCCTAAAAAAAAATTAAAAAAAATCCACCCTTGTACTTGATTATATTCCAAGGTGGGCCTTATTAGGAGGTTTTTTTAGTCGGGGATGGATGCAATAAATGGAGGATGTTCCATAGCTATTTCACATCAGAAGATTAGCCATACATTGATACACAGTTGGGATCTTGTTTAACTGCAGGCTCATTAATACGATTAACAAAGTGGGCCTACCCATTGATAATTCAGACAGTTTAAAATGAAAGCCATCCTCTCGAGTGACATCCTTGAACTTTAGTTAAGTATAAGTTGATCTCACTATCAGGTTGAACACATGATTGATAATGTAAATAATGCATGATAATAAAAGGATGATAATCACACTATCAGTCTTGTGGACATTGTAGAGATCCAAGAAAGGGACTTATCTTCTTAAATTCGAATCTTTTAAAGCCACTCTCTCCTGTTCATAGAGATCCAATAAATAGAGCTTTTATGAGTTCAAGGCACCTAGAGCCAAACTCTCTCCTTCTTTTACTCAAAATTCAATGAGATTGGTTAAGTGTAAAGCATGTGATTCAAAAACCATCACTCTCCCCCTGGAATAATATAACCTAGTCCTCGTGCAGGTATGAAGGACTGTAAGCATTTATAGATGATAAAATTCTAATATAGGATTTTGATCGTACAACTACCCTTGGACCTAATATTTGCTTAAGAACAATCAAAGTTGAAATATTTCAGTCTGAACTATTAGCTATTCGGATAACAAAGATGCAACATCGCACAACCTTAGAATATTACATATTACGATATGTGCCATATTGCACGCCCTTTGAATATCACATGAACAGCTCTATAAAAATTTGTTTAACTTCACCAACGAACGGCGATTGTGTAGGTCTCAAGGGCAGCTCTACGGGCATAATCCCTAATATCTATATTCACCATTCATGGCCCCACAAAGAAAGATGGTTTCCTGCAAGTGGACTTTTTGTCCAAGAAAAGTAGAGATTTTTCAACACTGGATCCTTTCTTCCAAACACAAACAATCAACTTTCGGCGCTTCGAAAATCACGTTCGCAGTGTCTAGCCTAGGTCTCATCTAAGAAAGACTTACATGTAATTAGAAACAACCACCTTCTTTACTCCCACATTACAACTTAGCCTAGTAAATGATCAATTGTAAATCCATTTGACCAAATCTAATGCGTTTTGTCTTAAAAAGATAAATGCTTCCATTAAATTTGAGTGGATTTTAATTTGGATGAAGGCCCTCAAGTGAGTTCTAAGAAGCTTTTATCAATGTATGTTAATCCAATTTTATCAGCCACTGGAAAATGGCCTTCCGATGGCAATTCAAGGAGATTGATTCAGTTTTTTTTTTTTAATTAACAGAGGTGGCTATTTGTAAAAGGAAAAGAAAGAAAAAAATTAAGGTAGCTATAGTTGTTGAAAACAATATGGTTACAGGGTAATTTTCTCGTGGGAGTTTGTATGTCGGAAGCTATTTGTGAAATTCGATGGGCGCCTTTAATTCAGTAGTAGGATTCATTTTTACAGATAGTGGAGACTGAAAATCCGACACAGCCACTTGTGTAGACTCCCATAGGAGAAATTTTGGCTATGGTTATATGTAGATTCTCCATTATCCCACAATCCATATGGCCCTACAAATCCAAAAACCAATCACAGTACAACTAGCTCACATTACAACCCATGCCAATTCCAAAACACTGAACCATGGAGAATGGCATTCCCAAATCCCCCCAGCAACCTCCTTAGTATTCTTACAAGTAACAACACTCTTTCTAAAACTGAGAAACTGAATATGACTCCATATGAAATGGTCTAGTGTTAGACATAACCTTGCTTGTATCTATCGAAGATCTCTTCTGTCTTTGCATTCCTGAAGGCACAACATCCTATCAAATAGACAATTATCAAAGCTACACATGTGAATATTAAGATGACATCTGCTTTCCTCCATCCTCTCCTCAGATTAGCAAGCAAACCAGCCTTGCATGAGTCGCATGAGAAGCACAGCTGCGACTGATCGTTGCTCCACTGCACGCAATCGACATCTGCTGCTGTGTTTATTGGGCTAATCCAGTAAGTAGGATTCACAAATGTGAAACCACACATCGTTGGCGGCTTGCAGCATCCTGACTGCAAAGAAAATTCAGGAAATAGGACAAAGAAAATTCCATGCTTGTCTCTACACACATTTGATCAAGAACATATCAGACTAAAAAACCTGCCTCAAATTTGGAAGCTCACTGAGTTGAGTTGACTCAATGACTCAACTGAGTTTCGGTGGAGGCACACAAGTAGACTCACTTGCTAAATACTAAAGACATTAATTAATTAGAAAAGGATTGTGTTGAGTTGATATGAGTCATGTAAGAGCTAGTCTACTCAGTCTGGGTCCAGTTGAGTTTCTGGCTGAGTCAGTCAGGCATTGATGAAGTCGAACCAACTAGGCCGAGTTGAGTTAAGTTTCTTAGAGTTTTCAAACAATGATCAACAGCAGAGAAGATTTTGGGTCTCATGTGACATTGTTAGATATTCTAGACTGTAAGGAAGATCATGAGGGGAGGACCACTTCTATGAAATTTTAACTTGCTGTGATTGAGAAAGCTAGAACTTACTACACATGTGTTAGACAAACACATCTTTCATTTTCTCCAAAACTCAAAAGTTCACATCACAGCATCTTCAAACTCAAGACTTAGAAGTTACATATGTAACCCCAAGTACCTTCTATCTGTTCCTAAAGTTTGATTAAAACCTTATCACACACACAAGTATTCATGGTCTACTATAAAAACATTCTTATATCAGAAAGATAGGAAATGAAAAACAGGTGTTTTTAAAGTTTACCTGTAAGGGGCTAATATGCGAGTTAAAGAAAATTTCAGGAGATGAATAGGTGTAGTTCATTTGAGTGCAAATACTAGTAGTCATGAGACAGTTCTTGATCCCATCCCACTTGAATGAACCTTGGACCCTTTGACGTAGCCACCCCGAATAGTCGTCCAGATGATACTCTAAATAGGTTCTGCTGGGCACAGGGTGTCCGGATCCATTGTTGGTGACCATGTAGGCTAACACCGCCAATGTCGCGAGTAAAATGATCATAATGATCATGCCTACTAGGTAGAAGATAAGGAGCCATGGGATTCTCCAAAAACCGCCTATGAATCCAGCTAGTGCTACTATCAGGATCAAGATGCCGACGATGATGATGGGCCATTGCAAGATCTTGACACATGCGTTATCGGGCTGGGAGGCGAGCCAAATTCCAGCGCCGATGACTGGGATGGAGAGAAGCATGGCGACGAAGTTGACAACTCCAGTGACATTGTTGCTTGCAGGCATCTTGGTGAAGGAGATTCAAAGGATTTGGTTAAGTATGTGGATTTGGCTTTGTTTTAGTTTGGGAACATAACTAGTACTAGTGTGGCACAAGGTGGCAATGTGGATGCATAAGGGGCTGTGAGGTAAAGGAGTAGCTTGATTGATGATGGTACTGCTTTTTATTGCTACTTTACCTTTGTTTTCACATTGTGGGGTGCCATGGATTGGTGATAAAGTAAGATTACGAGGAGATGAGGACCTTTTTTGTTTCTCAATTCTTTCCCCTCTGATCAATTTCTTCAATTGATGCTTTTGAACAGTGAAATTTTTTCTTGGATTCTCTGTTTTATGTTTTGTTTGGCTTACAGATCATCTCATGCTAGAAAGCATGTATCAGGTATGTTAGCGTGTGGACCCTTTTGAATGCTGCTCTATCAGTCTGTCTCCCAGGGGTGCTTTTGGCCAGGGCTAACCTGGCCAGACCTGGATCTAAAATTGGCCGGGCCCATTTAATATTTGGTTCGGACTTGGATTAAGTGATAGAAAGATCAAAGCATTGACCAACTCGGCCCAGCCTGACCCGGCCCAGCCCCATTGACTAAATGGGCAGTCTCGGACCTGGCAAGTTCAAACAGAGCCAGCCACTTGCAGCATGTGTTGGACTTGGCCCTGATATGGCCGTGTGTTTCCAAAGTTAGGCTACGCGTGGACATGCCTCAGCCCAGCCTGACCCGGCCCATGAAAACCCTACTTTCTACAAACTCCCCAATCTCCAGCTGCACATAGTTCAGATTATGAGAATTGGGTCTGGGTCTGGGTACTAGCCATAATGACCTCGATTCTTACCTATCATTTGTCATATTTGATCTGGTTTGATTCAGGTTCAGAACTATAAACTAAATGGCATATAAGCATTATAAACACATAATGACCATTGTCATTATTGGTTGAGTTGATTTCATTGTCATTCCACCCAGGGGTGGACCCAGAAAATGGAACTAGTGGGGTCCAAATAAAAATTATTAAAATTTGTTTTTAACATTTTAGAGGGCAAAATAAAAAATTACAAAGGTTTTAGCGGTAAAAAGTAACATTTTGAAAACTTAAGGGGGGCATGGCCCCCCTTGGCCTACATGTAGGTCCGCCCCTGAATTTCCACTGGGTCCATAAGGTTGGGCTCTGAGACCTGATCATAGGCAGCCCATTGGGTCTCACCTTGGGCAACTGATTTCTTTCTTGGACCTGAACCCTTTAGAACCCGACCATCCATGATCCATTGGCAGTGGGAGGGAACCCAATGCACATTCAAAATGTTCATGACCATAGATGTGATGGACCATTGCCAATGATGGAAGATGATCAGAACCAATATTGGGTGACTTTAGTTGTCATCAAGTCGTGATAAAAGTCTGGATTTTGTTTCTTTTGCCATATGGTTCATCAGTTTGTCCGTTTTAATTTTAGTTTTCTCACTTGTACGTATTTCTCTGTTTTTCTTATGCTTTCCTTATCTGGATCACCATTAGTGTTTTTTGGTAACCCAGCTAAAGGGGCTGAGACCCAAGAGAGAGCCCGCACATAGAGCCCGCACACACCGGAAGGCAGCCCGTACAAGCGGGCAGGGCCGGAACCAAGAATTTTATTTACGGGGGGTCAAAGAAAAAAAACTTTTAGTAAAATTTAAAAAATTAGTAATAAAGCACGCAATAATCAAATTATTAAAGTTGTGCTCGACGTTTTTTCATTGAGTCGAAATCATCAATTATGGTTTCAATAATGATTTTGCTTGCAATAATATATATAATTAAATAATTTATAAGAAATTTCTTCTCCATTCTAACAAACTTCGTTCATCTACTATATGCATTTGAGAACGGCTCCTCACCTGAGTGGGTAGGAGTGACGGTTGTTACCTGGCTGCCCAGGGTTCAAACACTGGGTACGCCACCTCTTTCCACGTATGTGGGCTTCCTTCCCACTTTTGTGGGCTTTGTTCCCGCGTGTGTGGGCTCCTTTCCACTTATATATGTGGGTTGTCTTTCTATGTATACAGGCTCTCTCTTGGGTCCCAACCCCCTTGGCTAGGGTACAAATAAAAAAGTAATTTTTTTTTTCTTAAAGTAGGTACAAGTCCGGTCATTTCTTATGCACGTAACTTGTAAGTTACAACTTAAAACTTTATTTTTTAAAAAATAAAAAAAAGTAATAATAACATCCTGAAATCTAAATCATTCAACGGCATGGTTCTGCAGAATTTTATCTCCTTAAATAAATTTAATTTCTTTAACTGAATTATTCTGACATAGATAATAATAATCAAAATAAAAAATAAAACTATATTCCTTTATCCACGATGGATTATTTGATTGATCTAAAAATTAATGTAATAATAGAACACAAATAGATGTTGATTTTAAGCGGATTGGATTTCAATAAAGTCCAATGACATGTAGTAAAATCAATACATCTATGCAATGTAAAAAAACTTTGTCATTCTTCTTCATACCTAAAAGTTTCTGCAAGTTTGCAACCTACAACTCTTTTCAAGATCTCCAATAAGAAGAGGTGCATTCTTCTCTTCCTCTCTCGTGCATTCTCCTCTTCCACTCTTGGATCAAAGATTTAGGGCAAGTGTAGATAGGTTAATTTGAAAATTGATAAATCTCATATCCAATCTCCATCAAGCTTTCCTTATTTGTTCTCCTTTCTTTTATTTCATTTCCTTTCTCTTCTTTTTTCATTTAAAGATTTTTCCAAAATCAAGAATATTTTTATTTCCTTTTTCAAGAGTCAAAATTAAATCATGTTAGAAAAAGTCCAAAAAATGGATGGATGGCCACATAATGGAGGGGCCATAGGATGGCTTTTAAGGGAACTTTAAGATGTATGGGGGGCCATGGCCCCTGCCAGCCCCCCCTAGGTCCGCGCCCGCAAGCGGGAAGGCAGCCAAGGATCACCATTACAGTTATAACAAGAGAATGATGATTATCATTACTGTGACAACAAGAGGATGATTATGAGAATCCACTTAAATCCATTACCCTTTTCTATACAAGTTTCAGTACTTTCCTGAAATAAGCATCTGTTTCATTAGTCTGGGTGGTTCAGGAGTTGGAGTTAGAAACTTGATAGGATTAGGAAATATATGTTTGATTAGGCAGTTCATATATAGGAGATCCCAATTATCTGCTTTCACTAACCAGTATTTCAATAGTTAGACCTGATCTAAGAAAAGGAGCTTCAGGAGCAAGCCAACATGAGGCCTACAAGGTGGATAGTTCAGGTCAACAATACAAGATAGGCCAAATACCCTAGCCCTCTTTAAGCACAAGCTTCTACATCCCAATCAAACATCCAGCCATAAGAAATAACTGGTATATTATAAATTATTATAACTATCCAAAGTACAAGTACAAAAAGGTCGAGTCAAGAGAGAAACTTCAAAATTTCTATACTAGAGATTTCATTAAGAATAGCCAATGACTGCTTATAAGGATACAAGCAAAGATATCGATTTGAATTAGTAAACCTAATCATATCCGTAATAGGAAAAGTAATCTTACTAAAATAAAAAACTTAATCGCAAGATAACGCTAACCTAATTTAACCCAAACATAATATTATCAGACTATAAGATGAGTTCATCTTCCCTTGTCATAACATATTCAACATTTTTTTTATAACATTCTCTATTACATCTTATGCCATAATATGACAGGCATAATTACTTGATGCCAGGGTAGAGTTATTTGCCTAAATCATGCGCTGTGCACCACCACGAGGCGCTCCATTGGACCTCTCACCCTAAAATCTTAAGATTTTGGACCTATGAGGTTGTTTCTTGGTTCAAAACCATTGAAAATATATAAATATGAGTCCTTGTACCACCCAAAGGCATTCTATTCACCCCCAAGCTATCCATCATCTTCTAATTAGAGTGTTGGAAGAACTTCAAAGATTTTTCCTAGGCCCGTTTGACACTTTACTAGTTTAGTACGTAAAAATCAAGTAAAACTTTCATTTTTCAGAAAAGATGTCACATCAAAAGCACATTTTTTAAAAAAATTTTTAATTTTTTTTTAGAAAGAGTAAAAAATCAACATCATTTCTCCACTAAGAAACAAAAAAACTCCACTTTTTTTATAAAGAAAGTCAAAAAGATTCCATACAAAAAAAAAAAAAGCCCATCATAACCCACTTATATTTTATTCTCTTTTTATTTGATGCTTTACTTTATCTTTATTTTACGGTAAAATTACCAAACGGGCCATAGTAAAATGAGAAGACTAGGAACCAGAAGGGTTTCACTTTTTATGCACTTTGTGCAATCAAATGATAGTAAAGCTGAGTATTCGGAATTTTCGATTTGGGTGTTAGATTCTTCAAGAGTCCCATGCATTCTAGCCCAAATATAAAGGAAAAAAATTCTCCTACACATGGTTCGCATGAGAGCCATAGTAAGTAGGTGTTCCGGGTGAATTCTGTGGGTGGGTCCCACCTCTATGACAGTCCAGATGCCCATAAGCCATGCGAACTGTGCGCAAGAGATCATTTTCCCATTCAAGAAATCAATGAAACATACGCTCTATCAATCAAGTGATATGTTTGCTTACTTTTGGGCATCACAGCTGAGAACTAATCTTTCCAAAGATTAGAATACCATACTGATATTTTTTTGAAAACAGATTCATCTACAGGGTGCGTTACCCTGATATTAGAATGTAGAGGAATACCTCAATTGGGTCAAGCTGCTTTTGAGTTATCCTCCCCACCCAGAGGGGTTGACTGGAAAAGAATATTAGCTCAAGATATCCTATTTTTGTGGGGGGAAGTTGAGGAAATTGGGAAAGATCTTGGGCGCAACATGTTGGCCAGGCCTTGCCTAGACTTCTTATGTGGGTTAATTTTTGAGCCTTGGGTTCATTGGCTACTTCGATATATTTCTCTGATTGAACTGAAATTTGAGTTATTTTCGAATAGAAAAAGACATTGGTATGATTATCGCATCTCAACAAATGCTGTGGTTTTCAATCAATACAGGTCATATTCACTCAACATGTGCTGATGTAGTATGTTTTGATTAAAAGTCAGAAGCTTTTTTGTCATAGTATTTCCCCCCTTTTTGTGATGCTTAGCGTCAAACGAACTCTAGACTCAGGCCCTTTTAACCAACTTAATGAATCGGTACTGGGTCTATAAATTTCTTTCACAAACAACTTGAGGACATTATAGCAAGAGTATGAAAAATTGAACTTTCTTATCACAACCCTTTTTTATAAGTTAATTTAAATAATTTGGTAGTTTGATATCTTGGTATTTAGAATAATCTATTTTTATAGGGAATGAGTAGAGCTTTTTTTTTTTTTTTTTTGAACTGCAACTTAATCCAAATATGGCTTTAATATTTGAAATGGATTGAGTTGGGCGAAGATTCTACATGTTAGGTCAGGTTAAATGAGTTTATGTATATTCAATGCAGGTTCCTCAAGGTGGGTTAATTTGACTCACATTGGGTGTGGGTTACGAGTGGAATTCAACCTATAAATACCACTTATCAATCCAATTCTTTTTGACCAATCCAGCCCGTTTGCCACCCTAGACTAACCTATGATATTGTGAGATGCATATGCCTGGTCAATGAATGAAGGGCCACTCTATGCACGATGATTAGACATTATACAGATTGAGTGATATATTCCATTAGATTGATTGACTACCGAAAAAAGAGGAAAAATAAAAACTAAAAACACACTTCAAACTCTCAAAATGGAATGGAAATAAGATGTTTTTCGCATGTAGTTCTTCTAATGGTGAACATATATACATATATATCTCGATAGAGCCACTATATTGAACGGTCTAGATCATGAAAGCAGGGTCCCACATCACATGTGCACTTGTGGTGGGATGGGAAGGGAAGCAGCTTCTTTTGCCTTTATTCTCTCCTCTTTCGATCTATCAAGTTATCTTTACACGTTGGTTGGGACTTGGGACTTGAGAGTTGGAAGTTGGTCTGTCCACCATTTTCATCTCTCTCTCTCCACCATTTTCATTTCTCTCTCTCTACACCATTTTCATCTCTCTCTCTCTCTGTCTCTCAACCTTTAAATCAAAACTTGAAATTCTTTTATGATTTTAAGTAGGTTAACGGTCACCGTTAGCCCAACAGAACTCACCAACCATCCACCAAACGTCCAACGACTAACCTTTACCAACCCTTCCAGCTACATCACAACCCACCTTACCATAATGATCACCAATCAAAGACCATTTGACATTGAAATCACTTGAAAATTTTGGGTGATTCTAGCCGTCCAATTGTTGTGTGTGATTAGATGAGCCATTAGAGGGGCCAAATGACAAATAGAGGCTTGAGCATGACCTCCAAACATGTGGAAAGAACAAAAAAGAGAGGAAAAAAAACTAAGAATCTTGGGAAAGAAAGCTAACATAGAATAATCATGAAATATAAGGCAAGAAAACTAAAGAAAAGAGACTGTCAACTTGACAATTCCCATGGTAGTTGGATGGCCAATGAAGAATTCAAGAGACCCATCTTTTACAGTTTGTTTGTTTCGTAAAATTGAATTTCTAGGAATTCTAAGATCTGTATTTCTAGAAGTGGTTAAGATTGATGAAATGAAGGTGAATATCCAAAGATGATCATCAAATAATCTCCGCTTTAATAAAAAATGAATATAGGGGAGGTGGAAAATGAATACCCTACCATCTCCTGAGTAATTCAAATAATAGGAAAGTTCCACGTTATATCCTTCACTCATGACCTCTTTAATAATCATATATCGGAGCTCATTTGACCATGAATTCCTATATTTTCAATTGCATGGAAACAACTAGCCGTAAATAAATTAATAAGAAAAGATATTAAATTTCGAAATTAATGAAAATGTGGCTACAAATAGGATTAGGTGATAAAATTGAATCCACAAAACTCACCCCAAGTGGAAACAGGTTCTGTTGAGATGAGGATGTTTATGTGGTGGTTGTTTATTAAACTAATGTAACCACTTGGATTATTCCATATTATTAGCCTTATTAATGTCATTTTATCTTTCCTATAAACTCCATTCAATGCTCCCTAAACCTTCAACTGAGCATATATAAGTGACAATACCATGTTACCTACTTCTATAAAACACAACATCAGCTCTTAGTCAAAATACCCTCAGTCTGCTCCTCTTACTTCCAAGGTGAGAAAGAAAAGGAAAAGAAGAAAAAGAAACTCAATCTCACTCCTTGCTTTGCTTCCCCTCAAAGCATTTGTCTGTTCCTCCTACTTTATTCAACTTACGTTTTCCTTGAATAGGATCTGAAAATGGAATTGGAACTGTCCTTCCCCTGTTCCTCACATTTCCCTAGAAGCCACAAGATAATGGCAAGTCCAGGTGTCTAGTCATTCATTCAACTGCTAGAAAAACTAAAGAATCAACACACAAATTCATGAAAGTCAAATCCTGTATCGGTTCCCAATAAAACTGTTTGAGGTACGATTCGTTACATCCCCGCATTTATCATGTGGTTACTCTGTTATGCTCTGTTTTATTGATGATGATGTAGAACTTTACAATCATTCGCAGATGATGGTTTGATTCTCTGCAGTGAGGATTTTATCATAACTTGTGTCTACTTACCGAGAACTAAGACTAGGAGGATTTGAAAGCTTTTCCTTTTATCTTCTTTCATATTCTTTCTCTAGAATCTTTGATCATGTTATAACTGTAATTGCGGTTAGACCCCAGAGACTGTTTGGTTGGTTATGGCTTCCTTGGACAACCAGCAGACATGGGCACCTTACCAGGACACCAAGGACTGCTCCCTGGGCTTCTGTAGTCTATATTGCCCCCAGTGGTGTTACATGGTCTTTCCTCCTCCCCCTCCTATGGAATTTCCTAGAGAAGGTTCAGGTGCTAATTTCTCCCCTCTGGTGATCGCTATTATCGGCATGCTGGCAAGCTCCTTCCTTCTTATAAGCTACTATGTACTAGCTTCCAAATATTGCAGCAACCCGGATTCAAGGAGGAGGAGGAGATCGCAGCATGACCCACATGAAGAATTCAATGATAGTCGCAACCCCTCACGCAATGAGACAACGCAAGTTGCCACATCCGGCTTAGATGAGGCCCTCATCAAGTCCATCGCCGTGTGTAAGTATAAGAGGGGTGATGGGGTGGTTGAAGGAACAGATTGCTCGGTTTGTCTCAGTGAATTCCAAGAAGATGAGAGCTTGAGGCTACTTCCCAAATGTAGCCATGCTTTTCACCTTCCCTGCATTGATAAATGGTTGAAATATCACTCCAGTTGCCCGCTTTGTCGCGCGGGTGTGGTCCCGATTACTTCTTTGTCGCCTCAGTTGCCACTGCCTGCCCTGGAAAGCATTCCAAATCATTCATCTTCTCAAGAAAACCGACAAGAGAGCGACACGATCGTCGATGTTGATGATTTAGAAAGGGGCGAAGAGGAGCCTAGTTTGGGAAATGATGTTGTCGTCTCCAAGTTCCCCCTAAGGGCTCCTCATGACTTGAATGGTCCCTATGAGAGAGATACTATAATTGAGATCAGAGATGAGGAGATTCGGCCAATTAGAAGATCCTTTTCCATGGACTCATGTCATGATCGCATTTCGATTGCTGATGAATTGATGATGAATATGGGAGATGTTGACGATGGGCATTGCCATTTCCCAATGGATGTTGGATCTTCAAAACATTGTGGAGAGCATAGAAAGAACAACAATAGGAGCAAAGTGTTGCATTCTGTTAAGAAACCTACTGCAATGAAAAGATCTTCTTCTTGTGGAAGGTTGTTAACTAGGCAAGGAAGGGGAAGAAATGTGGATCTTCTCATTTGAGATCGATTGGAGGGTATGGAAGATGATGAATAATAGAATATCAACTTCTCCATTCATGGAACTGAGTAACCAAGGAGGCAATGAGAGGAATTTGAAATGGATATTGAAAGGAAGACAGGCAAGAGACCAAGGTGTGCAAATACTATATATCAATGGAACCAAATGCTATTATATATTTCTTGAATTGTGGCAATTCTAATCAGAGAATGCATGGTAAGAGGTCCTCAGAAGCCCTGATGTCATCATGGTAAAGAGAAACAGTTACATCCCTTTTGGGATTGTGATTTCATGGAATTTGATTCCTCTTGCTTCCATTCTTTACCTTAATACTTTTGCTATTCATTTCTTTCTGATCACTAGGTATGGTTTCTGTCTGGATGGTGGTGGTGGAGATTATGATGATGAGAAAATTTGCTTTTATTGGATCCATTCCTGTCAGTGGTGATTTGCTGTTTACTTCAGTTTTATGCTTTCCTTGTTTGTCAAGCTTGTGCTTTTAAGCTCCCCAAACATTGTTGCCATTCTTGCTAAAATTGTGCCCATGTATTAGTCATTACAATATTTCTGATACAGATTGCCCATTTTAGTTATTGCTTGTTTTCTTAGTGTCAAGGTTCCAATAAATCAAGACATTCACTAGACCAAAAATGAGAAATTTGAATGGATTATCGTTTCTAATCCGTGTGTTCCTAATCCATTCATCCGTTCCAATTTTCTATTTTGAAACGGATTAACGGATTAGGAACGGTTTAGGAACGGATAAATGGATTAGGAACACACGGATTAGGAACGGTAATCCGTTCCAATTTCCTGTTTTTGGTGTAGTGATTGTTTTGGAATTTGTTAGTTTTCATTGTATTCTAGGGCTCTGAGGCTTACATATTCTGTGCCAATCAAGATTTTAAGATACAAATAATGGCTTCAAGCTCTCTTGGAACAGTAGCCCACTAAACCTGAAAGTCAGGCATAAGACCAGCCCATTTGCAAATTATATATAACCTCTTTGTTTAAATATGTTTGTGAAGTTGGGCCTTTTGAGCTTATAAAGTCTCAGGCTTGGCTCATTTATTAACTGAGACATAACACCAGACCACCCGGTACGGCCCGTGGGCCTAAAAACAGAACCCAAAATGGGCCCAGAAAATACGACTCCCATGCCAAGTTACAAATCTTAGTTTAAGAACTTGGAAACTGGCCTCAACTTGGAAGGTCACTGAGTTAAGTAACTCAGGTGAGTCTCCCTAAGTACTCAGTCGAACTCGACCAGACTCATTCAATTGGTAAGGCCTGTAACTCACCGAGCCGAGTAACTATGGCGAATTGGGCTGAGTGAGAACGAGTCTTTAATAGTCCATGGATCATTTGTAACAAATAAATACATTGGGCCCTTGGTGCTTCAACCAAACCAAATCAAGCCTTTTCCCACTAGGTGGGGTCCGCTATATGGATTTGACGAAGCCAATCAAATCTGTTTAGGGCCATGTCCTCCGTTAGATCCATGGGGCCCTTGGTGCTTCAACCAAAGAAAAAAAAAATTACACCCTATCTCTGTCTATGTCTATGAAGGTCTCTGAGAATTCACCAAATGTTTGAGATCTGCTCCACTTCCTACTCCTCCATTTCAATCTCCCATCATCCTCACCATTCACTGGCAGTGAATGGCCAGTCGAAAGTGATCTCTTCAGCCTCTCCCCTGGCGCCAAGTGTCGTCCTCTCCGTGCCGCCATGTCAGCGCCACCCTCAACTGCACTCTCTCCTCTCCTCCCCTCAGAGGAAATGTGAGGCTGGCCTTCATCTTCTCTCTCCTCCCTTTGGTCGTTAGCTTCCGGCATGGAAATTCTAACCTCCTTCAGCTCTCCGGTCCACTCGAGGTCGCACCGGCAGACCGGGCATGTCGTGTGGGTCCCGAGCCAGAGGTCGATGCAATCTGCATGGAACACATGGCCACATACGGTCAGCAGCCGGAGAACATCATCTTCATCTTCAGAGAAATCCGAGAGGCAGACCGCACAGTCATTGGCAGTCTTGGGGTCAATCCGATCGCTAGAGATGGAGTAGGAGAAAGTTGGGAAAGAGGAGATGATGGAAGGATCAAGGCCACGAGGAAGGGACATGGAGCGGCGGATGGTGGACACATATTGGGCGACGATTCGGCCAAGGTAGACGGAGAAGAAGCCGACGAGGAAGAAGATGAGGAGGAGGACGGCGAAGATGAGGGAGAGATTTTGTCGTCGTTCCGACGAAAACGACGACAGCGATGATAATGGTGAATTAAGAGGATGGCTCTGATGGGTAACAGGATCCTGGGGCATGGCCGGGATCTGGGGTGGTGGGGGTGGAGTAATTCTATCAACAAAAGAAAGCTAAAAACTCAATTCAGGCACTCTGGTGTCATTATTCAATGTTTTTATCACTGAAAGACTAGTAGTTTAAGAGGAATTCTAATGTAAAAATCCCTTGTATTTTTGCATGGAAGTGAAAGGCAGTGAGGAGAAGAAAGAGGCCAAGTTGTGTTCTTTTTTGTGTTTTGTTTTGGTGTGTTTTTCGCTAGTGGAGTTTTGGAGTTAAAAGCTGAGAAGAGAAAAATGGGAAAAGAGAAGGAAGAAGTTGGTTGTTTGCATGGCAATGATAACGTTAGAAGCGGGTGTAGGAGTTTACATGGAAATGTCAAAACGGTTTGTGATATGTGGTGAGGAGGGAAGTCCTTTGACCAAGAAAATGAAGTCTGGATTTCCTGGCATATTTTGGTTTTCCTTGTAGGTCTAGTCACTAACAAATTTGCTCAAAAATAATGTTTGCTAGATGTATATTTGGGATGAGGCTAGTAGTTGTTGTAACTGTCAGTCTTTAGGTTGCTGACCCTCACCTCTTTTAATTACTTGAAAGATGAAGCTCATTTAACCATGTATTTACAAAATAATGTTTGCTAGATGTATATTTGGGATGAGGCTAGTAGTTGTTGTAACTGTCAGTCTTTAGGTTGCTGACCCTCACCTCTTTTAATTACTTGAAAGATGAAGCTCATTTAACCATGTATTTTTTTTTTTAATTCTATGTAAATAAGCAGCCGGCCCCTAACCTTTCATGACCCCATAAAGCCAAAGGATTAGATCATTTTGATCAGCTCATGGGAACTCCTAATTTAGATTCATATCTTTAGTGATTCTGCCTAGCTAATTCATGTTGGGGTGAGCTAGGTTGGCAGATTGCATATTAAGAATGGATTCAGCTTAAATTCCAACCCATCTTCTAATAGTCATTCTATTCAGGATAATAAAAAAACACCAATTTGCTTATGTACTGCTCATTGGTGTCAGCCCAAATCCTGACTTGCAGGATTAAATTTGGGTAAGGCTGGCACATCAGGCTAGGAATCGACACCTCCTAACTAGCCTACCAAGCCATTTTATAATATGTACAATTAGAAATCAGGTTTTTAAGAGAAAAAGAATAAAAAAAAATCCTCAAAAGATTGAACTTTTTTTTTTATATTTGTATCATTTGCCAAAAGAAATTTGAGTAAAAGGACTCCACTTTTATAAATTAGACAAGTGAAGGACTTAAAGATAATCCTCAAAACTATGGGGTTTTTGGGAATTAAGCCAAAAGGCGGAGAGCATAAAATAAATTTCTATATAAAGATGTACAAGGTTCGGTTGTGGATCCATTGGACTTAAACACATTGTTAACTAAGCCTAAAAATGGACCAAGACCCAGTTGACCCAGTTACGAGTCTAGCCCAAAATCCATGCTGGGTCACCAGGGTCCATTGACAGCCTTAGTTGCAACTTACAAGTCATTTTCTAGGGCTATGAATGGGCTTAATCCCGTCCCAATCAGTTTAAGTCTGCATCTTCCCAAACCCAACAATGCTAAAGTCAAAATTATTCATTGGAATGTACCAAGGTTAAGTAATGGTTGGAAGCCTATATCAATACAAATTTAAAGTAAGGATTCAACCCTTATCGAACCAGGGTCCCTTTTAGGTTGAGGTTACTATGGGCACAACACTTTGTCGGGCCATGTGCAGCTTTTCCTCCGCTAAGTAAGAAGGAAAACTTGCGCTTGAGGCTTTACCGTTGATTAGTACGGTTAAAAAGATGCATTTGCAACTTTTCCTCCTCTCGGAGTGGAGGAAAAGTAGCGCTTGCAGCGGTAAAGAGACATTTGCAACTTTTCCTCCTCTAAGAGTGGAGGAAAAGCTGTACTTGCACCTTCACCCTTTGTGCAACAATAAAACCCTCTTTTTTTTTCTTCACTTTTTGACTGTCTTGAAGCAGCAATGTTTACATGTTTACTAATAGAATTTGATACACAAAATTATGATAATTGTTGACGTGTAGTTTCATAGTTTTATATGTTAACAAATAAAAAATCTGTTATAAGAATTGATCTAGTAATTGATTGCCATTATTTTGTGGGCCCACAAGAATGGAGAGATTTTCTTCTATTTGCTTTATCATTCGGCCCTTCCAATCACCAAATAAATGGTTTTAAATGGTTGTTTTCCAAAATGGTTTATAAGTCTTTTGGCCAAATGGGATCTTTTTAGATTATTTTAAAAGGGCCCTCCTCTCCTCAGCTCAAGTGCACGATAAGCCCGTGCACTCAAGGGCGTGGGGCCCACATAGGGACCCACCTAGGCATGGGGATGGGGGGGATTTGAAGCACACACAGGGGCCCTCCTCTCTACAAAAAATCAGCTCAATCCTTAATTTTTATCATCTCCATCTGGGCCATAAGATTTTAATGGTGTATATATATATTTATATGTGTGTCATACGATCCAACGGTCCAATTTAATCGAATGGGGCCAAGTTTTGGTGGACATCTGCTATTCAAGGGGCCCCACTGTTTGGTCCATTTGGATGGGCCAAACAGTGGGCCCCACCTAGGCAGCGGACGGGATTCCTCCCCTGCGCATGAGCTGAGGGGAGGATTCCCCATTTTAAAATATTAATAAATTATTGGCTATTAAATAGGGGCATAAAATCTCCTTTTGAGATAGAAGATTTTTGAAAATTTCTTATATATATATAAAATATAATATGTAATAATAGATTCTAAAGAGAGTAAAATATGTTAGTAATTTTCCTCTAGTAAGTTTTATCGAACCATGTAAAATCATCACTTTTGTGTGAGTCGTTAGATGTTGTTTTCGCGCTCCCCCACGTACGGAAAAAAACACAGGAGGCAGGAGTCGGCTGTTCTTTATCTCTCCGTGTGGGGGAAAGCAAAAAAAGACAAGTTCATGAGAGTTTCCACTGCAACAACCTATTAAGTCATTCTACTCCCACGCGTTCATGAGAGTTTCCAGAGCAACAACCTATTGAGTCATTCTACTCCTACGTGCTCATGAGAGTTTGCAGAGCAACAACCGATTGAGTCATTCTACTCCCACGTGTTCATGAGAGTTTCCAGAGCAACAACCTATTAAGTCATTCTACTCCCACGTGTTCATGTGAGTCTTGAGAGCATCAGGAACCCACTAATACTACATTCGACTCCCATGTAAACGTGGCATAAAGCTCAGGATAGCGGATGTCCATGGCTACTTTGAGCTAGCCACGTAACACAAAGAACTAACAACACGTAAACCCCTTCCAATCCTTCTAACACCATCTCTATAACAATGGCCCCTGGCCCCCCAACACACAAACTTAATCAGGATTCAGGAATATATCTTGGAGATTACAGGAACTGTTATATGACTAGATAAGTTCTACACTTCTATTGATATGGCCAGGCCAGGCCAGGCCAGGCCTTCTCTCTTTCTTAATTCTCCTCACTAGGTCTTCTAATTTTTTTTTTCTTTCACTTCTTTAGGTTTAATTCCCTCCTTTCTCCATTAATTATCTACCTAATTCCTTTTTCTTCTCTCAATTTCTCCCCATGTCTATTACACCTCTCCTACATTATCTCACATTGCATCTTATACGTCCATTAGCCCATCCAGGACTGGATTTAAAGCTTTGTATATCTATTACAATGAATCAACAAAATCAAATTTTTAGAAAGACTGCATCTTTTAATTCCATTTGTATTTGAGCAACTCTTACAACTCCTAAACAAAATCCTTAATAAAAACAGGCCTGATTTCTATATATGTATTTCTTAATTTTTCATATGTTACAGATCTTATTCACTCAATCACTCGTAAGAAAGTCTAATATTCTTCTTGCCAATTTATTCTAAGAGTTGTTTTGCATGCTTTGTTTACAGTTTAAAGTCTTTAATTTTTTCACCCAAATTTAATATATATATATATATTACAAATAATTATCCTTTACTCTTTTCATAAATGTTTATTTTTGCTTCATCATCATCCTATCCTTAGATTAATGAAGATTTGTATTTTTACCCCAAACCCAACCCAAACAACCCCAAGGAAAAGTTTCTGCTTCCCCTCTTTCCTTTCTCTGTTTTTTTCCTCTTCTCATGAACTTCATTGCCTTCGTCATGCAGGGTATGTAGTTACAGAACTTCAGTCACAGACAAAGGTCAGTATCCCTCCTAAAGGCGCTGTTATTTTCACAGCCCAGAAATGGTACATTTCATTTTAAGAGACTTGCAGATGGTAGAATCAAGTGTAAAATGTTTTTATTTTCCAAATCTATACCCACTCGCTTTAGACATTTAGACAAATAAATCCAAACATCATTAATTTGGGATGGTGAATGGATATTATATATAGGGTAATATTCAGGTGAGAACTGTTCTCACATATTATATGAGAACTTTTTGTGGCGTCCAATTATGGGCCCCATTTGGGGATGGGACCAGAAGAGATGAAAAGATCTATGTGAGATCACCCCAAATATCAAGTTTGACTTCAAACCCATGCCCCTAACCCCTTCAACCGTGGCCCACAATTTTAATGACTTCATATTCAAAAAAATATTCAACCCTCGATGCAATGGTTCAGTCCATTCGGATTGGTGATTATTAGAAAATTCTTTAATGATTGCTAGGCTTGGATAAGTTACTAGTTTATATATATACTTTTCAAGAGTTTATATGTATACTCTTCAACTTGTCTAATTCGAAAAGGTTGCAGAGAGTGGAAGTCTCCACCTCACCATCATAGTTCAATTATTCTAGAAAATTAGAAATTACATATTGACAAGTTGTTTGTGATATTTTATTGAAAATAGCTAATGACAAACTTATAAAATACAATGAATATCATTAATTTAAATTAGAAAGCCTAATCACATCATTATAGAATATAATATAACAGTCGCTTCATCCCCTATGATCACATGGTCCTTTTAAAATAAAATGTAATTGGTCATATAGTAAAAATAATGTCCCTTGAAATCTTACTTGTTGTCTTGCCAAAATAACCAACATACTTTGCAAATGATCATTGTCTATCTATAATCTCGCATTGTCACATTTGGCTATTTTGACTCTGTCGAATTGATGGGCACTAGATTAGATATATTGTGATTCCTTTTAAAAGAATAGGAATCATGTGGCTTGGCAAAGCAAACAATATTGATAGGCTTATGCGAATGTGCGGATGACTGCAAGGAAAGGAGAACTTATATTTTTAACCATTGAATTTTCTTATTTGTCTTCGAATACATATATCGACTTTGTAAGTGTAGAAGCGAAGTTTGGCTTGCTTTCGAGATAGGGGTGTTCATGGACTAGGCTGGCTCCATTTTAGAAACACCGGCCTAGACTAAACCTGACACGGGCTGTGAAAGTAGCTTGAGCCCGCACATTTAATCAATTGGGCCTGGCTGGGCCTAGTCGAGACAAACCGGGCTTCATATCAGTTTTGTCGGCATTTGAGCAATTTTTTGGACTAATTAAACTAAATTACATGTATTCTTTTTTACGGTCGGGCTTAGGCTTTCTATCACTTAATCCAAGCCTGGCCCAATCATTAAATGGGCCCCAATTACATATCCAAGCCCAATGATCGATCCAAGGTAAACTTTATGATTTAGCCATAGTACACTAGTGGCCTCTTCTCAGAGCGCTTAATTAATGAATGGAAAATCCTTCCTCCTCTATTCCAAGTTCCAACACCTCTCTCTCTCTCTCTCTCTAAGATGGTTTGCAACAGGAAATTGATCAAAACTTATGCATTAAACCATACATCATAGAAATTCTAAAGACATTCCTTGTGTCCTGATCTTGAAGTTTGAAGGATTGGGTCTAAGTATTAGCCTATTTCGCCTTTGCGATCAACGGTCTTGACCAAATATTGTTTTCTCCCATCTCCCTTTCTCTCATTCTAAAGTGCATGAGAGTGATGATATTGTGCAAACATTTGTAAGTAAGAGAAAAAAAAAACTAGAATATATTATAGAGGGAGAAATAATCTAACTCTATAATTTATTCTTTATTGAAAATCGAGTGACTTGCTTATCTTTCAAAAGAAAAAAGAAAGAAAGAAAGAAAAGCAGAGAGAGAGAGAAGACTAGAAACACCCTCTTGAATAAAAGCAGAGAGAGAGAAGACTAGAAACACCCTCTTGAATAAACCTTATAGGGATATCTTTCCATCAAAGAAATCCAAAAATAGTAAATTTTCTTAATCTCCTCAATTACTAATTAGGTCTTAGCAAAACAAGAATGGACCACTTTTTTTTTAAAAGAGAATGTCACAAATTAGAAAAGCAGCAAGCTAGTCAACTTAGCATGTGGGGCTTTAGATTGTATTGGACATATGGTCATGATGGACCACTCTAGTCTAACGTATGTTTGTTGGTGAGCATGAGTATTCCGTTCTCTTATATATTAAAAAGGAATTGAACGAAGGGTGAGAAATGCAAGAGTGAAAACTATGTTGGATTAAATGTTACCCCTGGAAGACAGTCCCTCTCTGCTCTATAATATAGCATTTGAATATATGGCATGCAAAATCTAGGGAAAAAAAGGTATGCAAAAGAACTCAAAACAGCCATTTAGCATGTGAATATATAACAACGTCTTTAACTTTCCAATGTATCACAGTTAAAATCTATTTTTTTTCCTTTTTTTTAAGTAACTGTCTATCCACTATATATGAATTAATTCGAGGGTGCCATCTTTGTTGTTATGTGATTGCATGGTCTGAAAAACTAGCTTTTCTTTTTTAATTGCACATGAACATTTCTGTTACACCTCAAGCTTGATTAATCCTAATTAGTTCTAATTAATTAAGTTTTAGCTAAACTAATTATGCTTAATAGCTAATCATGCTAATTTAGTGTTAAATTATATGTTGAGGTGAGTTAGTTGAGTCTTAAAACATAAATAAGTGACTTGAAGCCGAACTGACTCGGTTTAATGGGATTAACGGCTTTTTCGTAATTATTAATTATTGTGTATTGCATAATTTGTACGTCATTTTGCCGCCAACGCGTGTATCTTGTCGAGCACGCCAAATTTCATAATTAACTTGATTTCATTTGACCAATCAATGAGATAATAGACCTTCATTTGACTCATTATGTAAATGTCCAATAATAGTGGACTTACTTGCAAAAGGGAACTTATCGCTTATATATATATACACTACCAACCTTTCCTTTATTTCTTTCATTTACTCATCTATTCACCTTGCTCTTCTTCTCCTGCACTCTTTTCCCCATCTTTCCTCTCTCCTTCAATCAACAAGAGAACCCATTGCATGTGCCATAGGAGCTAAGATTGGAAGTCTCCTTCATCTTCTCCATCTTCCCTCCTTGTGGAATTACCAAAGTCATCCCCATCATCTTCAGTCCCTTCCAAAATTCAAATTCCTCTTCAAGAGGTAAATAGCAAACCCTTCCTTTAGGTTTTTGAGTTGCATTAGGGTCAAATAGACCCACCTTCATACATGCAATCACTTTCATTCACCATTCTATGGTTTCCATTGTTAGGGCTTGGTTTATTTGGGGATTTTGGGTCTCTTGAGCTTTTGGAAATAAGAGAGAGCTTGGAAAGCTTGCATTGAGAACTATAGATTGGATTACATAATGCATCTTTTCATTTGATTCATGATATTTTGATTTTTTTATGGTTTTTACTCTTAAATATGAATGGAATGAATTTATTGTTGTGAAATGATTTGGAGATGATTGGAGGAGTTTGATATTAAGTTTAGAAGCATGGAGGCTTCAGCTTACAAGTTTTATATTGGAAAGGAAGTTAGGAGAAATGGATTGGAAAATAAGAACACTCGAAAATTTGAGTTCTTGAACCCTGGAGTGTTCGCTCGAGGGAACCTGATTCTGAAACCCAGGCTCGAGCGACCCAAGGGTGCGCTCGAGCGAGGTGCTTTCTTGATGGGGTTCGCTCGAGCGAATTAGGGTCCGCTCAAGCGAACCTGAAGCACATTTTTGTGCTTCTTTTAATCCACTTCTTGAGGAAATTTATCACTCTTAAAACCTATTTAACCTCTTTAATTACTGCTAATGAATGATTGAGGTGCATACCCCGTTCCATAGGTAACTAGGTTCATCTTAGAGTTATGCCCTTTAAAATGGTTCCTTTTTAACTTTATAAATTAGCCCAATGGAAATCACTAATCTATTATCAAGCCATGAAGATTAATTTAGAGGATCAATATAATTTCATCATTATTGACACCAAGTAGATAGTAATGTATTGATTTTCTCAATTAATCTTGTATTGGATAGTAATAGGGTATGTGAATAATAAAATAGTTAGTAAATGTTTAATGTCATTTGAATATTGTATTGCACATTGAAAATGAAGATTTCTATTTGTACCAATTTTTTTTGATTAAACAATCACATTGCCAATAATATTGGTTTCATTACCTTCTTTTCTTATTTGATATTCAATTGCTATACAATTATTTGATATTAATGAAGAATTTGAATTGAACAAGCATTTAATGATTTGGAAATGTTATTCAATTTGATTTGTGTATAAATTCGATTTGTTATTGATATAATTGAGTCGGCACTACTTAGCTTCGACCGGATGATACCCGACGGGGTTGAGTCTTGGTCTAGAAATTCGAACGTCGCTGCGCAGTAGACAGTTTGGAGACCTTTGGCCGGGTCACTAGTGACATCCCAACTAGATTTGTTCTCACCAAGAGGATGAGCTTTATGTAGTTGCCTATTTGTATTTATATTTGTATTATTAAACGATTTCAAAACATTATTTTATGTCATGAAAATAAATTGTTTAACTATTTCTTTTATTTGTCTCAATTATTTTTTTCAATTTAAGATTTTCTTCAAAAACCTTATGTATTTCCTGTTTATTGTTTATATTTGCTGATTGTTCTATTAAGATTCTACTCTTTGTGTCATAGGCACAATTGCAACTCCCGGTCCTGCAGAGACCTCGGAGGGAGAGAAGGTTACCCAAGAGGTACCTTCAGAATTAGAGGAGTGGCCCAGTGTAGGGCTCATGTAAAGACTCCTCGTTACGGAGAGCGTAAAGAATCTTTTGAGAGCTTATAGTAAAAGTGTGGTTGACTAATTTTTTATGGGCCACACTAAATTTTATTCATTTTGTTATACTTTTAGTAATGATGTATAGATTGTTTATATAAAATTTTCTTTTGTATAAACATTGTGTTTAAATGTATAAATTTCTTTTGTTCCAAACTTGAGCTTTGTAGGATTGTACAAGGATATGATATTCTATTTTATTCATCCGCTATTTAACTGTTGATTAATGATTTAAGTGAGTTCTGACTCACGAGTGGAATAATTCTTCTCCTTCGTGTGCTTGTATTTGATTCGCGACAGGTACAATCACACGGGAGTACTTGTGTTTCACTTCGGGGATTACCCTAGGCCAGGGTGATTCCGGATCGGAATGTGACATATGTAAGTATGGTATCTGAGCCCTGTTAGTCTTTCTAAAAGACTTAGTAATCAATTAGGAATCGTTGTGAGGATACGTTAGAATTGATTTGTTGAGTAGATTTGTCGATATTAGTATGTTGTTAATGATGTGTTGTTGTTAATAATTGTAGATGGGAGAGAGAGAGAGAGTATAGTTGTAACTGATTTTTAAACTCTTTTGCAGGTAAATGGCGTCTGGCTCCGGGAGTGGAAACAATAACGGGAACAATGAGTCTCGTCAAGACGACTCGTTTGTGGTGGTTGAAGATAACCCACCGAATGTGGATGCACGCCTGATGATACTCATGGAGCAAGTAATGAAGACAAATGAGCAAATAGCATAGTTAATGGCTAATCAAGGACAACAAGCAACAAATCCAATGAGAGGCAACGATCCAAATTCCTTATATGAGAGATTTCGGAAAGGAGGAGCTATGGAATTCCACGGGAACGAAGGTGCAATTAAAGCAGATGAATGGTTAGATCATGTTGGCGACATCTTCGAGACTATCGTATGTGACAACAAGCAAAAGGTGGTACTCACAGCTTCAATGTTCCGCGGCACAGCTAATATCTGGTGGAAGAGTATTAAAGAACCCCTCAAGTTACTACCTGAAGAGATTGTATGGGATACATTTAAGAAGCAATTCCTCAGAAAGTTCATACCTAATAATTCAGAGGAAGAAACAGAATGAGTTCCTGACCCTGCAACAGAACCAGATGAATATGACAGAATATGTACACAACTTCCTACAGTTGTCTAAGTATGCTGAAGACTTGATCAATACAGAGGAAAAGAAAGTGGACCGCTTCATAGATGGCATGAACCCGACTTATGTGGAGCATGTGACAGCATTTCAGAGACCGGCTACATTTGACGATGATGTAGATCGAGGCTACTCCGCAGAAGAAGCGGCTATGAGAAAGAGAGGCAGTGATTTCAAAAGAAGTTCATCATTTTTTGGGAAGGGGCAACAAAATAAGAAACAAAAGGGTGTAGTGATCGGTGCGTCCAAGTGTGGTACTTGCAGTAAAGGACACCCAATAGAAAAATGCTGGAGAAACACATGGGCATGTGTTATTTGTGGGTCAAAGGAGCATAAGGCAACAACTTTCCCTAAGAACATGAATGTCTATGGAGGACCTCAGCAGCAACCCCCTCAGCATCAAGCCGGGCCAACATTACCAGCAACACCTATTCGTATGGCACTAAGACCTCATTAACAACAACAACGTCAACCAGCTAGACAACGATCCCAGCAAGAAGGAAAAGTTTTTGCCTTGGATCATGAGCAAGCAGCAGCTGCTGGAAATGTAGTTGAAGGTACTATTTTGGTTTGTACTAGAAGTGCCAGAACTTTGTTTGATTCAGGGTCTACACATTCGTTTGTGGCACCCAAATTTGCTTGTGATCTTCAACAACCACCTGAGTTGCTTCCTTTTGTTTTAATGGTGACCACTCCCGTGGGTAAGAGAGTAGTCTGTGAGAACTACTACCCAGATTGCAGTGTTCAGATCGAAGGACTCATCATGCCAACAGATTTGATAATCCTAGTGATGCACAACTTTGACGTCATTCTCGGAATGGATTGGCTCGCGAAGCACCGAGCTTGTGTTGACTGCTTCCACAAGACGATCACTTTCAAAGTGCAAAAACCTAAGACGAATGTGGTGTTCGAGGGTGTACGAAGAGAGAAGTCCAACACCGGATTGGTGTCAGCCTTAGATGCGGTGGAGCTTTTAGAACATGGATGTGAAGGCTACTTTGCATTGATCG
This sequence comes from Litsea cubeba, assembly GCA_012931725.1. Lineage (NCBI taxonomy): Eukaryota > Viridiplantae > Streptophyta > Magnoliopsida > Laurales > Lauraceae > Litsea > Litsea cubeba. Next base: position 4,668,208 of record CM022946.1, on the reverse strand, counting down.
CTGAGAAGAAACCGATCGCGAAACTAGAAGAGATTCCAATGGTGTGAATTTCCTGATGTATTTCTGGATGAAGTTTCAGGACTACCTCCTCCTAGAGAAGTGGACTTTCCGATAGATTTGATTTCGGGTACAACTCCTATCTTTAAGGCTCCTTACAGAATGGCTCCAGCAGAACTCAGAGAATTGAAGGAACAACTACAAGACCTATTGGACAGAGAACTCATTTGCCCGAGTATGTCACCTTGGGGAGCTCCGGCATTTTTCGTGAGGAAGAAGGACGGTTCTCTTCGGATGTGCATCGATTACCGGCAGATCAACCAAGTAGCGATAAAGAACTAGTACTTGTTGCCTCGTATCGATGAATTATTTTATCAGCTTCAAGGAGCAGCCTACTTCTCGAAGATCTATCTCAGATCAGGATATCATTAGCTAAGAGTCCGTGAACAAGATATTGAAAAGACAGCCTTCAGAACAAGATATGGCCACTATGAATTCCTGGTGATGCCATTTGGTCTAACTAATGCACCGGCGGTTTTCATGGCGTTGATGAATAGGGTTTTTGCCCCATACCTAGACCAATTTATAGTGATTTTTATTGATGATATTTTAGTTTACTCGAAGTCAAAAGAAGAACATGCAGATCATCTCAGGACATCTCTTCAATATTTGAGGATTCATCAGTTGTACGCTAAATTTAAGAAGTGTGCCTTCTAGCTTGAACAAGTGGCTTTTCTTGGACATATCGTTACTCGAGATGGTATTAGAGTAGACCCAACTAAGATAGAAGCGATCATTAACTGGCCTGGTCCGAGAAATGTAGCAGAGATTCGGAGTTTCTTGGGTCTTGCAGGGTATTATCGTAGATTTGTTGAGGACTTTTCGAAGATTTCAGCCCCATTGACAAGATTGACTAGGAAAGATGTGCCATTTATTTGGACTGAAGAATGTGAATCAAGTTTTCAGATTTTGAAGAAGTTGACAACCGCCTCATTTCTATCATTACCTGAAGGTACAGGAGGATTTGTGATTTATACAGATGCATCTAGAGTTGGTCTGGGGTGTGTTCTTATGCAGCATGGAAAGGTGATAGCTGGATCAAGGTAGTTAAAGAATCATGAGAAGAATTATGCTACACATGATCTTGAGTTGGCCGCCATTGTGTTTGCATTGAAAATTTGGAGACACTATTTGTACGGAGAACAGTTTGAAGTACATTCAGATCATCCCAGCCTACAGTATCTATTCTCCCAACAAGATATCAATATGAGGCAGAGGCGGTGGTTGGAGTTTATTTAAGATTATATTTTTTTAATTAAATATATTCCAGGAAAAGGAAATGTAGTGGCAGATGCCTTGAGTAGGAAGTCTTCATTAACTGCAGCCTTGAATGCTCAGTGGTTTGAATTGGGTATTATTAAGGAGCTTGATGTGAAAGTTCAGTTGATTAATGATTCTGTGATGCTAGCTGCATGTCAGTGGTTGAACCTACATTGATGAACTGGATCAAGGAGGAACAATTTAAAGATCCTGATTTGGCCAAGATCAGAGATCACATTGTAGACAAACCTGAATTTCAATTGGTGGATGGAGTTTTATATTTTAGGTATTGATTGTGTGTACCAAAGACTCAACAACTGACAACTCCAATAATGATAGAAGCGCATTGTGCCAGATATGCCATGCACCCACCAGGGAAGCACGAAGATGTACAGAGATCTCAAAAGAAGATTTTAGTGGAATAATATGAAGAGGGTAATTGCAGAATTTGTATCGAAGTGTTACACATATCAGCGGGTGAAGTTCGAACATAGGAAGCCTCCAGGCTTATTACATCCTCTACACATTCCTGAGTGGAAATGAGAGCATATATCGATGGACTTTGTGTCAGGCTTACCGCTGACTAGTCGGAAGAACGATTTGATTTGGGTGATAGTCGACAGGTTGACGAAATCGGCTCATTTTCTTCCTTTTTAAGAAGGGTATGAAGTTTAACAAGATGACCAAACTTTTTGTGAAAGAAATCATCTGACTACATGGCACTCCAGTTTCATTAGTCTCTGATCGAGATTCGAGATTTGTCTCATCATTTTGGCAATCATTTCAGCAGTCAATGGGCACCAAACTCATTTTCAGCACTGTTTACTACCCTCAGACGGATGGATAGTTTGAACGCACCATACAAACTCTAGAAGATATGCTTCGAGCAAGTGTTCTTGATTTCGGTGGTGAATGGGATGAGCACTTGACCTTGTGCAAATTCGCGTATAACAACAGCTTCCATTCAGCTATCGGGCCACCTTTTGAAGCTCTTTATGGTTGCAGCTGTAGAACCGCAGTATGCTGGGAAGAGGTCGGCATGAGAAGCTTCCATGGACCTACCATTGTTGCATATACGATGGAAAAGGTTCACCAAATTCGAGAAAGATTGAAGGGTGCTCAATCTAGACAAAAGAGCTATGCGGACAATCGAAGAAGAAAACTTGAATTTTAAGTTGGAGATTGGGTATTCTTGAAGGCATCTTTGATGAAGGGTGCAATACGGTTCGGGCAAAAAGGTAAACTTGCACCAAGATATGTGGGACCATTCGCGATTAAAAGTAGAATTGGTGATGTGGCTTACAGGCTTAACCTTCCTCCAGAATTTGCGGGTATTCATGATGTTTTTCATGTATCTATACTCCACAAATACATCCGAGATTCATCTCATGTCATACTGTACGAGGAAGTCCAAATCCAACCTGACTCAACATATGTCGAGAGTACACTTCGCATTATTGACGAGAAAGAACAAGTTCTACGGACGAGAACAATTCGTTGGATGAAAATTCTATGGGAGCATCATAGACCAGATGAAGCCACGTGGGAACTTGAGGAGCAGGTGGCTCGACATTACCCCAAACTATTTGATAAGGTATATTCATTCGGATGACCAAATGATTCCTAGAGGGGAGAAATGTTACACCCCAAGCTTGATTAATCCTAATTAGTTCTAATTAATTAAGTTTTAGCTAAAATAATTATGCTTAATAGCTAATCATGCTAATTTAGTGTTAAATTATATGTTGAGTTGAGTTAGTTGAGTCTTGAACCATAAATAAGTGAGTTGAAGCCGAATTGACTCGGTTTAATGGGATTAACGGCTTTTTCATAATTATTAATTATTGTGTATTGCATAATTTGTACGTCATTTTGCCGCCAACGTGTGTATCTTGTCGAGCACGCCAAATTTCATAATTAACTTGATTTCATTTGACCAATCAATGAGATAATAGACCTTCATTTGACTCATTATGTAAATGTCCAATAATAGTGGACTTACTTGCAAAAGGGAACTTATCGCTTATATATATATATATACACTACCAACCTTTCCTTTATTTCTTTCATTTATTCATCTCTTCACCTTGCTCTTCTTCTCCTGCACTCTTTTCCCCATCTTTCCTCTCTCCTTCAATCAACAAAGAGAACCCATTGCATGTGCCATAGGAGCTAAGATTGGAAGTCTCCTTCATCTTCTCCATCTTCCCTCCTTGTGGAATTACCAGAAGTCATCCCCATCATCTTCAGTCCCTTCCAAAATTCGAATTCCTCTTCAAGAGGTAAGTAGCAAACCCTTCCTTTAGGTTTTTGAGTTGTATTAGGGTCAAATAGACCCACCTTCATACATGCAATCACTTTCATTCACCATTCTATGGTTTCCATTGTTAGGGTTTGGTTCATTTGGGGATTTTGGGTCTCTTGAGCTTTTGGAGATAAGAGAGAGCTTGCATTGAGGCAAGTATAAACTATAGATTGGATTACATGATGCATCTTTTCATTTGATTCATGATATTTTGATTTTTTTTATGGTTTTTACTCTTAAATATGAATGGAATGAATTTATTGTTGTGAAATGATTTGGAGATGATTGGAGGAGTTTGATATTAAGTTTAGAGGCATGGAGGTTCCAGCTTACAAGTTTTATATTGGAAAGGAAGTTAGGAGAAATGGATTGAAAAATAAGAACACTCGAAAATTCGAGTTCTTAAATCCTGGACAGTTCGCTCGTTCGCTCGAGTGAACCTGATTCTGAAACCCAGGCTCGAGCGACCCAAGGGCGCGCTCGAGCGAGTTGCTCTCTTGATGGGGTTCGCTCGAGCGAACTTGAAGCACATTTTTGGACTTCTTTTAATCCACTTCTTGAGGAAATTTAATTATCACTCTTAAAACCTATTTAACCTCCTTAATTACTCCTAATGAATGATTGAGGTGCATACCCCATTCCATAGGTAACTAGGTTCATCTTAGAGTTATGCCCTTTAAAATGGTTCCTTTTTAACTTTATAAATTAGCCCAATGGAAATCACTAATCTATTATTAAGCCATGAAGATTAATTGAGAGGATCAATATAATTTCATCATTATTGACACCAAGTAGATAGTAATGTATTGATTTTCTCAATTAATCTTGTATTGGATAGTAATAGGGTATGTGAATAATAAAATGGTGAGTAAATGTTTAATGTCATTTGAATATTGTATTGCACATTGAAAATGAAGATTTCTATTTGTACAAAAATGAAGATTTCTATTTGTACCAATTTTATTATGTGAATAATAAAATGGTGAGTAAATGTTTAATGTCATTTGAATATTGTACTGCACATTGAAAATGGAGATTTCTATTTATACCAATTTTATTTGATTAAACAATCACATTGCTTATAATATTGGTTTCATTACCTTCTTTTCTTATTTGATATTCAATTGCTATACAATTATTTGATATTAATGAAGAATTTGAATTGAACAAGCATTTAATGATTTGGAAATGTTATTCAATTTGATTTGTGTATAAATTCGATTTGTTATGGATATAATTGAGTCGGCACTACTTAGCTTTGACCGGATGATACCCGATGGGGTTAAGTCTTGGTTTAAAAATTCGAACGTCGCTGTATGAGCTTTATGTAGTTGCCTATTTGTATTTGTATTTGTATTATTAAACGATTTCAAAATATTATTTTATGTCTTGAAAATAAATTATTTAACTATTTCTTTTATTTGTCTCAATTATTATTTTTAATTTAAGATTTTCTTTAAAAACCTTATGTATTTTCTGTTTATTGTTTATGCTTGCTGATTGTTGTATTAAGATACTACTCTTGGTGTCACAGGCACAATTGCAACTCCCGGTCCTGCAGAGACCTCGGAGGGAGAGAAGGTTACCCAAGTGGTACCTTCAGAATTAAAGGAGTGGCCCAGTATAGGGCTCATGTAAAGACTCCTCGTTACGGAGAGCGTAAAGAATCTTTCGAGAGCTTACAATAAAAGTGTGGTTGACTGATTTTGTGTGGGCCACACTAAATTTTATTCATTTTGTTATACTTTTAGTAATGATGTATAAAATGTTTATATAAAATTTTCTTTTGTTTAAACATTGTGTTTAAATGTATAAATTTCTTTTGTTCCAAACTTAAACATTGTAAATGGATTGTACAAGGATATGATTTTCAATTTTATTCAACTTCCGCTATTTAACTGTTGATTAATGATTTTAGTGAGTTCTGACTTACGAGTGGAATAGACTATTCTCCTTCGTGTGCTTCTATTTGATTCGCGACAAGTACAATCAGACAGGAGTACCTGTGTTTCACCTCGGAGATTACCCTAAGCCAGTGTGATTCAAGACTAGGATGTGACAATTTCTCTTCTATATATTAATTGTTGGGTTTATTTCTTATATTCCAGTTTACCGGTGATTCATTAGGTTAGCCATGGTTTCATTAGGTTAGCCAAATGACCGGATTAATGGTTAAGGGTGTGTATTTAGCCGATGGATTCATGAGGCTGCGAAGGCTCTTGGTTGCAGAAGCCAGATCAGTGTTGGGATTTGGCCACTGGAACCGGAGAAGATGATTGTGGCAAGCGTGGATCGATCTTGAAGTGGGGGCAGACGCAGTATCAAAGCAAATCGATCTTTGGGATTTGGCCACTCCCCGGATTGAACGAAGATCGCGGAAGGATCTGGAGTATCAATCTTAATTTGATTTGCAGATCAATCTTGAAGTGGGGCAGGCGCGTTTGAAGCAAATCATAGAGGTGGGGCGCATGTCGTGGTGGTTGGGATCTGTTGCAGACATAGACATAGAAGAAGAGCAGATGCAACTCGGAAGATCCGTTGTAGGTAAGAGAGGTGTCCATCAAGGCGATATTCACGCATTACCCGCTTGGTTTCTTCCCCTCTGGGAGCTCTCCCTCTGTAGAAAACAAGAGTTTTCTTCATCCCAAGAAGTGCTCCATTAGAGGCGCTGTACCCCGCTATTGTTGCTCTGTTGGTCCTCTAACCCACTTGGGTATTTTTGATCTATGATGCTAAAGAAATACCACTCTCTCTCCCCCCATCTTGGCTACATCTGCAACCCATTAACATTATTGTAATGATAAAAGACATTTGAGTAGAGGCAATGTTCAACAAACCCAAAGTACCCAAAAAAAAGTAAAAAAACCTCCATTCTGGAAGAGCTCATATGAGACGTTCTCTTAGGATAATGGTATAAATTAAATACTAGTCATTGAAATGGGTTCTATTAATAGAATAGAAACCTTTTTTTTTTTTTTAAGATTAGAATAGAAACTGGGTGCAAATAATGATGAAAAGTAGTGGGTTTAAGCCGTCTTTGTTGCAGGAGACCAAGGAACTGCAGCACATCCCCAGGAACTGCAACAGCTAAGGAGGAGGGTGAGGAGGAGGGAGATAGGGGAAAATTGGTCTTTTGTGTCACACGTGCTTTTCACATGAAATATAAGCTGGAGCTCAGGGGAGGTGTATATATATATATATATATATATATGAGCAAGGCTCTCCTAAGCTTAAGCTTAGGATATGATTCCGTAAGCTAACGCTTCTAGGGCCCATCCTTGATCCATCTAAATGGACCAAACACACGACCCCCTTAAATTGCACAAGCCCACCAACTTTTGGTCAAATCTGAATTTATTAGACCGTTGGATCGACTATGTACCAATCTGAATAGACCGTTGACCATTAAACTTTTGGTGCTCAGATGGAGATGATAGAAACCACGATTTGGGCTGATTTTATGTAGGAAGGAGGGTCCCAGGGAGTCCTTGAAATCCCCCCACCCCCATCCCCCATATGGGTCTCCAAGTGGGCCCTACTACGTAATTGAGCTTACTTCAGCTTACCTTATCTTAAGCTTCAGCTTAGGAGAGCTGACCCCTATATATATATATATGGGAATGTTTATATGCATCTTTCTCTCACCATAGAGTGAGGGACACTTTTCTTTTTGAAAATTTTCAAGTACAAAATATACTTTTCAAGTACGGTGAAGTACAAAATAGACCTATGCATATATCCCTCACCATAGGTTACATAGGGAGTATTCCTATGTACTTGAAAAGTCACTTTTGTACTTGAAACTTCCCAAAAAAATTGAGTGTCCATCACCATAACGTGAGGGATAGATAAACTTGAATATTTCCTATACATATAACATATATACAGAGAGAGCAAGACTCCCCAAAGCTCAAGCTTATGATAAGGTAAGCTTAAGTTTGTGGTGGGGCCTACTTAGGGACCCACATGGGGATGGGGGTGGGAGGATTTCAAGGACTCCCTAGGATCTTCTTCCCTACAAAAAAATCAGCCCCAACCGTAATTTCTATAATCTCAATATGGGCCCAAGAGTTTAATGGTCAACAATCCATTCGGATTGATATATAGTCAATCCAACGGTCCAGTAAATTCGGATCTTACAAAAAGTTGGTGAACATGTGCAATTTAAGGGGGCCATGTGTTTGGTCCATTTGGATGGACCAAATGTGGGCCCCACAAGCATGAGCTTACAAAACTTTCTCTCTAAGCTTGAGCTTAGGGGAGCCTTGCGCATATATATATATATATATATATATGGGCAGCTCTCTTAAGCTCAAGATTAGAATAAGGTAAGTTCAAATGTGTAGTGGGGCCAACCTGGGAACCCACATGGGGATGGAGGGATTTCAAGGATTCCCTAGGATCATTATCTTTGTAAAAAATCAGCCCCAATCTTGATTTCTATCATATCCATATGAGTCAAAAAGTTTAAATGTCAACATTCCATTCGGATCCAATGGTTTGGTAAATTCGGATATGATCGAAAGTTGGTGGACATGTGCAATTTGGGGGGTCATGTGTTTGGTCAATTTAAATTGACCAAAGGTGGGCCCCACAAGCTTGGGCTTTCGAAATTTTATCTTAAGTTTGAGCATATATAGGAGAGCTTTGCTCATATGCAACCCCTACACTCCGAAGAGAGTCAAGATGTAAACCGTTGCTCTCTTGCCACGGACGTATGTTGATTTGTCGAACCACGTAAAATCCTTGTATCTCTCATGTTTTTGGTCGATTGTAGTATTCACACTGCTGCACGCAAGCGCACAACACAAGGAATTGATTTCTATCATCATGCATGCAGGCTGAGAAAAAAACCAAATTGACTTTATTCATGGTAGAGAAAAAACACAGCCAACACACTTATGGCTGAGTTACGTTGGCACCTTGATATCACGCTTATGCCCAAGAAAGGCGGGGCTTTAGTCGGATGACATCACTGTGTAGCCAGTAGGCCAACCTAAAAAAAAAAACATTAAAAAAGGTAGACAGCACAAAGCTGGGCCATTCTTTGATCAGCTTTTCACATACACGACACAAAACTCACCCCACTCGACTCTTAACAGAACGCAAACACTTCTCCATTCCCGCCACATTGTGGTTAAATTAATCTGACTGTCTCAATGAACCTCTTCTTGGTGATGCCATGAAGAGAGAGGAAATCGAGGAAATCTTTGAAGCTGATGTCTCCGTAGGCGTTTGGGTGTTGGTCGTCCACAAGCTCTGGCACTGGCTTAACCTTCTTCTCCATAGCGAAGCTGTGAAGGCTAGCTATAGAGATCCTCCTCTTCTCTGCATTTACTGTGGCCCTGTGGACCACACTCTTGTATCTTCCATTGCTCATGACTTCCAAGTGGTCACCCACATGGACCAAAAGCACACCGTCGACAGCCGGGACCGGCACCCATTTCCCCTCCCTGTCCATTACCTGTAGCCCCTGGCAATTCTGCGACAGAATTGTTAGGCACCCGAAATCAGTGTGTGGTGGAATACCGAGCGCCAGCTCCGGTTCCGGGCATGTGGGGTAGCAGTTCACAGCCATCACTTGCATACCCTCTTCCATCTCATCTTTCAAGTACTTCGGCATCAGTCCTAAGCTCTCAAAGATAGCTCCCATCAGCTCAAGTGATAGCTTGTGCATTGCTTCTGCATACTTCCCCATATTCTCTCTGAACAAGGAGAATTCATCAGTTAATTGCTTTCATATGATTTGATGGGAAGGAATGAGAGTAGGAGGAGTCGGTTTGGGTTTGTTACCTGTATTGGGGTGGGTTGGATGGCCATAAATTGATCCATTTGGAGAGTGGATGGGAGTAGTGCTTGAGGAAGTCCCTCCAGAAATAGACACTGTCCTTAACATGGTTGAAGCTGGTGCCATATCTCACAGGCTTCTTCACATCATCTGACATGAGAGGCATCTTCTCCTCCACAGGCAGGTTGAAGAACTCTGAAGCTGCATCCATTGCCCCTTCAATGAGAGAGGGAGGAATTCCACAGTTGATCACCTACCAAATTCAAGCAGAGGCATAATCTTTATTTATCCATTCGTTCATTCATTAAAAAAAAAGGTTTGAGAAGGACTAGGGCCTATCAGCAGCCAATTTTGGCTAAACTAAATGGGACCCATAAATAGGAAGGCAAATGGGATCCATTTTCTGATCCATTTTGTTGGGTCCCTTGATTGGTTCGACCTGCCCAACTCAACCCAAACCCTACTTGGCAATTCAAGAATCAATGGACTCTTGTAACGTTCTGGTTGTGTTTGAATTAATTGACCGTTCCAAATACAAGGTTTGATCAAACTTGGTTAATCTGGACCCGTTGCGTAGAAGATGAATGGCTCATGTGGGTACCATTGCTGATGTCGACCAATAAAAAGGGTATCATCTCTGTAATTGAAACTAGAATAATTAGAGCCTGTAATCAATAAAAGGAGGTTTATGATTACCTGAAAGATCCCAGATTCTTTACAAGCAAGGCCGATGTCACCAATCACATGAGACCTAAGAGTGTTGTGGTGCAGCAAGGCCAAGTCTACAAGAGGCAGGCTGGTGTTGGGACTATGCTTAGCATTAATATTTGGGCGTTGAGAGACGGGGAGAATGAAACGTTTGGGAACATGAGAGAGCCCCATCTCTGTCAATTTCACTGCACTGGTGAAAGTTGTGGGTACTACTACTTCCTTCTCTTCTGCCATTCCTATGTAGTTAGCTTCTGTGGGCAATTATGTTTGTGGTTAGCTTCAGATGTTGCATTACATGAAGTCCACTGCTTGCCTTATATATACAAGTTTAGTGGGGCCTGCAGGGAAACAGATCTCCTATTTCGTCCTAACAGGGAGCCCTGTTTGAACGAATCAGGGGCCGCCACATGCGGGGAGCGGAGATAAGAGAATCTACTTTCCTCTTTCATATACGCCCTTACATGGGCAGGGCGGCTCCTGATTCGTCCAAACAGGGCTCACCTGTTTGGATGAAACAGGGTATCCGGATTCTATATGCAGATATGGGATAAGAAAAGCTGATGTTTTTTTGTCCTTCAAGAGCGGATAAATATATTAATGGGAGTGGTGTCCAAGTGTGTTACAATGAATGGAGCTTGTAAGGGGTAAAAGGGGGATTTTGTTCATTTCATGGGCGCGTGTATATGTATGGGAGGAGGAATTTTAGACAAACTTAGAAGTTTGACATCACAACACCAAATTCCCATGAATGGACTCTGGGAACATCTTTCTTCTGATCCTGGCTGCATGCTGGTGGCTCATGATACCTTTTGCACATCGCAGCACTTGTTATTTACAAAAATGGCTTTGTGGTGTTTTTGATAAGAACGGGTGTTTCTCTAGGACACTGACACGGCCAACCACTATTTGAGGAAAACAAAATAAATAAACAAATTTCAAATAACTAGAGGGGGTTTTTCAAAATTTGTGTCCATTTGTTTGCATGAAATTGAAAGAAATTTATTTTTAAAAGTGATTTTTCTATAGAAATAGAGGTGAAGACCCATAAATGATTGTAACAAAAATTAGTCTCCCTTTCAATGACAATGAATTAAGGGAAGATGGAAAATAAATATACTGAATATGTGCCCCTACATTTACATTTATAGTTTCAAGTCGGAGAGTTCTAATAAACATTATTACTAGGGTGAAAGGTTATGCATGTCACTATATATATTAAAGTAAATCCTGGTCGGGTTGCTTGGTATTAATTGGCAGGTCGGTCGACCGCTGATACATTTGGGAACCATCTTTGCTAGGGAGATGAGTCTTGTATAGCAAGAGGATTCCTTTTTTACCTTGGAACCATGTTATTCTCACTGAGGATTTCAATAGAGAGGAATCGTTGCATTTCACGTTTTGTAAACACCCGAGAACCCCACCAACTACACTAAAATACATCCAATGGCCATACATTCTTATTAGTTTTTCACAATCCGTGATGACTCAAGTCGTAAATTTTCTCCTTCTGACTGTTTTTGGTCTTGTAGAGATGAATAGTTCGGATCGTGCAAATGGGGCCCACATAAATTCCAAGAAAAGTTAATTTTAGGGTCCGGACTTTTCGCAAATATCTCAAAATCCATGAAGTGTGTATGGCTGAGATTTGAACCTTTGGTCCTTTATGGCCTTTTGGAGATTGTGGACGGTTTAAATTGTGTTTGTGGGGCCCACAAGAATCTAAAAATGGAAAAAAAAATGTACTTCCTGGAAATCCCTATTTTTCAACATGGATGATCAACAGTCTAGAAACTTTCGCAATGTTCTCATGACTCATGATGAATCAAGCTGTTGAAATTCACCCCCAATTGTTTTTTAACTTTTTGAAGAGGATAAACGGTTTAGTTTGTGTAAATGGGGCCCATATAAGTTGAAAAATTGTCATTTATTGGTTTGGAATTTCTTACAAATATCTCAAAGTCTATGATGTACCAACGGGTGGTGATATTTGACTTCCTAGCCACTTTGGGGAGTTTAAACATGATAAACCCTAGGGTCTTGATTGTGGACCCATAAAATTAAAAGAAAGAAAAAAAGAAGAAAAATTAAAAGAAAGAAGAAATAGAAAAAAAAAACTGTCCACTTAATTAATGATCGTCTAAAATACTGCCATGCCTGCATTTTTGTGCAAGCGATGAAAGCGGGAAATTGAGAGGAGTGGGTGTTGTGCGCGTATATGCGGAAACGTGAATCAGCGATCGAACGAACAAACACCACACAAGACAAACAATCAACACACAAGAGAATTACGTGGTTCGGCAATCTTGCCTACGTCCACGGGAAAGAAAACTCGACTCTCCTTTAGGTTCACTCTTCTGTCTGTCTGTATCATGGGTTACACATTACATCATATATATAATGTTCTCTTTCTTACTCCCTAAGAAACCCTATCTTAGTCATTAAGAAAGTCCCTGTATAATTACCATAATACCCATGTCCATGAACCCACTTGGTCTGGACCTACTAAGCCCAACAATCTCCCCCTCCAGACCATGGGGAAGACGTCTCTGAACCCCTTACGAGGAGTCCAGTCCTGCCAACTCTGAACACAGCTCCAGCTTTCCCTTAGACACGACCTTAGTCATCATGTCAGAGGAATTCTTGTCAGTGTGAATCTTTTCCAGCTTCATAAGATTCTTCTCGATGACATCACGAATCCAATGATATCTCACATCAACATGCTTCATGCGGGCATGGTATGTAGCGTTCTTGCTAAGATCCATAGCACTCTGACTATCACAGTAGACTACATACTCCCCTTGCTTCAAATCCAGTTCTTTAAAGAAATTCCTCAACCAAATCATCTCCTTCCCTGCTTCATTAGCAGCTATGTATTCTGCTTCGGTTGTAGACAATGCTGTACACTTCTGCAACTTAGACTGCCAGGAAATAGCTCCCCCTGCAAAAGTAAATAAGTACCCAGAAGTAGACAGCCGACGATCAAGATCGCTTGCAAAATCAGCATCTGTAAAGCCTTCAAGTACTGGTTTTAAGCCTCCAAAATACAAGCAAAGATCTGATGTACCTCTCAAATATCTGAAGATCCACTTCACTGCTTCCCAATGCTCTTTCCCAGGGTTAGAAAGAAATCTACTCACTACACTCACTGCATGAGCAATGTCTGGCCGTGTACACACCATGACATACATAAGACTCCCAACTGCTGAGGAGTATGGAACAGACATCATCCGTTCCTTTTCTTCATCTGTAGTAGGACATAATCTCTTACTGAGCTTGAAGTGACTGGCTAAAGGCATGCTAACTGGCTTAGCATCTATCATGTTGAATCTCGCTAGCACCCGTTCAACATATTTTTCCTGTGACAACCACAGCTTCTTGGTATTTCTATCACGACGTATTTGCATTCTCAAAATCTGTCGTGTGGGACCCAAGTCTTTCATGTCAAAAGTCTTTGACATATCCCTTTTCAATCTGCCAATCATCTCATTATCTTGTCCAACTATCAATATATCATCTACATATAAAAGAATGATGATAAATTTGCCATTACCAAATTTACGAACATAAACGCAGTGATCTGCAGCTGTCCTCCGGTACCCATGACTCACCATGAATGAATCAAACTTCTTATACCATTGTCTCGGTGCTTGTTTCAGCCCGTAGAGACTCTTTTTCAACCTGCAAACCAGCTGTTCTTTTCCTTCTACCTCAAACAGAATTCTGCTGCTGGTTCTTGGTTCTGGTTTTGTAACCAGAATACGATGGAGGGCTGCTCCTTTGGTTCTTCCTCTGCGACGATGGCCGGCGGCGGGGAGCGGCGATGGCCGGCGACGAAGGGCGGCTGTCGACGGCGATCACCAGCGGTGGCGAGCGGCGGAACGGGAGCGCACAGAACGTGGCAAGTGGGCGACGCACAGCACACGGACGGCGGCAGTACTGCTGCAATGATTCCAGCGACTATCTGCGCAGCCCCGAGCCCGGCGTCCTTGGTCTTCTTCTGCACTTCCGGTTCCGACCAGATCACAGCCAAGGGAAATCGTTCCCTATTCCTGCGACTTCGGATTTCCGGCGAAACCCGATCAGTGTGGCCCACCAAAGATCTGAAACTGATCTCTGTCGATTTCCTGCAACGAAGAACCACGTGCAGAAACTCAAATCTTCGTTGATCCGATCCGTCGATCACGAGCACGGCACAAACCAACCCTAGTAAACCATAGGCTTTGATACCACTTGTTGTGCGCGTGTATGCGGAAACGTGAATCAGCGATCGAACGAACAAACACCACACAAGACAAACAATCAACACACAAGAGAATTACATGGTTCGGCAATCTTGCCTACGTCCACGGGAAAGAAAACTCGACTCTCTTTTAGGTTCACTCTTCTGTCTGTCTGTTTGTCTGTATCATGTGTTACACATTACATCATATATATAATGTTCTCTTTCTTACCCCCTAAGAAATCCTATCTTAGTCATTAAGAAAGTCCCGGTACAATTACCATAATACCCATGTCCATGAACCCACATGGTATGGACCTACTAAGCGCAACAGTGGGGGTGAGGGGGCAACGCGGCAGCGAAGAATTTTTTTTTTCCATCTCAATGATTTGCATGATCCTTCGTGAGTTCAAGGAAAATCACCTAAACCTAGGTTTTCTTTAGAAGTGTTAAAAATGGGTGAGGAATCCTCAGTGAGGATGGTTTCCAAACGTCCCCCTAAAATACATCATAGAGTCCATGTACTCGTACTTCAAAAATCCAAAGTTGAAAGAGTGGAACGAGCATACCTACTTGAAAATTTGAACCACTCAAAAGGAACATCCTCACAGTCAATAGACTCAATACGATACTTTCGACTTTTATTTCAAGAGGAGTTGGATTCAAGGTAAAATTGACCACATAATGAATAATATGCATGAAATTATGTTAATCACACGTTTAATCAAGATCAATTCTTGTTAGAGTGAAATTTGGAGAAAATGAGTAGCTTGGGTTTTAAATAGATAGGCCCATCATGAAGTCACATTCATTCATCAGGGTGAGAGTAAATAAAAGTTCATGAGACTTTAACTAGGGTGATCAGAGGTAGTAATTTTAGACGATGAATTTGTTTGATCATAGGACAACTCCAATGGACCTCACAAAAGCATAAATTTGTATTTCTTCTTTTTTTTTAGTGCCATAGAAAGAGGTTTTTTTATATATGATCGATGTAGCTGTTATTTTGAAAAGATGTTCAGCAGATGCTCTTTTATGGCGGGCACGCCTAATCAGTATGTCTTAGGTATTTGTCACAATCCTAAAGCTCTGTTATATCTTTTTTTGTTTTTATTAGATTACACATGGTTGCACTCTAAGCTACTGTTGATTTTCACACTTCAATGGTAGTTTTTAATGGATAGGACTATGTGTCTTCTTTTTTTACTGCCGTAAAAGGATATTTTTAATAATGACATCACTATTTTGAAAAGCTGCTTAGCAGATGCTCTTTTACATCAACATATGATATTTTCTTTTATTTAGTAGTTTTTTTTTTTTTTTTTTTTTTTTTTTTTGGGGGGGGGGGGGGGGGGGGGGTGGGGGGGGGGGGGGGTTGTGAAAGCTTGGTTATGGGAAATAGTTTATATATATAAACTCTTGTTATTCACTATGCAAAAATCTCGATTTGTATAATTTCCTGTTATCCATATTGTGCAGTTGTAAGCAGTGGTGGGGCCAAGATTTTCCTCCAAAGGGGGCAAGTGAGAGTCAAAGTGATGATTTTACATTTACTAATTTATTATTAATAATTTAAAAAATGAGATTTTACAAAAAAAAAAAAACACAGATAACCAGTGGACCGAAAATATGATTTTAACTGGCCTTGCACCAGATCAGTCATTTTGCCTTTTTTTTAGCATTTTCTACTAACGTCCCTATCAACCTTTTTTTTATAACGTTAAGGGTCCTTAGAGACCCTGCAGTCCATCGTAACCTTGACAGAACTCCCTCTTACGTTCTCTTTTGGTCCATTTCCAAGAAGGGGAAAAAACAGAGTAGGATGTTGCAGAATTTCTAGTTGGTCTTGGTCCCAAGTAGGTGATAAGTTGGTGGGAATGGATGGGAGGAAAGGCATGGTGTTTCTAGATTTGGGGGTTGGGAACCAGGGACGAAGGTTACCCTGGATTTGGTAAATGTTTGTGAAAACCCAGCCTTCATAAAGAATGATCTAACATCTCAAAAATCTCAAAGGTACTTTTCAGTTCTCTATCCTTGCCTTGCACTCTCCTCTGCTTTCATATACCTTACATATAACCCCATTTGCAATGAATTCCTTTAACTTAATGAGAAAAAGGCAAACCCTAAACCCTTTTTCACAGTTCATCTTTTTAGAATTTCCAAGAAGGATATAGCATGTCTTTTTGGTAAAAAAAAGCATATCATTAAAGGATGCAGCCCATCTTTAAGGAATTTCGGCTTCTGTTATCCTTTTGGCTGAGTGTTGAGGTTTTTCTTTTGTTCAACGTCATCTATTTTGAAGGATATAGCATGCCACACACACCCAATGGAAACTTGAGAGAGAGAGATGACAATGTTTTAGGGTAGTGTTTCTCCATCAAAGGCTTATTGCATCCATTGTGGCTTCAATGGTCTTCCAGAGGTGGGAATGACCTATGGAGGGGAAGCAAGTCGAGTGTCATCGTTTTTTCACCAAGAAAAGGGAATGATGATAAGTTTCATGACTTATGGAGGGGAAGCAAGTCGAGTGTCATCGTTTTTTCACCAAGAAAAGGGAATGATGATGAGTTTCGTTCATTTATAAGCGTACACCACAACACCGCATGGTCCCTAGGGACCCTTAACGTTATAAAAAAAAAAGGTCGATAGGGACGCTAGTGGAAAGTGCTAAAAAAAAATACACGTTTTCGGGCAAAATGACTGATCTGGTAAAATCATCTTTTCGGTCCACTGGTCACCTAATGTGTTTTTTTTTTTTTTCTAAAATCCTCTTTGAAAAACATACACATTTTTTTAAAACACTTAAAGAAAAATTCTAAAATTGAAGATACTCAATATTTTCTAAGAAAACAATTTGCAGAACTTTGTGAGGGCAATTAAAATAAGAAAATAATAGGGTTCACTATAATGAATCTGAACTGCTCAAACATATCTTTTTCTCCTTGTTTTTGCATTGAAAGTTGTATCTCGTTGTAATCAAAATACATCGCATGTGCCCCTCAATTGTACCTTAGCTTATTAGGGACATGGGTGTATGGGTAAAATGCATGAGATTGAGTCCCTGATGTAGTGAAAAAGGGACCACCCATGATGGATAGACTTAACATACCCACCATTGGTTAATAGAAATCCATTGATTGGTAATACATGTGATCTTTTAATAGGTCATAATGCTTGCGTTACACATAGATGGTTAAAAGGATAATATTTAAAGCCATTTACCAAGTTATGCAAAGATAATCCCAACCGTATAAATTGTATGTACGGTAAAGGAGGCTGGATCCTTCAAGTGTCTCACTCATGCTTCCTATGAGAGGTGTGAATATTTCAGCGGGCCCATGCACTGAATATTTGAGCCACCCAAAATAAACCCTATTACCTTTGGTTTTTCTTTTTTTTTTTCAAATCTTAATCCAGTAGGTATTGGCTCCACCATGAGATGAGTCATATATGATTAAGAAGGCCAAATGCTTAGTCTTATAATGGGAGAAGCTCCTGCAGCCAAAAAAAGTATGGGTAAGGCCATTGGTAAGTCCATTGAAGTGGAGGACTTTCATTTTTTGTTCTTTGAATCTTCAATAGGTAGGACCTATGATAGAATTTTGCAACCCCCTCATCGTAGTGCACGAACTCTCAAACGTTGTTGAGAGGTTTATGGTTTGAGATCTCTAGATTGGTCCACTCAATAAATCAACCCACTGGTGTGCAAAAAATAATAATTTACGCAGCGGAAATAAAATCACAAGCACACACCACAAGGACACCAAATTTAAGGTGGAAAACCCAAACCGGGTAAAAAACCACCGATCCGTACTGGATCTAATCAAACACTATGAATATCGCAATTACAAGAAACTCAGATTTCTTCCCTAGATATCTCCTATCTAAAGACTAAAGTTACCTTGTGTCGCATCACGCTTCAACGACATCACACCGTTGATTGCAACAGATCCAACGCTTGACTCCTCAAATCTTCTACGCAAGAAGATGATCTTCTACAAGAGAAGCAGAAGAAACTTGCTCTCTAGAGTACTTGGCAGCACAACTCTTCAAAAATCTCTAGAGAAAACTTCTCTCAATTAGATCACTAATTCAAAACTTGAGAGATGATCTTGTGTCTTTGGGTTGTGAGAAACACCCAATAAATAGCCCCTAATTCATGCTTAAGACTCCTTGTAATTATCCACTTAGAAAAGAAGTCCATCTCAAACTTTAACACAAAGTCCGGATCAGACAGGGCTCCTGCGTGTACCCTCGCTATAGCGAGGTGTACTCTCGCTATAGCGAGAGTGCACTCTGCCATCGGTTTTGGCAAACGACTGTCAACTTTAAAAAAAAAAAAAAAAAAAAACTCTTGCTGCCTTCTTTGTTGACTTTTTCACCTAACAACCTCCCCCTTTTGGCAATTCGTGGACAAATCTCCTAAATCAATACAATAAGATCTACCCAAAAGAAAAACTCAAAATACAATGAATTTTTTAACCAAAAAAATCAGCACTGTAGATCTTGAATTGCCTTAGCTTGAAGAACTCCTCTGGGCTTCATTCTTCTCCCCCTGAATTTGTCCATAATTGACAAACAAAAATACTCATGCAGCTTCCGTCAATCTGGATGCAGTAGCTCCCCCTCGATATTGACTCCCCTCACTATGATCTTCGAATCAGCACTGGGGGTAGGGACTTGACCTCCTTGATCAGGGCTTTATATGATTAGCCACCCACACTTTTGTAGTTGGAACTGTCAGCACAGTGTGAGCAAACTCCTTAGGCAAATCAGAATTTCTAACCCAAATTGAAGTAGTCTTGGGTGGAGAAAAATTCTTCCGCCATTGCTGGGTCTTGGGTAGACTTTGCAGCTTCTTACAATGGGGACGAATGTGTCCTTTCTTTCCACAATGGTGACAAGTGGATGTACGTGCAGTGCGTGACACATTCTTTTTCTTGAAACTGCTCGACACATTATTTGAAAGTGCAGTATCTGGAGTAGCACGTGCAACACTAGAAATAAAAATTGTTTTACCTTTAGCATTTGAAGTGGATGCACCATGATCATAACCGAGACCGCTTCTATCAAACTGAGACTTCTGACTACACAAGATATTTGTAAGAATCTTCGAACTAGTGTTTATCTTATTTAGTGAAGCTTTTTTCACTTCTAACTCAGACAGAGTGATCTTCAGTCGTCCTTGTAAATCTTCTTTTTCAGATTTAACAACCACTATCTCTTCCTTCAGATTCACTATCTCTTGTTCAGCCTTTTCAAGTTTTTGACTCTCAGTGGTCAAATTTTCAGCCATGCAGTTTTTCTGACTTTCCAAGAGACGAACCTTTTCAAGTGCTTGCTCTAATTCAATATTCAATGCAGAATTTTCTTCTTGAGCAGCTTTAAACTTGATAGAGATCTTGTAGCCATACTTGGACATCTTAACACAATCAGCATATGTTTTATGATACAATGCTTCATAATCTTTCTCTTGATCTGACATCTCATCAGCATGATCTTCATCAGTATCATTGTCAGATAGAGAATCAGCCATGAAAGCCACAAACTTGCCATTCACGGTTTCAGAAGTTTCAATTGAAGGATCTTGTTCTTCTTCTGATGACTGGTCCTCCCAAGTTGTGTTGAGAGCCTTTTTCATTGCACCCTTTTTCTTGTTGGCACACTCACTAGCATAGTGACCATAGCCATGACACTCAAAACACTTAGTTCCTTTTGCAGAATTCTTTTTCGCAAAATTAGAAATCTTCCACTTGACTTGTTTTGACTTCATGTAGTCCTTGAAGCAATTGAACATTTCAGTCAAATCATCTTCAGCCTCAGATTCAGAATCAGACGCAATTTTCTTTTCAGGCTTCTTTCTTGATTCTGAGTTGGCTTTCAAAGCAATACCTTTCTCTTTTGATTTTCCTTTATCCAAATGGTTTGCTTCAAAGGTTTGAAGATTTCCAACCAACTGGTTTACCTTGAGGGTATCAAGATTCTTGTTTTCTTCAATAGCATCAACTTTAGAATCGAACCTCGAAGGTAGAGACCGTAAGATTTTCTTGACAATCTTGTTTTCTCGAATTTCCTCACCCAGATTGAAAACAGAATTGACAATATCATTCAGCTTTGCATAAAATTCATCAAAGGTCTCATCTTCTTCCATGACGATGGTTTCAAATTCTTTAGTCAGCCTTTGCAATTTAGATTGCTTCACCGTGTCTGTACCCTCATATACTGTCTGTAAGACTTCCCAGGCTTCTTTTGCAGTTTTGCAAGTGGAAATCCTACGGAACTCTTCAGCAGACACTCCATTGTATATACTATTCACTGCCTTGTTATTACAATTGGAGGCATGCTTCTCATCCTTAGTCCATTCAGCTTTAGGTTTAGGAACAGTTTGTCCACTAACCACAATTGTTGGTCTAGAGTAGTCCTCCTCAACAATATCCCATACATCATCATCAATGGACTTAAGAAACTCAATCATCCTTTGCTTCCAATATGCATAATTAGAACCATCTAGCAAAGGGGGCTTAGTAGTTGATGTCCCTTCTCGATTGAACACCATTCTAGAAATCTCTTTAGATCAAACACAGCAAATTAGTGTAACCCGTTCTGATACCAATTGAGAGGTTTATGGTTTGAGATCTCTAGATTGGTCCACTCAATAAATCAACCCACTGGTGTGCAGAAAATAATAATTTACGCAGCGGAAATAAAATCACAAGCACACACCACAAGGACACCAAATTTAAGGTGGAAAACTCAAACCGGGTAAAAAACCACCGATCCGTACTGGATCTAATCAAACACTATGAATATCGCAATTACAAAAAACTCAGATTTCTTCCCTAGATATCCCCTATCTAAAGACTGAAGTTACCTTGTGTCGCATCACGCTTCAACGACATCACACCGTTGATTGCAACAGATCCAACGCTTGACTCCTCAAATCTTCTACGCAAGAAGATGATCTTCTACAAGAGATGCAGAAGAAACTTGCTCTCTAGAGTACTTGGCAGCACAACTCTTCAAAAATCTCTAGAGAAAACTTCTCTCAATTAGATCACTAATTCAGAACTTGAGAGATGAACTTGTGTCTTTGGGTTGTGAGAAACACCCAATAAATAACCCCTAATTCATGCTTAAGACTCCTTATAATTATCCACTTAGAAAAGAAGTCCATCTCAAACTTTAACACAAAGTCCGGATCAGACAGGGCTCCTGCGTGTACCCTCGCTATAGTGAGGTGTACTCTCGCTATAGCGAGAGTGCACTCTGCCATCGGTTTTGGCAGACGACTGTCAACTTTTTTAAAAAAAAAAAAAAACTCCTGCTGCCTTCTTTGTTGACTTTTTCACCTAACAGTTGTTTTTACAATGCCTGGCTCAATAGGATGAGATCATGACTTTCTATATGGAGGAGCCCACTCTTTATTCTTCATAAACCTTAGCTTATTGAACTTGATCTGTTCAAGTGCCCATTTATTCGCGTGGCTAGTATTATCTAATCATTGTCAATCAGATTAATATGCTAGGAACATGTTCAAGTGCATGAACTCTCAAATGTTTGAGGGGACAAATCATCATATTAACATACTAAGAGAGTGAGAACGGCTCCTTACCTTAGTGGTAATATGAGGACCCGGGTCAGCTGCGAGCAAGGCATGGACTCCGTCCCACATCGCCTATGAGGCCGCCCGAAGCCAGGCTTATAAGTGCGAGCCCCCTCTTCATTGGTATAACGCGTTTTGGGTTTCAAAGGGGCCCGAGAACAAATCCGTGAGGCCCAAAGGGCAAAAGCGGACAATATTATACCAGTGGGTCTGGGTCGTTACAAATTGGTATCAGAGCCGGGGGCGGCTCTCCTCTAAGTGGTGGGAAGTGTGAGGACCCGGGTCAGCTGCGAGCAAGGCAGGGACTCTATCCCACATCCGCCTATGAGGCCTCCCGAAGCCAGGCTTATAAGTGCGAGCCCCCTCTTCATTGGTATAACGCGTTTTGGGTCTCAAAGGGGGCCCGAAAACAAATCCGTGAGGCCCAAAGGGCCAAAACGAACAATATTATACCAGTGGGTCTGGGTCCTTACAGGTAAGGAGTGGCAGTTCTCATTGGGAGCTCTTGGGTTTAAACCCGGACTCCTCCATCTTTGCATGTGAGTTTTTATTACCTCGCATGTGGGAGTTGTGTCTATGTTTCCTCGCATGTGCAATTTTCCATCACTTTGCAAGTGTGAGTTGTGTCTATTTCTCTTCTTATATGTGTGAGTTTCCTATCACCTCACATGTGTGAGTTGTATTATGAGTCTAAAGGTCTTAACCCCTTCGATGGGTTACCAAAAAAAAGATAAGAGAAAAAAAAAAACTATACTAAGAGAGTACAATTTCAGTAAGTCTTGAGTTGTAGAGTGCCACCCTTCATATGGTGTTAAACATCTAAATGATTAGATGTTTCACACCGTTTAATAGGTCGTCGCATGAATGAAGGGAGGAGGAGTGACTCTTAAAGAGTATAAAATAATTTTTAAGCTAATAGGATTAAATGTGTCATTTTTGTTTTCCAATGGATAGAAAATGGTGATACATAGAGTAAAAAAAAAAGGGGAGAGCAAGAAACCTATAAAGTTACTTTTCGTTACTCTTTGTTGAAGTCAAAGTGGACTGCCGACTGAGGGATACTTATATAAAGCTATGATGTACATGGGTGTCTTTGTGGTTACATGAATATATAGGGGTCTTTTTGTTTAAAAAACTCTTTTTTAGAAAAACTTTAAATAAGGCCTTAAGTCTTTGCTTTCTATCAAGAGTGGACACAAGTTTTTAAAAAAAATTAAAATTTTCCCTAAGTTTTCTAGAAAATTTTCAATTAAGGATACCAGTCCATTTAAAGCTATTTCCCGACAAATTTTCCCTCAATTTTTTAAAAGTACTCAAATGACCTTTTTATTTAAATAATACCCTCATTCAGTTCCTCTATATTCTCCTTATTTCTCTTACCACCATCCTCACCGTGATCAAGATCAATCAGTGTCCCAAGGCGATCAGTTGCATGTAGTGGTTGCCAGAACCATGTCATGACTTTAAATGAAGAGTGGTTTAATTGGTTACTATAAAAGAAATTGAGAGAGAAATCATCAGAAAATGCCTTTAAAATACTGGCATGAAGTTCTTACTTGAAAACTTATTAAAAGAGTTGAGGATTAATTTGAGAGTTTTAAAATTTGTATCCTTTTTTGAAATAAGAAAAAAACTTAAGTCTTTATGTGGAAACTCTCCATTTTGTGTGTGTTTGTTTTATATGATTTAGGATTGCTGCTTCCAAATTATCTACTGAGCAGGTGTGTGGCTTCCGACGAGCGCCAAGGTGCCAAGTGCCAAGACCACGCATGCACCAAGGGGTCTTATGGTGCCAAGTGCCAAGAGCAAACACCAGTACCCATGCATGCAGTGTTGCTTCCAATTTGAAGAGGCAAACACCACCCATGGAGTGTTGCTTCCAATTTGAAGAGGCAAGAGACATGTGATCCAAAAGGTGCGAATACCACTGTTGACTCAGATTCAGCCTTTTCAGTGTTGCTCTCCAGTGAGTGACACATTGACTTCAGCAGTTTAGAAGGCAGCGCTGCATAAGAATAATGGGATGGGACGGGAGTCACAGGACACGTTGCATCCGCCAAGGCTTTAGACTTCGGGACAGACCGAGTCACTCATGGAGTCTTATAACTCCTTCCAAATGTTGGAACCTTTGATAAAAAGTGATTAACAAATAGTGTATAAAATTTGCATCATCACCTATTTATAAATATAAAAATGTTCAGTCCTACATGGGGCCAGCTTGTTCAGGATTATCACCGAGATATTTTATTTTGAACGGTTCAAATTTTTAATAGATCAGCTTAAATATTTTTTTGATGTATTAAGGTGGTTTTCATATATGATGGAAAATTTGGAGATGTTTTTCGATGGGGTTCATTTAGTAAATTCTTTAAAATAAATATATGGGTTCGTGCAAAGTTTTACTTGAATAGGAGTTGGACCAATATCAGAATGATGATGTATTAAAGAGATTAAAATATTATGAAAAATTCAAGTATTCTACATGTGAAGAATCTGATGATAACCCCAACTCTTATTGGAGTGAAGTTTAAACATTTATGATTTTTATACTAATAAAAGTTGCCCCATAAAATAAGTGAATGACATAATTAATAAATGAATAATAATTAGAAGCATAGTCAGGATTTTCTTCTCGAGAGGCGACAAGCGATGGTTGACTAACAACGATGAAGCCAAGATATTTTTTTGAAAGGATCAATAACATTTTTTATTTTTACTTATAACTAAAAATAAATTTATTTTTCTTTTGCAGGGTTTGTTTACTAGTATCTAAAGAAATAATCCTAAATTTGAGAATACTTTAATATTTTTAAAGACAAATTATCAAAACTTTGAGGATATATAGAAATATAAAATAAGGGGCTTCACCATAAATCTAAACCGCATAAAATTATCATTAACTCCTTACTATAAGAATGAGAGTTGTATCTCACTCTAATCAAAGTAGGGCCTATATCCAATTGATCACATCTAAGCAATTCCAATCATAATTAGTTAATAAAAATTGTTGGTTGGTTACTTTTAATTGTTTAATGGGCCACGTGAAAATCCATTCCAATTGGTTATTTGAAATTGTTTAATGGGCTGCAATCCCTGTGGTAGGCATTGATAGACGAGAGCACATGGAGTCGAAGTCCAATTTCAAACCTTAAGGCTCCACAGAGCCAAAATAAAAATGATATTTAATTATTATTCTGTTATGAGATATGAATCGAGATGGATACCTATTTAATATGAGTTAGAATTCTAATATAAGTTAGAATTAGAATTAGAATTTATCTTTTACGAAATTACTTCACCTATAAAATAGACTTCTTTCTTATATTTATACATATATAATGAGATAATAGAAATCTCTCCCTTTTCTTCCATCTTACTTTTTCTGTCCGTCGATTTCTAACTTTGTCTGCTATGATGTTCTGCGACATTCTTTTTGTTTTTTCTCTTATTTGTTTCAAACACTAAAGTCTAGGGACTCGTGCAAAGAACCTTGGTTTGTTCCATTGACTCAAGAAGTATACATCACAATTTTGCCTCTTTATTCCGCCAAAGAAGTTTTTTTTATTTCCTCGGCTTGCGTGCAACATCAAAAGGTTTTTTGTTTTTTCTTTTATACACATTCTGTTTTTCAAGCCGCAGGATCTTTTTGATTTGGAAAGCGTGCGTGATCAAAAATTTTTGATTTACTCTCTTGCCTCGGTCACGCGCTAGAAACATATACTGTCGTTTATTTCTATTTTAAGTTGGGCAATAACTTCTTTCATTCGACCTCCCATACAGATTAGATCCTTATTTATTTCTGTATATTTTTTCTGATGTACCATTTTTATAATTATTATTTTGCAGTCTAGCATTCGATTTTAATTATTTTTTAATCCATCACTACAAACTTACGTGACAAACTAACCCTTTGAGATGTACCATACGGTCTACTGATTGATAGAGAAAGGGAGAAAGAATAAAATATTATACTTATAGTGTATTTTCCAAATGCAAGAGAGAGAAAGGAAGAGTCTTGTCTTGTCATATTTAATATCCATTTACTCAACCGTCAAAGAAAAAGAGAAAGAGATTATGATGCTACAGGAAAGTCATGATGTGAAATGGACCAGACTAAATAAGAACCACCCCCACACAGCTTCATCCATTCCCACTCCACCGACCATGAGTCCATCCATGATCCACCCCACTTTGTCTCATTGATGACGTCCTTCATTTGGCGTGTTTTGGTGATGATCGGTCTATCCCCCAAAGCAGTACAAATAATTTATTTGTTTTGTCGTTTAGTCTAGAGTTATAAACATTCTATCCGCTTCAAATAATTTATCAACAACGTTCTATCTCCCACAGCTCATTTATCAATTTCACACTCAAAGTCCCTGTCTTTCCTCATATCTCCGATGGATCCCAGGGCTAGCACAGTGAACTTGAATGTAATTCTGAATTTGATATCACAAGAGGATATACGTGCTCTCAGCGCTGATACTTATAGCCACAATGATCTTCGATCCGATGATTCTGAAGAAGAAGACGAGATCTTGGAGAATGATGATGCTGATGAGCATCAATACGAGATTGGCCAACAATCTCAGTTTCATGGTTATATGGGCGCAGGGCCTACAACATTCTCACAGTTTCAGAGCAGTATGGACGCAGGGCCTTCTACATACTCTCAATTTCATGATAGTATGGGTGCTGGGACATCTGCTCACCATATGGAGCTTCCAGCTCTAGAATTTATAGATGTTAGCTGGGCCAACCAAGCTGTGGATAGTCAGCGGGTGCAACAACAAGTTCAACTCCAAAATACAAATGAAAAATTGTATGTCGGAGCACAATTTGCAACGAAGGCAGAACTGATTTATGCAGTGAAGATGTACCACATTGAAGCACATGCGCAATACAAACACACTCTGATCCTGGTCGTCTTATCTTGAAGTGCAGAAAAGGAGGTGGCTGTGACTGGAAACTGACTGCATCGATGCCCGATGGGCATGATTTCTTTAGGATTGCGAGACTACAACCTGTTCATACTTGTTCAAATCCTATTATAAACCGGGACCACGCTCAACTTGATTCTTGTTTCGTTGCAGATTATATCAAAGAGACAGTAAAAACGGATTTATCTATTACCATCGGTGCTTTTATTGTTGTCATAAAAGGCACGATTCAACTTCACAATTTCTTACAAGAAAGCAAGGCTTGCAAAACAAATGGCCATTGCTCAGTTGTTTGGTGATTGGGATGAGTCGTACAGGGTTCTACCAGAGTTCATGGATGCACTCCAAAGATCAAATCCGGGGACGGTTGTTGTCTGGAATTGTGAACAAACAAACCGCCCAATTGTTCAAATGTTCAAACGAGTATGTTGGGCATTTGGTCCTGCAATTGAAGGTTTTAGGCATTGCCAATCGGTGATATGTGTAGATGGTACTCACTTATACGGGAAATACCAGGGGAAATTGCTGATTGCTGTAGGTTTTGATGGGAATGGACAACTATTTTCATTTGCATTTGCTGTAACAGAGGGGGAGTCAAACTCTTCATGGTGCTGGTTTATGGCATGCTTACGAGATAAGGTCACAGATCAACCAGGTTTATGTGTCATTTCTGATAGACATATCGACATCATCAATGCCATGAAAGATCCCCATCTTGGTTGGCAAGAGCTGCTGGCTTATCACCGTTTCTGTATCAGACATCTGGCCAGTAATTTCAACACTGTGTTCAAGAACAAGGAGTTGAAGAATGTAGTCCACAGGTTGTCCTTACTAACCCAACAAGCTCAGTTTGAAAAATTATGGGCCTAGATTGACACCATCGATGATGGAGCTGTTACTCGATGGCTACGAAAGATTCCTCTGGCATCTTGGACATTGTTGTATGACGAAGGCAAAAGGTGGGGACACATGACTACAAATATGGTTGAAACTTTTAACGGTGTCTTGAAAGCTGCTAGTGCTTTACCAATCACAGCATTGGTGCAACTAACCTTCTATAGGTGTAATGCATATTATACCCTACATCGACAAGATGGTTAGGCTCGGGCTTTTTCTGGAGCTGAATTCACACCAGAGATAGATTTGAAATTGCAGGGTTTGAGACAAATATCAAATGCATATGAGGTGGAAATGTTTCATCATCAACCAGGGGTATTTAAAGTGAAACGTGTATCATCAAGATTAAGCCATTCGTCCAGGCCTTGACTTTCAAATGTTGTTGACTTGGGCAATGCCACATGTACATGCAACGAGTGGTTACTCTATCATTACCCTTGTTCGCATGTTATTGTTGTATGTTCTGCCTGAATAATTAATCGGTCTCAGTTCGTGGACAGGTTTTATTCCATGCAGAGTTATCTCAATACTTGGGCTTTGATGTTTTTTCCAGTATCAGACTGGTCAACCTGGCCCACTTACTATGGCCCACTTATTGTTCTAGATCCTAGTTTGCAGAGGA
Organism: Litsea cubeba; assembly: GCA_012931725.1. Classification (NCBI taxonomy): domain Eukaryota; kingdom Viridiplantae; phylum Streptophyta; class Magnoliopsida; order Laurales; family Lauraceae; genus Litsea; species Litsea cubeba. The sequence continues at coordinate 4,639,806 of CM022946.1, read as the reverse complement.
GTAATAAAGGCCGGCCTCAGTCCACTCGCCTTCATAATGAGATGGATGCTAGGGATGGTGCTCGCAGACCCAATCGTTGTGGTCTTTGTCACACTGTAGGACACACTAGGAGGTCCTGTCCTGATAGGAATTAGTGAATGTTTAATTAGTGAATGTTTAATTAATGAATGTTTAATTACTATATTATTTATGTTTACTTATTTAATTACTAAATGCTTAATTAGTCGTGTGTTATCTTACAAGTGTCCAAACCAATGGTTGTGATTAATTCATTCTAAAGGGTTACAAACTGCAAATTAATTCGTTCGAATAATTAACAGTTCGAATTTGGTGGATTCGGCCTTTGAAAAATGTAGAGCTCGGTGCAGTTCGAAACATGCTCTTGTTTTTCTTCTATTTTTTATCTTGAGTTCTTTTCTCTTTCTTAGGTTAAGGAAGATGAAGAAAATATGATATTATATAACGGCGTTCATTTTGGCACCCTATATTTTAGTAAGGGCACAACTTGTCAGGCATATCTGGTCTCGGTCTTGGTTGATCGACCTGCCGAGCTCGATTGAACTGACGCAAGGAAATAGTTTTTTAAAAAACAAATGAAACCCTTGTCTTCTAACGTTTGGGCATGTGTTATCACAAAGGAAAACAAAAAGGACTAACGCTGGCACATGACACCATTAAATCAAATCATAACTTTATTTTATTAGAAAACAACAATGACTGTTGAGTAAATGGATATTAAATATGACAAGACAAGACTCTCCCTCTCTCTTTCTCTTGCATTTGGAAAAGACACTACAAATATAATACTTTTATTATTTCTCCCTTCCTCTGTCAATCAATAATACCGTACGGTACATCTCAAAGGGTTGGTTTGCCACGTAGGTTCGTCGTGGTAGATTGGGAAATATTTAGAATCAGATGCTAGATCGGGAAATAATAATTATAAAGATGGTACATAAGAAAAAAAAAACTTATTTGTGTTCCGCACAAACCCACCTGACTCAAAAAGCGTGCATCACAATTTTGCCTCATTAATCCGCCAAGGAATTTTTTGACTTCCTCGGCTTGCGTGCAGCGTCAAAGGTTTTTTTCTACACATACTGCTTTTCAAGCAGCCAGTAATCTCGCTGACTTGGGAAGCGTGCGTGATCAGAGTTTTTTCTTTTACTCTCTTGCCTCGGGTCACGCGCCAGATAGAGATACTCTCGTTTATTTCTGTTTCAAGTCAGGCCATAATTACTTCATCCGACCTCCGATTGATGAACAGGTTGATTATGCAGATTCGTGGTGACGAGCATTACCTAATAGACATAACAGATCAGTATTTCAATGGTCAAAATTTTTTCTGGACAGCAATCACAGTAAGTGGTATATAAACCATAGTTCAAATCCAATCTATTAGAATGCATAAAATTAGTTTATGATACTTATTTACTGTAATTATAGTGTTTGGTTACTGTTCATCATCTTGCATGATTTTTTTTCTTTTAATTTAAATTTATTAAAACTATGAATGGAACCAGAAGTTTTAGATCTAAACCTGAAGTTCACCTGTCTATAGACCAGCAGTCCTAGAAGTTGGAATACTGATATAAACCTGTAGATTCATATCTATAAGTCAAAACCTGAAGTTTTTTATCCAAAAGTTCAAATAAATTATATGGCCATGAAATTAAACATGAGAATTTGATAGAACCAAAAGTTCTGATCATTTGTTAGAACCAGAAGTTCTATTTCAAACCTGAAGATTTGACAGGACCTGCAGTTCTAATTTCATGTTTTATGAACCTGAAGTTCTAAATCAAGCATGAAGTCTTGACAGAACCAGCAGTTCTGATTCTTAAAGTTGAGAACCTGATGTCATATTTAAATTCCTTCCTTAATTACTTCTGATGTTAAGATTTCATTATTTTTTTCCCTTTTACTTTATTGATTATCTGCACACGGTTAACTTAATATATATTTTCTATTACAGTTTTTGCATGATGTCAAATCTGACTAAAATTGACTTTAAAGCACTTAACATAAATGGGGACAATTACTTATCTTGGCAATTGGATGCTAAAATCCACTTGCAATCCAAGAATCTAAGAGAGACCAAAAAGGAATGTAACAAGATGTCCCCAGAGGAAAAAGCGTTGGCCCTCATCTTCATGCGCCATCACATACATGAAGACCTCAAAAATGAATACTTTACTGAGGAAGACCCAGTAGGCTTATGGAAATCCCTACAGGATAGGTATGATCACCAAAAGATGGTCATACTACCAACTGCCCAGAATGAATGGTTAAACCTGAGGTTTCATGATTATAAAACAATATCTGAATACAACTCTGCCATCTTCAATATTGTTTCCCGATTAAAACTATGTGGCGAAAAGGTTTCGGAAGAGCAGATGTTGGAGAAAACGTTATCCACTTTTCATGCCTCGAATGTGCTCTGGCAACAACAGTATCAAGAACGACGTTTCTCCAAATATTCAGAACTTATCTACTGTCTTATCGGGAACGACATTTCTCCAAATATTCAAAACTTATCTCCCGGCTCTTAGCCGCTGAATAGAATCGTATAGTATTGATGAAAAATCATAACTCCAAACTAACTGGATCTTTGGTAGTTCCTGAAGCAAATGTCAATTTTAGCTCACACAGAAGCAAAAGAAGCGGGATTGGAAGACATAACTCCTCCAGACGAGGTGGTTTTAAAGGTCCTCTTCCAACATTCAAAAATCACTAGAAGTGGTCTGCCCCTCAGCCTAATAACAACCAAAATCCACCGGCTAATCTTACCCACTGTTCTGATGACACGTGCCATAGATGTGGAAGAAATGGGCATTGGTCATGCACTTGTCGTGCACCAAAAAAATTTGCGGAACAATACAAAGTATACAATGTCTCTGTTCATTGAACAAAGGCAAATGATCTGGAAGGCTGGAATTTGAATACAATGACACCAGATAGGCCTCCAATTGACATTACAAACTTGGAGGCTCGAGACTTCTTTAAGGATGAAGACAACCAACCTCTGGATAATGAGACATTTAACACTCACTTGGGAGCACCCCTGGCATGGTCTAGAAGACCAATAATTCTTTGAGTTTTTACAAACATAATTTTTTTTAGTTCATTTGAGATGCATGTTTTTTAGACTTTTCCTTTATGATGGTGATCTTTATTTTTCATTAATATCCCAATTTATAGTGAATGGTTTAATTATTTCAGTTTTATCATGTGATTGTATAGTTATAATGATTTATTATTTTAAGGTATGAATCATGGAACTAGGGATAATATATGTTTGGTAGATAGTGTCATAACACACACCATTCTAAAAAATCAGAAGTTTTTCTCAAAATTACTGTTCATTTCACGAAAGGTATCCACCATAGCTGGACCGGTGCAAATAATTGAAAGCTCTGGAAGAGTCCATATGATAAGACAATATTCCCGCCGTTAGGGGGAGATAAGATAGTCCTGAAGAACGTATTGAACCTGTAGAACAACCTGTTGATAAAGAACGACGATAACTAATATGGAATACTTCTAGTCTGTCTCATTTAGATCTACGTACTTCACAATGTGAAAATGAAGTACGGAGAATTGTGCACTTACAAGAAATTACAAACAGATTACTCGATACATTTAACGATGTATTAAAGGTGATAAAGTCACATGTACCAACTATGAATGCACCTGTCATGATTAATGTCCTTGTAGGACAAAGTCAAAATATAGCAGCAAAAGAATCTGCAATACGCAAAAAGCGTGGCAGCCCTATAGGTTTAAAGGACTCAGCTCCGCGAAAAAGGAGAAATGAACAATCATCATCATGTCCTCCTGAAGAGGCATGTAACCCTCCTGAAAATGTTCCTCTCGAAGAGGCACGTAAAGCTCCTGAAGTGCTTCCTCCTGAAGTGGCAAGTAATGCTCCTGAAGAGGTTCCTCTCAAAGAGGCACTTAACGCTCCTGAAAAGGTTATGGTAAAATCCGTTCTCTCTAGAATAATGGAAGTCCCTTATGAGACTTTGGAAGCCACTGAAGAGGCATCGGTACTGGATAATGAAGAGATCTCTATACTTTACAATTATTCAAGAAAGAAATGGAATGGAAATGATGATGATGATTGGGACACAGAATCACGTTCTATAAATCCCGGAAGGATTTCCTTTGCTTGAAGCGAAGCCAAGGAGTACATACTCAATCCAATTAAGGCACTGGATTAGTATTAAACACATCCTACGATATTTGCAGGGAACAACTAATTTAGGAATATTTTATTCTTATGATCGTAGAGATTTCGGTTTTGTAGGATATGCAAATTCAGGTTATCTCTCTGATCCTCAGACAGGTTATGTGTTTCTTAATGGTAATTCCGCCATTTCTTGGCGTTCTACTAAACAGACATTGGTAGCTACTTCTTCCAACCATGCAGAGATTTTGGCTTTTTATGAAGCCAGTAGGAAATGTGTATGGCTAAGATCTTTGATTCAGCATGTTCATAGTTCTTGTCAATTACCATCTATTGTAGATATCGCGAATATTATCTATGAAGATAATGAATTATGCATAAAACAGATTCGAGAAGGTTTCACTAAAAGAGACAAGACTAAGCATATAGCACCGAAGTTTTTCTTCACTTATGAACTTCAGAAGATCAATGAAATTGAAGTCAAGCAAGTTTCTTCGAGTAACAACCTGGCTGATCTGTTTACCAAATCTTTGCCAAAATCAGTATTCCAGAAGTTTGTATATGAGATTGGCATGCGTAGAGTTTATCATCAAACTATGTGCATGGTTGCTATCATCAGGGGGAGTAGTTTATCAGGGAGCATCCTGAAGTATGCAACTTAGGACATATGTGCGTTGTACTCTTTTTCCTTTTCTAAGTTTTATCCCACTGGGTTTTCCTAGTTTAGGTTTTAACGAGGCAGCATTATGTACATTCAACACCAATTCAATGATCTTGAAGAATGTTGTACTCCTTTTCCATTCGCTTTTTTTTTTCCTACTAGGTTTTCCTTAGCAATGTTTTTAATGAGGCAACTGTCATTGAATAGTGGTCATCCAAGGGGAAATATTATGAGATATGGATCTTAGGTGGATGCCCACTTAAGATGAGTTAGGGTTAAAATTAGGGTTCCTCTCTTATAAGGTTACTTTTCCTATAAATAGGCTTCTATCCTTGTTTTTGTACACACATAATGAGATAATAGAAAACTCTCTCTCTTTTCCCTCTATCTCTTCTCCCTTTAAACTTCTTTCTCTTGGTCTCTCTCTTTTCTAACATATTCATGATTTCAATAATTATCACTTATGTGATTTATACATGTTGGGTTTTAGTCCAAGAAATATAAAATCTTTACAACTGTTTATTTGAAATTTTATTTTTAGTTGACTATTTATTAAAACCCACCAATTCAATTTGGTCAATGTTATGTGCATCGAAAATTGAATTTATACTTAGCTTACCATATAGGGGATTAGAGACGGAAACCACTAGGAAGGTGGGCTTGCGGGGTAGAAGCTCTTGATTCAGAAGCTTGTTTGGGAAGGCAGGGGGAAGCTCCACACTACAATTCATATTTGATCCACCTATTCGTATCGAGGCCGGAGTTTTAACTTTAAGCATGTTGTTATTTCATAATAACACTATTTTGCCTTATGAAGGAAAAGGAGTGGAGGGCTAAGAAGTTAGTCAGTTATGAATATCTAGTGGATCATTTCTATAGAATGGGTAGGGCCCATGCCTGTATCCATACATTTTCAACCGACCAACATCCGCCCCACTTAAACGAAAATCCTGCATCTGTCACTGTCGCTAAAGATGTAGAAGATATCCTTAAAATATGTATATCCCTATACAAATTAGCGTAGATAAAAGAGTTTGGACTTATACAAAGAATGGTCAAGTGACTGTTAAATCTTCTTATAGAGTGCTCACTACAAATAATTCATAAAATGAGAGTGGGTTGAGGAAATGGAAAGACTTTTGGAGACTTCCTATTCCCTAGAGAATGCTTCTTTTTGGTGAATATGTCTTTTAGAAAAGCTATTCTAGTAAGATCCTTTCTTAGCTCCTAATTAAAAAATTGTATTGCTTCTTGTCCGATTTGTGATTGTTCGGAAGAGTCGCGCGATTGAAGTTGCCCTATTCCACTGTGATCATGCAAGAGCAATTTGATTTAAATCGCACTTGGTGTTGTTGGCTAACAAAATTCCCATCCAAGGCTTATTGGAATGATGAAAGGTTTTCCTTTGATTTTGATGAAGCGACTCTCCCGACTAATAATAATTATATTAAAGCTTGCCACTTGGCATCTGATGGATTACCTGGAAGGATAGAAATGATTATTTATTTAAGGGTATTAAATTAAATCCCTTCAAATGTCTTGAACAATTTAAAATTTTGATTGGGTTATCCTTTCTTGATTTGATGAACGTTAAGGAAAGACCTAGTGGAAGGATCCCAAGCCTTAGTACGATTATTAGAAAATATATGATTTTAATTTTTTCGGCTGCTGTAATTTAAAAAATCGGATGGTGAAGCTTCTTTTGGGTACGTCCTTTCATTTAATGGATCTATCATTTGTGTAGAGTTAGAGGAGAAAGGTTTCGGTCATCAAAAGAGGATCAAATGAGGGCCATCCTCGTTGCTTTTAATAGAACTAAAGCATGGGGTGTTAGAAGAGGATGAGTTTTATGTGAAGCGATGGAGATGATCCAGGTAATCAATGGTAGTGAAAATTGGGTGTTAATCTCAATCGTTGTAGGTGTCTCTTCAATTGCTAAGGACTTTGGTAAAGTCCCATTTTGTCACATTCCTAGAAGGCTAAATTAGGTGGTGTGTCGGATGGCCAAATTTTGTCGGACTTTTAATTGTGATGTTGAGTGGGTGAACTCCTACCCAATTTGGTTGGTTGAGTCTGTCCCGTGATTTGATTATTTTTTTTTTTGTATGACCTTCACTTTGTTGTTCTTCTCATGTCTTTTTTATAATATAAAATATCTTTTTACCAAAAAAATAAAGTGAGAATCGAGAATATAGCAAAAATGTGTGATAATATAAAGAAGATTTTAATAAATCATTGAAAGTTATATATAAAATGATTCCAAAGGGCCAATTTCTAAGACTTTGTATTTTTATAAGTGGTTAAAAATAAAGAATCAAAGATTAATATTAGGGATATTAAGAAATGACCGTTAAATAGCCTCTTGATTGATAAAGCAGAATTAAAGAAAGATAGGAAATAAATATGCAGCTATCACCTTACTAATACAAATCCTAGAGAAGGCAGACTTCCATGTACGTCGCTATCTTTTTTCCTTCATCCCTCTCCTCATATTAGAAGCATTCAATCCCTACGTATTGGATATTTTATACAAACATATAAGCCCTGAGGGGTTGTTCGGTTTATAAGCCCTGAGGGGTTGTTTGGTTTCTATGAGAATAATTCACATGTGTAAATGATGCATTGTGAATCATTTCCATAGGCAGATGACGCACATGAAAGAGTTTCCATTGCTTGTCATTTTCACATCTCTACACATTTGAATCATGTGAATCCAAGTAATTCAATGGTATACTATTTTTCATGAGTTTTTCAAAATCCATGATGGGATAAAATATGAAATTTGACCGCCAACCAATTTTAGTATTCTAAAGAGGATGAACAATTCAGATTGTGAAAACAGGGCACTCAGAAGTCTATATTGGCGGTTTTAGGGGCTGGACTTTTTCACAAATATTTCAAAACCGTGATTAATCAACAGATGAAATCTGACCTCCTTGCTTTTTATACCTAGTGAAGAGGATGGACAATGCAGCTCATGGTTTAAGGGCCTATAGGAATTATGTCGATTATACTATTTACATTCAATGATCTAATGGTTTTTTGTAAAATTATCGAGATCCACAATGAATTATCGCATGAAATTTGACCCCATAGTCGTGTTTTACTTCTAAAGAGAATGAACGGTTCGGATCGTGAAGTTGGACCCCACAATTCCAAAATAATAGATCTTAGGGTCTAGACTTTTTGCAAATATCTAAAATTCTACGATGAATCAACGGCTGGAATCTAGTCTTATGAAGGAGATTGACGGTTCATATCTTGATTTCTTACCCTACAAAGTTGAAAAAAAATGAAAAAATGTAACGCCATATGGGATGCCCAAAACACTGTAGCTCTAATTTTACTGTTCCATTTTCGCAGATGGTGTGATTCCTTTTACAAAGGTCTCTGGTGGGTAAATTTGAATGTGAAAATGGCTTGATTTATACACCATTTTCTTTCATAAATGAGCGTAAACAAATGTAATCATGTGTAACACTACACATGTTAATCATTTATGTATGTAAACGACTTCAACCTTATAGCCCATAAAAGTAACTTGTTATTCCTAAATTTATCCTATTTTTACTCTACTCCTTATGTGAAATCCACTTCATTTTACTCTATTCCTCATTTATCCAAACATGTTTGTGTAACTAAATGCCAAAACAATCAAAGCAAGTGATGTTAGAATGCTTTTCAGCTAACCCCGATGGGTAGCTTAGTTAGCCTAGGACCGCGATTTGCTCCTGAAGGTTGAGGGTTCGAAACTGCGCTACCACACTGGGGCCATAGGGGATTTATTCAGCTCCCCCTGGGCCCATGGGGATTTGTCTGTTCCAAGGGCTGGGACACTCTCCGTTGTAAAAAAAGAAAAAGAACAAAAAATAAAATAATGCTTTTCAAGTGTCATTCATGTGCTAGTATTGTTACATCCAAGGTGCTCTGTTTTCTAGCTAGGGAACAAAAAAATTAAAGGGCGGTGAGCCTTACCTACGTGCATCCTTTCCGGCCTTCCTCCCTTGAATCTCATCATCATCATCAAAGTCTTGTCACTTGGGGCCTTCTTTTCTTGAGCCTGTCCATTCCAAATTTCTTGTTGAACCCATGAACCTTCTTCTTCTATTCCTGTCAAATTTGATTGGACCTTCTCTGTTTCTTAGACATCATGTGATGGAAACATGGGACATCTAAATTTCGTCAACAGAAAGTCAGACACATAACCAACCTGATAAAAATCATCTTCTACACGCAATTGAAATAAATGGACGAGACCAGGCAGACCCACTAATGGGCTCGACTGGAAATGAGTATGCATGCGGTGCAACATCCATTGCATTGAATCACTGAAATTCAATAAAACTTGGCTGAGTTACTCAACTCGTTAGAAAAATTGAGGACTTCTGGAAAACTCGATGATCGACTTCTTTCGATGGGTTGATTTGGTAAAGACTCAGTTTACTGGAGATGGGAGATGACCGAATTATGTGCTGTGAGCCTCTCCAAGGAGAATTTTCTGGTTCCACCAGTCGGGGGTGGACCCAGGAATTCTTCCTTGGGAGGGCACAATATATGTAGAAAGACATTCTTGAGAGGCCACATAAAAAAAATGCAAGTAGTTTTCATAATATATAGGCTTTATTCAAAAGTATGCAACATAGAGCTGGGCTTTTTCAACGGTCAGCTTTTCACAAACACAGACACAGACATTGGCCCAAGCCCATAGACACTTTAGAGTAAAAAATTGAGATGGGTTCCAGATGGATTGGTAATCTGACTTGTTAATGTCAACAAATCCTCCTTTTCTGGTTTGAGTGAGATTCTCCAGATGGGCCCTGTAAAATTCAAACAAAGAAGTCTCGATCGGTGGGACCGATCGAGTTCCCTCGGATGCTTAAGTCATCCACCGAGATTGGAAATTCGTGTAATCATTAGTTTTTTTTATGATTTTGGTGTACCTTTTCCTTTCTTCCTCTCCCCTCTTTATTTCCTTCTTCCTCATATTCCTGATGTTGCTTGACACACGATTTTTCCCACCTTCCCCATCACAGCAGGTGAGAAGATAGTGGCCCATTTTCGTGGGATATTCCTCCCCCACTTCCGTTCTTGCCTCTCTCCCGCTCTGCCAGTTGTCTTGGCACCTTTCCCAGTAAGGTATGTGAGAAGATCATGGCTCACGCTCGTGGGATGTTTCTTTCCCCCACAATTGCCCCCCCCCCCCCCCACAAGCCTCTTTTATTCTTTTCCGAGAAGAAAAGGGAATTGAGATTTTTCTAGGACACGCGGCGCCTCCGAGCCTGCTCGACGCTTGGCGAAGTCTAACGCTACTAATTCTTCCAAAGCTACGAAGGTTGCAGAGGCTAAGGCGGTCGATGCTTTGAGTCCCCTGACTGCAAGTGAGATGGAGCTCGAGGCTCTGACCGACTATCAGCAGCGGTTAGCCAGGGCATACAATCAAAACGTCAGAGAAAGAAGATTCTCCGTGGGAGAGCTAGTTCTAAAGAAGGCCCTGCCAGCTGACAAAGAACCAAACGAAGGGAAGCTGGCTCCGAACTGGCATGGCCCATTCAGGGTGGTCGCACTAGCAGGGAAATCAGCCTACAAGCTCGAAGACTTAGAAGGCAAGCCGCTGCCGAGACCGTGGAATGCATCCCACCTAAAGAAATTCTATTTCTAAAGATGTAATGAATCCCGAATCAATGAAAGCAGCTTTTCGCCTTGTCTTCAATCTATCGTCTTTCACTGACTCCGGCAACTCCAAGGGTTTGTAGCCCTGGAAGGAGGCCTCGAGTTCGAACACTCGGCCGAATTCCTAAACTCAGGGATTTATCCCACTCTCCAAGGGTTTGTAGCCCTGGAAGGAGGCCTCGAGTTCGAACACTCGGCCGAATTCCTATACTCAGGGATTTATCCCACTCTACAAGGGTTCGTAGCCCTGGAAGGAGGCCTCGAGTTCGAACACTCGGCCGAATTCCTAAACTCAGGGATTTATCCCACTCTCCAAGGGTTCGTAGCCCTGGAAGGAGGCCTCGAGTTCGAACACTCGGCCGAATTCCTAAACTCAGGGATTTATCCCGCTCTCCAAGGGTTCGTAGCCCTGGAAGGAGGCCTCGAGTTCGAACACTCGGCCGAATTCCTAAACTCTGGGATAAAATCCCAATCTCCAAGGGTTCGTAGCCCTGGAAGGAGGCCTCGAGTTCGAACACTCGGCCGAATTCCTAAACTCTGGGTTTTTACCCCTCTACAAGGGTCTACCGCCCTGGAAATGGTCTGGAGTTCGGACACTCGGCCGTTTCCTAAAGTCCGGGTTTATACACCCCCTGTAAGGTCCGTGACCTTACTGGGTCAGTTGGGCCCAAAACCCGGCCCGTTGACCCATTTAATTTATTATTATTATAATTAAGAGGTTTTTACCGAAAAAATCCTCTTAGACTTGTTAAAGGCCAAAAACACCATCAATGTGTTATATAGACCATAGTAGTCCCAAAGGCCCTGTTTGATATTTTTTTTTATTTTTTCTCTAAGCAGGGATATCCCTGCTCCTTTTACCTTAAAAAGGTTTCAAACCCAAAACCCTTTTCTCCATTTTCGTTCTTTTGCCCATTTTATCTGAGTAGAGACTCATCTTCTGTGAGCAGGGATTCATTGAAGAAGAAAGAAAGCTGCATGATTTTGTAGATCCCTGATTGAAAAGGACAAACCGATGAGAAGAAAAGTGTTTCACCGACGCTTGTATTAGAGAGATGGTGATTATATTAGAGAGAGAGAGAAAGAAGTGGATAATGGAAGGGAGAAGGGATAAGTTGTAGCTGTGATGGTACCATTCTCCTTTTGATTTGGTCTTTTGATGTTCTTTTTCTTTGAAAGATCCCAACTTTAAAATAGTAGAAGGGAGAAGAAGATGGAGAAGAATGAAAATGGAAAAAAGGGTTTTGTAACCCCATTCTTCGTGTGGGCGGGGATATCCCCGCCTCCCTGAGTATTGTCTCTCATAGTGGTATCAGTTGAGGCATAGTGGTATCAGTTGAGGCAGGGATGTCCCTGCCCAAATTAGTGCTGTGAATGGGGATATCCCTGCTTATGTTAGTGCTGTGAGTGGGGATATCCCCGCCCACACGAAGACTGTGGGTGTATTCTCTCATAATAGTATATCTCATATTCTGGTGGCCACCCAATGCCTGAGAGCTAAAGAATTTGCGTTGACAGTAGTTGCAGGAGAAGACTCTTGGGGTGGCTGTAGCTGTGGATGGAGGATGGGCGTCACTACTGCTCTCACTTGTGCTTGCTAGTGAAAATCCACCCGATTCCTTTCTCCCGAATTCATGAATGTTGTTGCACTTGAGAGTTAAATCTAGAGAGATTGACTCAGGAGTCTGTTGGTTGATAAGATCCGCAGGGGCGGAGATGGTGGGGTCCAAGGAGGGATGTGGAGATGTTTCTTGGACAGAGATGTTGGAACCAACTTGGCTGCTGATATCAGATTCATCTTCAGAAGTCACTTCTGCTTCAAATTTGGAGTTGTGGGGTTTCATGTTTTGATAGTGGAAGATTAAAGTCCTGTTATGTGCGATAATGCTCCTCAGGGAAGGATCCATCGCAATAAGGAATAACAGTGGTTGGCTAGCTCTTCATCTTCACTTAAAACAGATCCAAGCATATTGGAATCATAGCTAAAACATCGACCTGGTTCAGTTTTCATATAATTCATGTTTCAAATCTAAAACTTAACTTTATAATTCTTGAGGAATTATGACCAAATGTCCATTCCTTATTGAGCTAATGCACATGTGTATGTAACTGATAGAATCCCAAAATTATTTTCAAAGTTCAAACATTTCTATGTTAGTCAATGACCATTCCCATCCCCATATCCAACCATTTATATGTAAACAAAAGCTGATACCCAATTCTATCATCTTTTATTACGGCCAAACCTTCCTAATTAAAAGGCTGATACCCAATTCTATCATCTTTTATTACGTCCAAACCTTCCTAATTAAAAGAGTAATACAAAGGGACATTAGCTTTGGCCATAATTGAAGATGATAGAATTAGGCATCAGCTTTTGTTTACATAGAAATGGTTAGATATGGGGATGGGAATGGTCATTGACTAACATAGAAATGGTTAAACTTTGAAAATAGTTTTGGGATTTACATACACATGGGCATTAGCTCAATAAGGAATGGACATTTGGTCATAATTCCTCAAATGAGAGATACAATTCTGAGAGACATATATCACCCACAATACTCTAGTGGGCGGGGATATCCCCGCTCACAGCACTAACACAAGCAGGGATATCCCTGTTCACAGTACTAATTTGGGCGGGGATATCCCCGGCTCCCTGTGTGTTGTCTCTCAAAGTGGTATCAGTTGAGACGGGGATATCCCCGCCCACACGAAGACCGGGGTTGCAAAACCCCTTTTCCCTTTTCGTTCTTCTCCCAACTTCTTCTCTCTTCCACTACATTGAAGCTGGGATCCTTCAAAGAAAAAGAACACCAAAAGACCAGATAAGAAGGAGAATGTGATGGTCGCAGTTACAACTTATCCCTTCTCCCATCCATTACCCACTTCTCTCTCTCTCTAATATAATCACCATCATCTATTTCAATAGTACATATACATTGCAAAGAAGAAAGAAGGAAAATGGTGGGGGAGGTGTACAAATTGACCCCCTCTATGGAGTACAAATTGTTGACCGGTGCACTTGGATGATGGATCTGGACCATCTTTTTAGTTGATAACTCTGTTTTAGTGTTGATGTTTGCTTAGGAAGAAGGTTCGTCGCCTTTTCCAGATGAAGCTAGAGAAATTCCCATCTCTTCTTCTTCATTAGTGTTGGTAATGGCAGAAGAAATATTAGGGTCTTGAGCTAAGGAGTGATTGAGCTTGAACATTGTGAAAGAGAGAAGAAGATGAAGAAGAACGAAAAGGGGGAAAAGGGTTTTGAGACTTTTTAAAGTAAAAGGAGCAGGGATATCCCTGCTCGGAGGAAAAAAAAAAAAAACACCAAACAGAGCTCCTGTGATCACTATGGTCTTTATAAGACATTGATGGCGTTTTTTGGCTTTGACAAGTCTAAGGGGATTTTTCTGGTTAAATCCTCTAAAATTAATTGTATTTTTAGATATTTATAGTGGGTTTAGATCATGAGCGAGTTTCTTTTAGCATTAGAATAGTATCTACGAAGTTTCGTTCGATTCCGAGTTCGTTTGATCATAGCAGGGGTGTAGTTTGTAATTTAAGGAAATTGAGTGTTTTTCCGAAATATTTCAAACGCCGTGATTTTTGGGTTCGTTGGAAAGGTCTCGTCGTTCTGATCATTTTTGTCTCTTGACTCGTCGTGATCCGACGATCAGAAACCCTTCAAGTGGTCCATCCTTCACCGGACCCACTAAAAAGGGCAATTTGGTCTTCTTTTTCCTTAATCATCTTCTTAAACGAAAGCTAACCCTAACTTTTCATTCGTTCTCTGCAACAAAGTAAACCAGCAGCCTCTCTTTTCTTCTTCTTTCTTTGTCAAGCCAGATCTCAGCCCTAGAAGACCCCATTCGGAGATCCGATCCGTTAATCGTCTTCCCCTCGATTCCCTCTTGCTTCCGGTATCATTTTGGTAAGACTCCTCACAATCTCTTATTTTCACTTTATCATTTCTTTGGTTAGATTAAGTCCGATCTTAATTCTTTTCCTTCCTATCTTCTTCTTGGCTTCTTAGTTTGCGTTGTATCGGGTTAGATCGGGGATTTCGGAGTAGAAAGGCTTCTCCTCGAATTTCACCCAATTCCAATCTTCACTTTGGGTTGAGGCAAGTAGATCTGCAATTCATATATAAACATGTATGTTTGTTTTCATTTGATTGGCTACGTTTTCTGTAGATTTCCATTTAATTCCAAACCTGTTGTAATTTTAATTGGAAATTATATGTTAGGTTAGATTTTTTGGAAAAATGGATAATTGATGATAATAGGTTGTTTTAGGATTTCTTAATGGGATAGAATGGAATGTGGATGGAATGAATTGTTGGGAGAGCAGGAGGCTCAATTTTGTGCAGGATATAGCCATTGGGAAAGGTTTAGAACAGAATGGAGATGATCTGGAACAAATAGAACAAAAAAATTCAACAAACAGCACTTTCTGCACACGAACGTTCGAACACTGTTCCTGAACGTTCGAACACTTGAGCTCTCGGGAAATTGGCCTGGGACGAACGTTCGAACACTTCTTCGAACGTTCGAACTCCTGGCAATTGACCGATTTTAGGCAAATTTTCCAACGGTCATAACTTTTGATCCGTTCGTCGGAATTTCACGAGCTATATACCGTTGGAAAGCTATTGGAATGTAGGATCCAATGGTTCTAGTTTCATCACGATCGGAGTTCGAGAAGTGATGTAAATACTTAGATTATTAATCCAGCTTATGTTTTATTGGAAAAGAGACCGGTAACCTAGGTTTGGGCCTTAGATGTTGGAAACCATAAACTTACTCTCACTTGACCATTAATGGGGATTGAAATCGAAACACGTGGCTTGGTGTGAATTCGATGGGTTGTCTAGGTATTCGTGTATTACATAGGGTATAACCGAATGCATATGGAACTGAACCAATAGATGCTTAACATGATTGTACACCAAGGGATTTTCCTAAAAGCATCATTGATCCAATTTCCACATGTACTCCGTTAGAACACGTGGAATACAGGGATGACACCACTTGCCTAGGATTGGATTGTAACATCTCCTTGACTTTTGACTTGTATTCGTTGCTTATGTTCCTTGTACACTCTTGAGATAAAATATTTAATCAATTATGAAACATAAATTCTTATAGA
The DNA here is from genome assembly GCA_012931725.1 of Litsea cubeba. Lineage (NCBI taxonomy): Eukaryota > Viridiplantae > Streptophyta > Magnoliopsida > Laurales > Lauraceae > Litsea > Litsea cubeba. The sequence goes on along the minus strand of CM022946.1, from coordinate 4,624,138 downwards.
ATTTAGGACTTGGACTTGACTTAGAGTGTACCTTAGGAAACCGTGTCTTGTTTGATGAACATGACTGGCTAGTAATGGAAGGGGATTATCACGTGGCTGGCTTGTCTTGTATTGTTTTGGAGAAGATAATCCCTAGAATCTTGTCTTGTACATAAGACTAGCCAGACTTGCTTGTCTTGATATTCTTGTGTCAGAACCACTTTATTATTGTTTGCATATCATGGCCATCTGCAGTTTGGGATTTAATGACGAATCGGTTACTCCGGTTGTCGGGGTGGGCAGTCGGCGTAGGACGGCGTCCATGGCGTTGAATAGCTGGGAGCGGGCTAGGACCGTGCTGCTATTCCCAGGACAGGGAGCTAGGATCCCGCTGGAGCCGGACTATGGTATCGGTAGTCCAAGGGGATTGTTACTGGTACCCCGGGAGGTGGCATAGGACATCCTCAGAGTCTCCATCTTGCTTGTCTTGCTTGCATTTGCATGGATAGTGGTTATAGTTAGATGATTGCTAGGACTCCTGTTATTGTTTCTGCTTATTAATCTCGCTTTATGCCTAGTTGTATATTCTTGTATTCATAAGATCTTATACCTGTCATTACTCTACACTTGATGCATGTCGTGTTTATTATGTTTTGTATATCTATTGCTCAACATGTCGTTGACTTTGTTCCTTGATGTACAGACACATCAGGTGAGTTCTTCTACGAGGAGCAGGCAGGTGAGGAGATCCCAGAGGATCTCCAACCAGCAGAGGAGGCACGAGAGTGGCGTGCCGATGACGTAGAGTAGCGTCATCACTCCCGGCATGAGAGAGATACATGGGGATTCTTTTAGATTATTCTTTATTCATTATTTCTCTCGTTGGACCTTTCTTTTATTATTGACTTCCATATTTTTATTGGCCTTGTATCTTGGGACGGCCAATGTAATAAATAACTTAATCCTTAGCTTTTGTTACTCTTTCTTGCAATTTTAATTTAATGAGATTATTACCCATTGCTTGAGATTCCATATGCCTAGAGTTCAATGAACTCCATGTTTATTGTGACACATGAGGTTGGAAATATTAAATCCTCACCGCGGACTACGATCCGTGGACCCAAAGGACAAAATTTTTAAATAGTTCTAAAATTCACTCTCCGGATCCGGTTATTTCTTTAATCGGGTTCGGGGGACGTGACAGATTGGTATCAGAGCAGTGGTTGGTTTCTCAGGGTAAAAATTGTAGAAACCATAGGACGCGTGTGAGGATTTCGTTAGTCAGTAGGTTGATCTTTTAGTTTTGTTTCTAGCATTGTGATGTTAGCTTGGGGCATATTGGAACTAACCTTGAATGTTTTACAGGATTATGGATGGTAGGCACAATACCCGAGGTGAGGGTAGTTCGTCTCAGAATGGTGCCGAGAATCAATTCCACCAGTTCATGGCAGCCTTCATCCAGTCCCAAAAGGATATGGCTGAGCAAAGCCAGAAACAAAATGAGGACCAGGCTGTATTTCAAGCACAGATGCTTGAGGTAGTGCAGAAGGTGGGCCAGCCACAGGCCAACGAGTATGACCTGAATGAGTTGGTTGAGAAGTTCAGGAAGAGGTTCCCACCTGAGTTCCACGGCATAGAGGACCCCGCTGTAGCTGATGAGTGGGTTGTCCAGGTGGAGAAGATCTATGAGGTGTTTCGGTGCACTGGCATTCAGCAGGTGCAGCTTGCAGCCCACATGTTTCGTGGAGCAGCAGAGAGATGGTGGAAAACCATCAAACACCCGTACGAGGAGATTGCTGAAGAGGTAGCCTAGAAGACATTTACAGAGCAATTCCAGAAGAAGTTTATCCCGGAGCATTATAGGGATCAAAAGATGGAGGAGTTTGAGAGGCTGGTACAGGGTGAGTTAACTGTACAGGATTATGAGATTGCATTCACCCATCTATCTCGATTTGCTGAAAGTCTGATTCAGCCAGAGTCAGAGAGAGTCCGGAGATTTATCAAGGGACTGCGAGCAGATATAAAGATGCAAGTACAGCGTAGCAGGCTGACCAACTACGATGATGTGGTCAAGGAAGCTTATTGGGCAGAGGAGTCCCTGAAGGAGGTAATTGCTTTGGAGCAGCAGAGGATCTTGGCATTGATCCCTCCACCCAGGACACAGGGATCTTCGTCTCTGTCATATCAGCAGCCGGCACCTAAGAGGCTACGGTTTGAGCCTACACTCCGACCGCAGCCACAGCGAGTCTCTTGCATGCATTGTGGCGGGAATCATTTTGGCCGTGATTGCAGGAAGCACTCCGGTGCATGTTTCAACTGTGGAGATCCAGGGCATAAGGTTCGTTTTTGCCCAGGGAAGACAGGAGTAGCACCACCACCACCTTTTCCAGCTCCGGCGCCCAGGCCACCACATCCTGCGCAGCCGTTGAGACAGATGCCTCCTGGACAGGCCAGGCCACAGCAGCAGCAGCAACAGATGATAGTCCGACCACCTCAGCCACCGCAGCAGCGCCCTCCAGTACCTCAGCAGCGCTATCAGCAGAGACCCCCAGCACCCAGATTCCAGGGGCGTGGTCAGAGACCACCGCTGCAGTATCATCAGCAGCGTCCCCAGCAGGCAGGGAGAGCTTATGCTCTGACGCATGAGGAAGCAGAGGCTGCAGGAAATGTCATAGAAGGTACACTTTTAGTTTGTGGATTTGATGCTAAAGTTCTGTTTGATCCTGGATCCACACACTCGTTTGTTGCACCAGCATTTGCACTGCGTTTGGGGGAGGATAAGGAGATACTACCTTATGATTTGATAGTAGCTACCCCTGTAGGTAGACATGTAGCTTGTAATGTCATCTACCCTAGGTGTAGTATTCAGATTGGGGAAGTTAAGCTGACCGTCAGTTTGATCATCTTACCGATGGCGGAGTTTGATGTGATACTTGGTATGGATTGGTTAGCTAAGAACCGAGCAGTGTTAGATTGTTTTAACAAGACTGTGAAGTTGCAGAGTGCAGATCGTAGTGTTGAGTTTATTGGAGCTGAAAAGCCCATCTCCACTCGGATGATTTCTGCATTAAAGGCAGAGCGATTGATGAGGAGCGGTTGCGAAGGTTTTATCGCATTTATTGCGGAAGATAAGGAGTCCAAGTCGGTTGATGAGATTCCAGTGGTGCGAGAATTCCCGGATGTATTTCCGGAGGAGATTCCTGGATTGCCACCTGTTCGTGAGTTGGATTTCACGATTGAATTGCAGCCAGGGACATCACCTATTTCAAAGGCCCCTTATAGGATGGCACCAGCAGAATTGAAAGAGTTAAAAACTCAGATTGGAGATCTGTTGGATAAGGGTTTTATCAGGCCCAGTGTTTCGCCGTGGGGAGCTCCGGTGATTTTCGTGAAGAAGAAGGACGGGACTATGAGGATGTGCATAGATTACAGACAGTTGAATCAGATGACTGTTAAGAACAAGTACCCGTTACCGAGGATCGATGAGCTCTTCGATCAATTACAGGGAGCTCAATTCTTTTCAAAGATAGATCTGCGTTCCGGTTATCATCAGTTGCGAGTCAGAAAGGAAGATGTTCCTAAGACTGCATTCCGGACGAGATATGGACATTTTGAGTTTCTTGTGATGCCTTTTGGATTGACGAATGCTCCAGCAGTTTTTATGGCATTGATGAATAAGGCATTTGCTCCTTTCTTGGATCAATTTGTAGTTGTCTTTATTGATGATGTTTTGGTGTACTCAAAGACTAAGGAGGAACATGAGCATCAGTTGAGAACATCTTTGCAGCTTTTGAGGGATAACCAACTGTATGCTAAGTTGAGTAAATGTGAGTTTTGGTTGGAGCAAGTGGCATTTTTGGGCCACATTATCTCTAAGGAAGGATTAACAGTGGATCCCAAGAAGATTTCAGCAGTTGTCAATTGGAGTAGCCCGAGAAATGTAGCGGAGATTCGTAGTTTCGTTGGACTTGCAGGTTACTACAGAAGGTTTGTGAAAGGATTCGCTACCATAGCATCCCCGTTGACTAAGTTGACAAGGAAGGATATTCCATTTGTGTGGACGGAGGGGTGTGAAAAGAGTTTCCAAGAGATAAAGACCAGATTGACTACAGCACCTATACTTGCTTTACCTGCTGGAAGTGGAGGATTTGTGATTTTCACAGATGCATCAGGAGTAGGTTTGGGATGTGTTCTCATGCAGCATGATAAGGTGATAGCCTATGGATCAAGGCAATTGAAAGATCATGAGAAGAAGTATGCCACACATGATTTGGAGTTAGCAGCAGTGGTGTTTGCATTGAAGTTGTGGAGGCATTATTTATATGGAGAGAGATTTGAGGTGCATACAGATCATAAGAGTCTGCAATACCTGTTTACACAGGGTGATCTGAATAACAGGCAGAGGAGATGGATGGAGTACATAAAAGATTATGATTTTCCGATCAAATACCATCCTGGAAGAGTGAATGTTGTAGCAGATGCTCTCAGTAGAAAGGCAGCATTCAGTGGATGTATAATGCCTGAATGGAGATGGATGGAGCAATTCAGAGACATGGATGTGGAAGTCTGGCCAGTCAATGAGAAGGTCCTAGTTGCTACTATGGGAGTTTGGGAGCCAGAAATAGTTAACAGGATCAAGGAATGCCAGAAGGATGATCCAGAGTTGCAGAGAATCATTGATCATGTGGATGACAAGCCAGAGTTTAGATTGATAGAGGGAGTTTTGTACTGTAAGGATAGGTTGTGTGTGCCAGATGTTCAAGACATCAAGTCAGAATTGATGACAGATGCGCACCACACCAGATACTCTATTCACCCAGGGAGTACCAAGATGTATCAGAATTTGAAGAATCACTATTGGTGGGTGAAAATGAAGAAAGAGATTGCAGAATTTGTCTCCAGGTGTATGACTTGTCAGCAAATTAAGGCAGAGCACAAGAAGCCTCCTGGTTTACTTCACCCGTTGGAGATTCCACAGTGGAAATGGGAGAATATTACCATGGATTTCGTGTCAGGGTTGCCGAATACCAAGAAAGGCAATGATGCTATTTGGGTGATTGTTGATAGACTGACTAAATCAGCCCATTTCTTGCCATTCAAGACTGGTCAATTTATGTGCCATTCAAGACTGGTCAATTTATGGACAAGATGACTAAGATGTACAGGGACAATATAGTCAAGTTGCATGGAGTGCCTAAGTCTATAGTGTCCGATCGAGACACTAAGTTTGTCTCTCGGTTTTTGTCTACTTTTCAGTCATCCATGGGTACTCAGTTGAAGTTCAGCACAGCTTACCACCCTCAGACAGATGGACAGTCAGAACGTACAATCCAGACATTAGAAGATCTCCTCCGAGCATGTGTTTTGGATTTCAATGAGAGTTGGGATGAGGGTTTGCCTCTATGTGAGTTTGCCTACAATAACAGTTATCATTCAAGTATTGGTATGGCACCATTTGAGGCATTGTATGGAAGGAGATGCAGGACCCCAGCATGTTGGGAGGAAGTTGGAGTTCGAAGTTTTCATGGCCCCTCAGAGATTGCTGATTCCAGTGAGAAGGTCAGAGTTGTCCAGATGAGAATGAAGGAGTCACGAGATCGTCAGAAGAGCTATGCAGACAAGAGGCGGAGACCTTTAGAATTCCAAGTGGGAGATATGGTTTTCCTGAAAGTGTCTCCGATGAGAGGTGTTGTCAGATTTGGACAGAAAGGGAAGCTTGCCAAGAGGTTTGTGGGACCGTTTGAGATTAAGAGCAAGATTGGAGACGTGGCTTATCGTTTGATGCTACCGCCAGAGTTAGCGGGTGTGCACGACGTATTTCATGTCTCAATGCTTCGGAAATATATTCCAGATCCCACCCACGTGTTGCAGCACGAGCCACTTCAGCTTCAGGCGGATGTCACCTATGTGGAGCGTCCAGCGCAGATCATCGACACGAAGGAGGTAGTGTTGCGTGCGAAGACCATTCAGTGGGTCAAGGTACAGTGGGAGAATCACAGTCCAGAAGAAGCAACGTGGGAGCTGAAGGATCAGATTCTGAAGACGTACCCCTATCTTTTTCCAGATGAGGTATGTTTAGGCATTTGGGGGACCAAATGTTCTTTTTATTTGTGAGAGTTGTAAGGTCCGTGACCTTACTGGGTCAGTTGGGCCCAAAACCCGGCCCGTTGACCCATTTAATTTATTATTATTATAATTAATTGTATTTTTAGATATTTATAGCGGGTTTAGATCATGAGCGAGTTTCTTTTAGCATTAGAATAGTATCTACGAAGTTTCGTTCGATTCCGAGTTCGTTTGATCATAGCAGGGGTGTAGTTTGTAATTTAAGGAAATTGAGTGTTTTTCCGAAATATTCCAAACGCCGTGATTTTTGGGTTCGTTGGAAAGGTCTCGTCGTTCTGATCATTTTTGTCTCTTGACTCGTCGTGATCCGACGATCAGAAACCCTTCAAGTGGTCCATCCTTCACCGGACCCACTAAAAAAGGCAATTTGGTCTTCTTTTTCCTTAATCATCTTCTTAAACGAAAGCTAACCCTAACTTTTCATTCGTTCTCTGCAACAAAGTAAACCAGCAGCCTCTCTTTTCTTCTTCTTTCTTTGTCAAGCCAGATCTCAGCCCTAGAAGACCCCATTCGGAGATCCGATCCGTTAATCGTCTTCCCCTCGATTCCCTCTTGCTTCCGGTATCATTTTGGTAAGACTCCTCACAATCTCTTATTTTCACTTTATCATTTCTTTGGTTAGATTAAGTCCGATCTTAATTTTTTTCCTTCCTATCTTCTTCTTGGCTTCTTAGTTTGCGTTGTATCGGGTTAGATCGGGGATTTCGGAGTAGAAAGGCTTCTCCTCGAATTTCACCCAATTCCAATCTTCACTTTGGGTTGAGGCAAGTAGATCTGCAATTCATATATAAACATGTATGTTTGTTTTCATTTGATTGGCTAGGTTTTCTGTAGATTTCCATTTAATTCCAAGCCTGTTGTAATTTTAATTGGAAATTATATGTTAGGTTAGATTTTTTGGAAAAATAGATAATTGATGATAATAGGTTGTTTTAGGATTTCTTAATGGGATAGAATGGAATGTGGATGGAATGAATTGTTGGGAGAGCAGGAGGCTCAATTTTGTGCAGGATATAGCCATTGGGAAAGGTTTAGAACAGAATGGAGATGATCTGGAATAAATAGAACAAAAAAATTCAACAAACAGCACTTTCTGCACACGAACGTTCGAACACTGTTCCTGAACGTTCGAACACTTGAGCTCTCGGGAAATTGGCCTGGGACGAACGTTCGAACACTTCTTCGAACGTTCGAACTCCTGGCAATTGACCGATTTTAGGCAGATTTTCCAACGGTCATAACTTTTGATCCGTTCGTCGGAATTTCACGAGCTATATACCGTTGGAAAGCTATTGGAATGTAGGATCCAATGGTTCTAGTTTCATCACGATCGGAGTTCGAGAAGTGATGTAAATACTTAGATTATTAATCCAGCTTATGTTTTATTGGAAAAGAGACCGGTAACCTAGGTTTGGGCCTTAGATGTTGGAAATCATAAACTTACTCTCACTTGACCATTAATGGGGATTGAAATCGAAACACGTGGCTTGGTGTGAATTCGATGGGTTGTCTAGGTATTCGTGTATTACATAGGGTATAACCGAATGCATATGGAACTGAACCAATAGATGCTTATTATGATTGTACACCAAGGGATTTTCCTAAAAGCATCATTGATCCAATTTCCACATGTACTCCGTTAGAACACGTGGAATACAGGGATGACACCACTTGCCTAGGATTGGATTGTAACATCTCCTTGACTTTTGACTTGTATTCGTTGCTTATGTTCCTTGTACACTCTTGAGATAAGATATTTAATCAATTATGAAACATAAATTCTTATAGAATTTAGGACTTGGACTTGACTTAGAGTGTACCTTAGGAAACCGTGTCTTGTTTGATGAACATGACTGGCTAGTAATGGAAGGGGATTATCACGTGGCTGGCTTGTCTTGTATTGTTTTGGAGAAGATAATCCCTAGAATCTTGTCTTGTACATAAGACTAGCCAGACTTGCTTGTCTTGATATTCTTGTGTCAGAACCACTTTATTATTGTTTGCATATCATGGCCATCTGCAGTTTGGGATTTAATGACGAATCGGTTACTCCGGTTGTCGGGGTGGGCAGTCGGCGTAGGACGGCGTCCATGGCGTTGAATAGCTGGGAGCGGGCTAGGACCGTGCTGCTATTCCCAGGACAGGGAGCTAGGATCCCACTGGAGCCGGACTATGGTATCGGTAGTCCAAGGGGATTGTTACTGGTACCCCGGGAGGTGGCATAGGACATCCTCGGAGTCTCCATCTTGCTTGTCTTGCTTGCATTTGCATTGATAGTGGTTATAGTTAGATGATTGCTAGGACTCCTGTTATTGTTTCTGCTTATTAATCTCGCTTTATGCCTAGTTGTATATTCTTGTATTCATAAGATCTTATACCTGTCATTACTCTACACTTGATGCATGTCGTGTTTATTATGTTTTGTATATCTATTGCTCAACATGTCGTTGACTTTGTTCCTTGATGTACAGACACATCAGGTGAGTTCTTCTACGAGGAGCAGGCAGGTGAGGAGATCCCAGAGGATCTCCAACCAGCAGAGGAGGCACGAGAGTGGCGTGCCGATGACGTAGAGTAGCGTCATCACTCCCGGCATGAGAGAGATACATGGGGATTCTTTTAGATTATTCTTTATTCATTATTTCTCTCGTTGGACCTTTCTTTTATTATTGACTTCCATATTTTTATTGGCCTTGTATCTTGGGATGGCCAATGTAATAAATAACTTAATCCTTAGCTTTTGTTACTCTTTCTTGCAATTTTAATTTAATGAGATTATTACCCATTGCTTGAGATTCCATATGCCTAGAGTTCAATGAACTCCATGTTTATTGTGACACATGAGGTTGGAAATATTAAATCCTCACCGCGGACTACGATCCGTGGACCCAAAGGACAAAATTTTTAAATAGTCCTAAAATTCACTCTCCGGATCCGGTTATTTCTTTAATCGGGTTCGGGGGACGTGACACCCCCCAAAGACCGTGCCGAACTCATGCTCTCATAGCCGAGGTCAGCGAAATGATGAATCCACCTCGGCGCAAGCAGATCATCTCGGCCATGGTCAGTTTCCAAAGCCAGCCATTTCGGCAAGGTCAGTGTCTCAGAAAGAAAGAGCTAGGCCAAAACTCAAACACATAAAAGCAGCACAAAAACACAAGTGTTCCAGAACAGTACAAGGAAAGTAAAAGAGAACGCAAAAGCGCTGTACACAGTTTGAGTGATCACAAAGTTCTTCCTTTTTATTCATTGTAAATTGCTTTATCACAAGAGTTACAGAACAGAAAAGAAAAATACAGAAAGGAGGACCGCAGTCCTCTAAAAATAGAAAATAGAGTGAAAGACTGAGAGACTCTGATCTTCACCGACTCTTCAGGCTACAGGTTCGAAGACGCCGGATCGTTACCTGGAGGTTCTAAGGGATCCTGAATTTCACAGAGCTCTATAATACACTTTGGCTGGTCAGACCAAAGCATTCAGGACCCCCTCCAGTTCGGAGGCCCTGGACCTCGCTGAGCTCTTCAACACCCTCCGGTCAGTGAGACCAAAGTTTGAAGAGCCCCCAGGTCCAGCGGGCCTCAACTCCACCCTTAGTCTTACGATCCTGACATGGCGCAAGGGGCTCGCAGGGAGCTCGATGCGATGCAAGACCCTGCAGGATCGCCAGACACCCAGGACCCGACCATCCCGCAGTTGCAGAGGATTCCCCTGCAACCTGACCAGGGACGGTCGGCCATGAACCCGCGTTCAGAGAGCGCGTGGTCCACGGGGAGTTCCTTCAGAGAACGCGCAGACCACGATAGGCTTCCCCCCTTGAAGAAAGCCGTCCACAGGCGCAGGGGTTCCCCCCGGATCAATTGCTTCTGGACACCCACTGGGCATGGCTCCTACGTCTATGTGATTTGAACTGTCCTATGTTCTGTTCTTTTCTTCGCCCATGGCGAGCCTATCGCCCCTACTTATAGGAAGAAGAAGGGCTCAATCTCCGAAGGAAGTTAAGGGGCGAAGTCTCCCATGCATTATTTGGGGTGCACGACTGGTGACCAGCGATCCCTAGGGCGCCACGTGGAGACGTCCGCCCGTTTCCCTCGTCGGCAGTAACACCATGTTTACTGCTATTTATGATCTCCAGAATACGGAGAATCGGCACAGACAGCTATGAAGACCGTGTGACTCTCTCTACCTCGATGGTCATGCGTCGCAGTAAAGGCATTCAATGCTATTCAATGTCACATCCAAAAATAAAAGAGAGGAAACATTCAAGTAAAGGAGCCCGTTTTTCATTGATAGTAGAAAGTATTATAAGGCAGAAAGCAAAAATATTACAAGCTACTGTGGTTTCGGCGACTCCACCAGGTCGATCACCATATCTGCTGAACCAGCGGCTTCGGCCGAAACCGCGACCTTGCTTGGAACGTCGCTGGCAGAAAGGGCTTCAACCGGTACCTCAGCCGAAGCAGGGGCAGAGGATCCCTCACCTTGAGGCACGGCCGAAGCATCGCTCGAGATCGGGGCAACGGGAGCGTCGTTAGCAGCAGGAGCGACTGCAGGAGCTTCGTCAGGGGCACTTTCAGCTGCAGGAGTGGAGCTCGGCTCAGGAGCCGGGTCCGAGTACTTCGGCAAGTCCCGGTAGATAGGGTGATCTTCAGGGACCCCCGCACGTCTCAGTGCGGCCAGTCATCCTTCCTCGAACAGGATGGCGGTGATCTCCTCCACCTGCTTCTCATATAGCTCAGTGGCGTGATCCACCCCATCCTGGAAGGCGGACTGGGCCTCGGACAGAAGAGAGGCATTCTTTTTCTCCAGCTCGGCGTTCGCCGTCTTCAATTTCGCTGTTTCGGCTCGCCCAGCCAGCACTTCCCCGCGCAGCCTCGTCCCCTCAACCGTCGATTCAGCCTTTAATCTAGCCAGCTCCGACTCCAGCTCGGCGGTCTTCTTGTTTCTCGCCCAGACCTCGGCCTTCAACTGATTAGCTCTCGACGTGAGCTCGGCGACATCGGTCAGGGCCGATGCCAGCCGAACAGACTCTTCAGCGCTGGCCTTCTTCAGCCCCTCCATTCCCTTTCGCTGCTCTTCCAGCTCCCTCTTCAGCTTATCCCTCTCGGACTCCAGCTGAGTGACCCGTGCAGCGTTCCTATCACTCCGTCCCACCACGGTCAGGAGCCTCTGCACGTTCTGCAAATGGAGAAAGATGGGTCAAGCTGCGACAGTCGAGCCAAATCACTTGGAAGGAAAACGCTGAAAAGCACTTACCAGAAGGTTAGCCTGAATCATTGAGATCATCAGGCTCTCGTTATCGAACCTCTCGTGCGTCTCCATGTCCCGTGGCAGAGCGCAGACCTTGGCGAGAGCCCCGATGACATCGGCGTTCCCCAGCAGCCGATCCTCGACGTTCAGAGGCTTACCGGGCTGCGTTTCCATCCTCGGCCTCCATGGCGCTGGGGCAGTTCGAGGTCCGGAGGACGACCCGGATCCTTGCCCCGCCGAGATGGTGAGCTCGCGAGTCGTCCCGCCGGACGGCACGCTCTTCTCAGCTGGTGCACTCTTCTCAACCGGTGCACTCTTTTCAGTTGGAGCCTTGGACTTCTTCCTAGGCGGGGACCCCTCCCTCGGGCGCTCCGGCGAGCGTCGCCGAACTCCCGCATTCGAAGCAGGAGCAGAAGCAGGAGTGGAAGTGGCGCCAGCACCTCCCGAGCTCGAAGCTGCTCGGGTGCTGGCAGAAGATGGCGTCGCAGAGGAAGAAGACCCCCGCCTGAACTTGGCCGCTATGTCCTTGATGACTGGCTCCCTCGACCTTCCCGCCATATCTTCTTCCTGATCAGAAGAGTAAGCGTCCACTATCTGCCTCAGGTTCGGCAGCTCCAAACTGGAAGTGGACGCCTCGGACCCAGACGCAGCTCGTTTCGCGGCAGGATCGTTCAAGGGGATCCCGGTAGGTACAGCAAGGGAGACGGTTGGACGATCAGGGTGCGCTTCGTCCACCTCGGGTACCCCGGTCCCCTGGTAGTGGCCGCGGTATCTCGGCGTGTATCCGAGCAGCTTCCAAGCTGACCTGGTCTCGTGCCCCTTGTACCTCTCAACCTTGTTGATGTCGTCGGGGTTCCTCCTCCAGCCTTCACTCGCAGCTCGGCGTCGTCTCGCACCTGCCTCTGCATAACAAATAATAGAGGAGTCAGCTCGGCATCGTCGAAATCAAGCAAAGAAGATGAATGAAAAGGAGCGATGTTTACTTGGGACTGTCCCGGGGCGGCGCGGGACCGTTAGCCTCCTACTTTCGCCAGCGCCGAACTCCCAGTCCCCCGAAACACAGAAGAAGGCTTCTTCGGCATTCTTACTTGAATCTTCCAAGGCCAGGACGAAGCCTCTTCGCTACGGCTTCACCCGGAGATAATATTTCCCTTCCCCAGCCTTGCAGATATCGTAGGTGTCCTCGATATCGTGGACACCTAGGTCGGTCCCCAGAATCTCGTTCAGCTTCGCCGTGCCCATGATGACCTTATAGCCATTGGGCATCAGCTGGCACGGGGTAAGGGACCAGGTACTGAGGCAAGCTCTAAGTAGAGGGTGCAGGGAAAATCTGACCCCGCCCTCGATCACAGAGATCAGAGGGAACGGCATCCAGCCGCAGGACCAGCGCATCATGGCATAGTCGACGGAGTCCGCCGGCTTGAGGAGAACTCCCTCCGGGATATCGAAAGCGCCCCTAAATCTAGCTATGCCCTCTTCGGTATCTAAGTTGAACTTGGGGGTGCCCATGTCTAGAGAATGGGACAGCAAAAGATAAACCCTAAAGGGTGCGAAACCCTAAGAAAAAGCTATACAGAGGCGCGAATCAACTTACAGAGACAGAAGGGGCGACTCGAGTACAGGTCCAGACACGCCCTATGGTCGTCCTCGCTAGAAGAAATCTCGAGCAGCAGAGCAGAAACCACAGATGAAGGCGAAGGCGAAGGCGAAAAGAAATCAGAAACAAGAAGGGAAGGAAACGACCCTCTTTATGGAAAACAAACCCTCGGCGCGCGCTGCTTTCGAAATTCGAAAGGGCGGATTTCGCGATCTGCGCCCATTCCATCAATAAGACAGCGCAATCAGTGAAGAGGCGACGCGTGTAGCCGTCGACTCGCTTCCCAGTACAGACAGGACAGAGCATTCATTGCTTCAGGACAGTTGAAGCGACACCAGGCAATGACCGTCGCATCCCCAGACGAGTCTTCTAGCTTTCGACCACTAAAGGCCAGGGCGCTTAAGAGGTCAAAAGCTAGGGGGCAATTGTGTGGGGAGATTTCCAGAGCCACAGGATTACGCTAATCACAGCCATCAGATGAGGCTAAGCACTCTCACGTGCCATCCTCATGCCATCCACGTGGCACCAGGCTCACCCCGGCTGCCAGGACAGGAGGTCCGGCCGAAGTCAAGCAGCTCCGGGCCACTAGCGCCGAGCTCGGCCACCTCGTGTGCCCATCTCGGCAGAGAGCTCCACCTCGGCTGAAAGAGCAGGGACGGAAGCCGAAGTAAGAAAGAGCCTCCACTTGCGCCCCTCACCCCCCCCCCCCCCCACATCATCAAGCACGTGGAGGAGTAGGGGCGCGAGCTAGCGAGACAGATGCGACATCCAGCCGCTCACAATCTTCGCCAGATCACTGACATGGCGGCATCCAGCGGCTGAGGCCACATCAGGGCAGGGCCCGAGGGCGGATCCGATGGTACCCCTGCCGCCAAAGGCGTCTAACACGATCTGACCCAACAAGACGCGCATTAAATGCGACGTGGGCTGATCCGACGCGCATTTAATGCAAAGTGGGCTGGATTGGACCGCATTAATTGCAACGTGGGCTGATCATGACTTCCCAGTCGAATCATGAGACCCATGCCAAGATATCGTCCAAGATATCTTCCAAATCGTCTATAAAAAGGACTGCATTTCACATGCAAGGTACGCACAACCCAAGTAAAAGAGCTGTTACTCTGCCTCTCTTCTTCCTCTCCTTCCATTGTTCTAGTTCCTTCACTGACTTTGGCATCAGAGAGCCTTGCGCCGCCCAGGCCAGGGTCCTCTGACCGTGTGTTCTTCTCTTTCAGGCTTTCGGACGGTACCCAGTCATCACCATTGTTGGATAAGTCCTCTAAGGCTCCCCAGTTATTGTGGGTCATTATTTTCTGCACCTACAACCCCTATCTCTCACCTCTAACTCTCTCTCCTCCAGTCTTTCCCACTAAAATGTATCAATGGCGCATGTCTCTAATGCAAACCATTCAAATTAAAGTTTCCTTCTCTAGCTCTAGCATCTTTAATTAAAGTAAGACATTATATTTAGTGGGTTTAATCTCTTCTCTAGATTTGAAAAAGAAAAAAGTAAGACGCACCTTCAAATTAATCATATATAAATATGATTAAAATTGAATAAGATTTAAAAAAACAAACTAAGAAAGTGCATCACATCAAATACTAACACTGACAATGCGAGAACTAAGATTTTTTTTTATTAGGGTGTGAAAGTAACAAAAAAATCTTAAACTAAATTGCTATATTTCTTGTATCAACATTTTTTTAATCTATTTAAATAGAAATATTTTCCTTTCATTGTCAACAATTGAATATGCTACACCAAAAAGACTCAAATTCTCAAATAAATTTAAAAAATACTTTCTTTATTTCCTAAACAAGGATTGGGCCATGTACATTAAAAATACTTTCTCCTTCAGTGAATGGGGCTCCCCTTACCTCCCCTTAGCTAGGGACTAGGGTAACACAAAAAAAATGAAAGAAAAAAACCCTACATTGACTTCAGCAATTCAGACTAGGGCTGTCAAAATTAACCGTGAAAACCGAACCGCCCGGCCGAACTGACCGTTATTATTTTAAAGAGTCTGGATGGTCTTGGACTTCTTGGACTTGGAATCAGTTCAAGCTTTGAAGCTTCAAAGGATCTGAACTTTATTTTAAATATGAGACCATACCATGCTAATCTATAATTAAAGAAACAAAAGTGACTGTAAAGAAGTAACATTAAATAATATTCATTTTAATAGAAAATAAATCAAGGCAAAATGAAAAATGATATGCAGCCATGCACAACCATATTTTTAATTAACATCCCAGAAAGGTCAAGGTCACATCTACATTGCTACCTTATATCCTTTACGCCTCACTTATTTAATCATCCTTAGAGACCATTTGACCATAAATTCCTTTAATTCAATGCAAACTATAAATGAATGCTTGGGCTGCCTACATTACAGTATTGGATACAATAACAATAATCACAAAATGAGATGATACTTTATTGAGGATCTCATTTGTTTGGAGAGCAAAATGGGCAGACAAAACAAGTGAAGATCTCAAAGTAATGTATTGGATACAATAACAATAATCACAAAATGAGATGATACTTTATTGAGGATCTCATTTGTTTGGAGAGCAAAATGGGCAGACAAAACAAGTGAAGATCTCAATATTTTGAAAGTTGAATAGGAACATATTATGTGTGGGAAGGATGACATAAGTCACCATTAAATGCCCTGGAGATCCTGGCTCTACAAGGCTGGACAAGGCACATTGCCTCTGAAAACCTCATTTATTTTGTCTAAAATGCTGCAGCCGAAAACTACAAACCCATTTATACTCATTGCAGAGGCCCAAAACTCCAAACCCATTTGTTCTCATTGCAGGGGTCCAGCTACCATTCCACCCTGTCTCACGCATCTGCCACTGTGAAAGGGCACTCTTTAGATAAAAAAGAATGCACATTAAATTTGAGGTCCCAAAATCAAGGGATAATATGACATGGTTAGAGTGATTTTTGAATTCTTCTCATATCTGTTTTTTTTTTTTTATTTATAGGGATTGATTTTTAATTTAGTTGTTTTTATGGAAGGGAGGTGCATCACCAGTTAAGTTACTGGTGGATTGGCCCTTGTGGTAAGATGCATTAAGGTTGGTCCCATTAAAAATAGAAGAAGATTTTGAAAAGCAAACCCAAAGTTGCTTTTAGTGATCCTCTATGCTACGTAGGAGAAATAGTTTATAAACTTTTTTTTTCTGGTTTGAATGGTAACAATATCATTCATTAAAGGAAAATAAAATACAAGGAAAAGAAGAGGGGAAAGAACCCCCCCCCCCCCCAAGAGAAACTAAATAACAAGACCCACCCAAAGAGACAACCTCTCAACCCCTGCTTAGCTAAACTAATCTGCCATAGAGTTAGCAGATCTAACCTCATGCTGAAAATATAGTTTATGAACTTGAGCTTCTATCTTCCTTATTAAAGGAGCCACATATTATTCCCTGATTCAAGGAGCCACATATTATTCCCTAATTCAAGGAGTTTGATTTCTTTGATTCTCAATATCATGGAAGATTTGTAGATGCTTTTCGATGGGGCTCGGTCGGTAAATTGCTTGAAATAAATATATGAGCTCTCACCAAATTTCACTCGAATAGGGATTAGTTCGATGTCAGATTGATCATGTATAAAAATACATTAAAATATAATGAAATTTTCATGTATTCTATATGTGAAGAATCTAATGATGGGCCCAACTCCTACTGGGCTAAAATTTAGCATTAAAGATTTTACTCTATTTGAAGTTGGCCCACCAAATGATTGACCATATAATGAATAATGTGGTTAATAAATATGAGTAATAATGCTTGTGAATAAGTATGCCAAGGAATTTCCGCTTTTGCCCACTGCATCATGTTATTTACAAATGAATAGTTACTTTTAAGTTTTATTTGTTGCAGTTCCATATGAAATTTGAGTGTTTTTTCTTTAAAATAAACGTTATGAAAATTGAAGAAACAAGGTGATAGCCTCCTTTTCATCGAGAATGAACTGAGGAGAGATGGAAAATGAATATGCAGACGCAACCATCACTCTTGTAAATCAAATCATAAATGGGTCTCATCTATATCTTCACGTTATATTCATTACCCTTCACCCTTTTAATAATTCGGTTTTGGAACCTATTTGACTGTAAATACCTACGAATTCAATTCATGAAAACAAAGTGGACCAAGAATGTGGAGGTGGGAAGGTCATGTTTGACTTGGGTTGCTAGAGGTCGAAGGTAAACCTTGTCCAATCCATTTTCTAATTAAGATGGGTCTGGTAACTCAACCCGCAACCAATATATCAATCCGACCCGATCCACATAACCCGCATCCAACATGGGTTAACCCATTTAACCCAAACCAGCCCTACCCAACTTGTTGATGTTACATTTGAGTTTAGTTTTAGGCCACAAAATGGCTGACCTTAACAAGTAGCAACACTTGAAATAATTATAACTTAGAGGGGTAGTTCATTAATTGGTAGGCACGTTACATTCATTTTCTCCCTGTTTTACCTGTCACATTGCATCATACTTACCCCTTCTAACTTATCTAGAAAAGAAGAAGAGAAAGGGACTCCTCCCTGAGTTGTTATTATAGTAGCCAAGATTCAGCTTGTTAATGTCGTCTTATGTGTCTGCCTACATTGACTTCTGGGGAAAGACCACCTTGCATTTGTGTATGAAGAATATACTCTTTGATTAAAAAAAAAAAAAAAAAAAGGAGAACAGTATCCAAAAATGTCCATCAAATGATCTCTCTTTTGAATGAAAAATGAATTGAGGGGACAGATGAAATTGATACCTTGCCATCACCTTAATAATTTAAATCCTATAAAATATCTCATTTACTTCTACATCTTATATCCTTTGCCTCTCAAGTCTCACTCGATCTCACCTCTTTAATAGTTCCTTGTTAGAGTCTATTCACCTGAAATTTCTATATATTCAAATTCTATATGCCTAAAACTAAGGCCATGGATATATATATTAACAGTGATGGTAAAACGAGATGATATTTTATATGGATCGAGTCATCCTTTTATCTGAATTCTGAGCTCTGATGGGCCTTTAATTTTGAAAGTTGAAAAGGAACAGATTCTGTCATGCTGGGATGACACAAGTCAGCATGGCGCCTGTGAGAATCAGGGCTCTAGGAGGATGAAGCCACATTGCCTTTGAAAGTCTCATTTGGAGAGCTATACATTCTCCTAGGCAAGTTTTCTCAGGCAGGGCAGGGGTGCGGGCCTTTGATTCAGGGAGGTTTTCATAATTAAAAGGGCCACACCTCTTTCACGGTTTAATTGGACATTCACGTGCGGACATTCCCATGGGTGAAAACTTTGCTATTTTCTCCCATTATGATCAAGCTGCACAGTGTCTCAGGTGTCTTCTGGTATGGATGAGCACTCTTAATTTGACACTCATCCGCCTAGTTTAACCATTGTATGCATCTATTAACAATGACCTGTGACACGGGATGGTGCCCAATTTTAGGGTTGTTGGTTCAAGTAAGTTAGTAATAAAAATTTACGTATACATACTATTGTCTACACTGTTGCTTGGTTAGAACTTAGAAACGTGGGTTCCAACGTATAAAGAAGGGGCTCATGCCAATTTGATACTCGCCCAATTATCTTTGGATTTGTTAATGATTTGCACATTAGAAATTGTTTTAACTTTAAAATTATCACATTAGTGATACTTACGAGTCCGAATCCCCTGTTTCATCCAATCAAAATTTACCAACTATATAAAATTTCATGCCAGCTAATGCACCCTCTCAATTGCTTCTTTGAATGAAAAAAAAAAAGATAACATTTTATATAATTGGTAAATTTTAATTGGATGAAACAATATCTCCTTGTTTCAATGAAACAGAGGATCCAGACTCGATACTTAGACATCTTTATATATCTTACCCCATGTGTGTTCAAACAGGAGATCTAGACTCGATACTTAAGACACCTTTACATATCTTACCCCTTGTGTTTGGATGCATTAAGGTGAGTGCATGTGTCCTACACAAAACAAATTAATATTTTGAGAACAACAAAGCTGGATGTCTTAGTACTCCTTTGTATGTTACCAATGAGAAATAGTTTAAAGAGTGACACTTCTTATCTGCCATCTCATCTTTCTTATTTCAAGGAGTATGGATTCTTTGATTCTCAATATTACAAAAATTCTAGTGATGCTTTTCAGAGGGACCCACTCAGTGAAATCTTAAATTTCTCAAAAGAAATGCATAGGATCTCGCAAAATTTCACTCAAATAAGAATTCAGCCTGATGTCAAATTGATCATGTATAAAATCTATTGAAATATTATAAAAATCCGATTTTCTAAAAGCGATCAACCTGATGATGAGGCCCAGCTCCTATTGGATCAAACTCTAGCTAAATATGTACCATTAGCTTGGCCAAGTACTGCAAGACATACGCATGACAATATATTCCACTTGGTGGCAATCCGATGGTTTCAGGTCATGAGCACATCTTTGCTTTATCCAACTTACTTATATTACATGCCTCCTTGAGTGTAGGTTCCATTACAGCTTCCTAAAATAATATTATGAAAAAACCTCCATACATTTTCCATTGAAACAATAATGTTCTAATTTTTTAGGAAAAACTCCAAATAAGGCCTTAAATCTTTGCCTTATTTCAAAAAAGGACACATGTTTCAAAGCTTTTCAAACTAGTCCTAAGTTTTTTCGTTAATTTTCAATTAAGGACATCCATCCATTAAAAGGTATTTTTGGTCACTTTATCCCCTCAATATTTTTAAAATACCCACATTACCCTTCATTTAAAGCCATGACATGATTTCAGCAGCCACTACATGCAGCCGATTGCTGTGGGAATACTGATTGCCCTTGATCATTGTGAGGATGCTGGTGAAGGAAATGAGAAAATGTAGAGAAAGGGGCGGGTCGTTTGTCTTTTACGCGTGGGATATGTAAATACAATTTACACATGTAAAAGGTGAATATTTAAATTTTAAGTATGTAACGTTTACACTTGTGTTTCCTTTTACAATGTTTGTCTAATAACACTATTTTCGCATCATTTACACATGTGATTCCTTTTTTCTTTTTTTTTTTTCTTTTTTGTTTCAATGATATGTAGATATGTAATGATTTTTTAAATGATAATTATTAATCATTAAATTATTCTACTATAATTATATGAAAAGAAGATAAAAAAAGGTCTGATTTATATCAAAGTTTTCATTTGCATTTTAGATCCTTAAAAAAAAACATGTTTTTCAACATGAAAAATATACTTTTCAAAAATATATATTTCTATCAATGATCACCTTTAAAAAAAATGCATTCCAACATGTTTGATTAATGAAATAAGAGTTTATAGTCGGATGATTAAGAAAAATAGGATTATTATTAATTTTTTATTAATTAATATTTAGTTTAATATTATCTTAATTCATAATTTGATCTGCATAAATCTTAACCCATGCATCTCATCGGTTTTTTTCTAATATTAATCAATTATAGTTCTTAAAATGAGTATTTTATTGCTAAGTCCAATTATATTAAAGGTATCAAAATTTTATTATGGTTAGATCAAATTGGTTTTATACATTATTTTTGAATGATACCATAATGCTATATAAAATACATTCTTCCTTTTCTCTTACATTCATTTATACATATTTAAATATTTTTAAATTAATATAATAATAAATAATTTTAGAAAAGTCATTAAGATATTGGAAGAAAATCTAATAGGAAAAGAGAATATAGAGAATCAAATTCTGAAAGAATAAACCTACAAAGTAAATAGATTTTATAAAAAAAAATTTATAGCAAGGAAAGAGATATAAATAGAGAGGTTACCTTCATAAAAGGGGATGAGATGCAATGAGGGTTTTCATTCATAGGTTTCATAGGTCTTGATGTATCTTTTATTATTATTTTGTAAATGTTTTGGAGGGGGTTTCGAACCCAAAACCTCTTTGATGGAAATGTCTCTTTTATTATTATTTTTCTAAATGCGTTAGAGGGGGGTTTCGAACCCAGAACCTCTTTGACGGAAACTGCCCAAAACAAAACCGTCCTCCTCCAACAGGTATTCTTTGAAATTACATGTGCTTTGGTATTCTCTTTTCCCACCTGAACAGGGTGTTCAAATCTTGGTGTGAAAATGGGCTAATTTTCACACCATTTACATATCTGATTTACACACAATATGCGTAAATACTTGTAAACAAATATTACTAATGTGTAATTAATATTACCCATATTCACCATTTACATATGTAAATGAGCGTAAACAAACGACCCTAAAGTGAATGAGAGTTTTATTTCAATGAAGGGTAATTTGGGTATTTAAAAGACTCACACATACGATGAGAAGAATCCGCAAACGCAGGAATAAAACTCATATATACGAGAAAAGATGCACTCATGCATGCGTGGAGAGGAAAACTTACATGCAAGAAACAAGAAGAGGGGGACCCTGACCTCCCAGAGAGAACTGACGTGTCTTGCTACTCGGGTAAGACACTTTTCTAATCCCCTTCCTTTCCTTGAACACCTTTTTTTTTTTTTCTTTCTTTCTTTTTTTTGGAAAACTTGAACCCCTTTAGTTTGGCCAAGTACTCGGCCAAACTCACTCCAGTTACTCGAGTCAATAGCCCTCCAAATAATCTTTAAACATACAGGTCATGGGCCTAGCATTTTGGTTAGCCAGATCCAACTACTCAACCAAGGAATCAGGTTACCCACCTGAGCCAATAATAGAGTATTGTAGCGTCTTCTGGTGTCTCATTTGGAAGCCTACTATATCTATCCTATCTATCCATTTTAAGTGAAATATGGATATATATTCAATTACTTACTTGATATACAAGGAAACAAAGAGAAACTGCAGTATAGTTATGGGGTTTGGTACTTAGGTTATCTACTTACAAACCATCCTACGTAAATAAAAACTGGATACTCTACATCACCTCTCAATGTGGTAATATCTAACAATCAGTGATGGGTAAGATTTTCATATGGTTTGTTGTTCTTGGGCTTGGCTTCCGGCAAAGATGCATGGCCACTGTGTACACCGTCGGCAATTATGCAGGTTGGGACATAAGCACCGATCTAGATTCGTGGGTCGCCGGCAAAAGCTTTGCAGTTGGGGATAGTCTTCGTAAGTTTTCTCTCCTTTTCATTTCCGTAGTTCATCAGCTATGCTCATGGGCCTGTTTCTTTGTTGGAATTTGGAAAATTTATGTTCGAATTCAAAATTTGCAGCATATGAAATTCTAGCTACCATCAATAGTAGATTTGTCCCAATAAGAGAAATTCAAGTTCAAAACTGTGCTTCTAACTGAACAAGTCCTGAACTTGTTATAATTGCAAAACAAGGGGTTGGGAATGTTGGGCTTGCACTTAGGCCCCTCCCAAGTTGCACCCCCCTAGCTTATCCCCATGTTCAGAGGAAGGGATGAGGAATCCCCTGATCAATATTTCTGATCAACATGCTTCATGTGTTTGGTGCAGTGTTCCAATACTCCTCCTTACACAGTGTGTTTGAGGTATCCAAAGATGCTTTTGACAATTGCGTCGCGAGAAATGCTATACTTTCAGGCAGAGATGGAAACACAACCATAACTCTGTCCACACCAGGCCAGAAGTACTTCATTTGCGGGACCTTGTCGCATTGTCTTGGAGGGATGAAGCTTCAAGTGAGTGTTAGTGGAGAAGACCCAGTAAGCCCTGCCCCTGCGCCTCTAGCTACAGGGCCATCTGACCAAGTTCCAGTTTCGATCCCGCACCCTTCTAGCAATATCAACAAACCATTACCTGGGGGCGCTTCAGCTGGATTTCTGCTCAGTGCAAGAGATTCTCTGGGTGTTGCTTGCTTTTGCTTGTTGGGGCCTATTTTTTGGATGATAACTATTTGAGTGTTGTAAAATACATGTAGTAGTTCTTGAGAGAATAGAGATTAATGTGGGCCGGGTGTTCTACATTAATCATTCTCTTAAAGATGTAGAGGAACCTTATTAACACAGGTAGTTTGGATTAGATACTGGAATGGATTGTATCTTGAATGTATCTGATAGAATGTAACCGTGATGAATTACATCTCATTATATATTTCCATAGTGTGTCATGAAGTTTTTAGCATGTGCTTTTGGGCATCACATTCACTTCTTCCTGTAATTAAGCCGCATGTAATGCAGAAGCTTTGGATGGGTGTGATGAGACCACTACAAACATGAACATCGAGCCGTGTATTGGATAGGATAGGATCAAGCACCCTGTTTGTAGAGACTAGAGACTCTCTACAAGTCCGCCGTCAAGGCAGTGGCTGAGTTGGTTTGAGCCTTGCTTTGCTTCTCACAAGGCTGGGCTGGCGAGGGATATCCTGGGTCATCAAATAAAAATAATAAAAATAAAAATAAAAACAATCATCCTAGGTCTAGAAAGGGATGGTGATCTTTTATTTCTCCTCGCTTCTAGTTTCTTGGGGATGTTTGTTTACTGTTTAGCCACAGGTAAAGTAAAGGAAAGCCAGATGTGATATAATCTCCCTTTACCATATTTGCATTGCAAAAAGTAGTTAAAGTAATTTAAAGTACACATGTGACATATTTTAACACAAACTACTTTTTCTTTACTTCATATAGCATGGTAAAGTCCATCCCCCCGCACACGCTCACACACACACACAAACTGTTTTTTCTTTACTTCATATAGCATGGTAAAGTCCCCCCCCCCCCCCCCCCCCCCAATGCGCCATCAGCTGGGTCCACTCTTATACATTCCTATCACTGGGATAAGATAGATGGAAATGTTTCTTTACATATAAGGGTAATCCAAAGAAACTATCCCAGTAGCCTTAAATTTTAATGATCTTCTAGACATGGGAATCCCTCATGTGACTGTCGGTGATCTGGAACATGTGGTCATTTATCCGAGTGGACCATAAAATAGGGACAACCCTAATAATTACTAGCAAAGAAACTCGTGCTAAGCACAGGTTTGCCCATTAAATGAAGATTAAACAACCATAAAATGAATCTACATTATAAATTAAATATCGATAAATTTAAACATCATTACATAAAAAAAGTTAAACATCAATTAATCTATAAAAATATAAATGACCAATAAGTTTGGAATGAACATAACTATAAAAGTCTGCAATTCTTAGGAAACTAAATATCAAACATTTTAAAAGATGGAGTAAAGATCAGAGGCAAAAACACGTAAATACCATTTGTGGAAGGTGAAATTCAAATATATAAAAAGCGAATGATTCATCTCATGCTTCCTCCATCTATATATAAACTTCCTCCTTATTGTCATCTATGTAACCTAGGAAACTAAAGGAGCACAATAAAGGTAGAATGAGAGTTGAAATTAGTGGATGATAAGAGAGGAGAGAATGCATTGAGTAGAATCTCCATAGGTAAATGATTTGCATGTTTGATAAAAGTGGGGTAGATGGGCATAAAGGGAAGCGACGTGGAAGTGGGGAAAGTGGGAGAGAAAACAGTTATGAAAACTGGAAATAACTGTTGGTCAAAATTTAAATGTACAGCCAAAATTATCTAAAAAGCCTTCAGCTTAATATATTATAATGGGTTCGAGGATTTTCCACCCATCCGTATGAAGTTGACTGTTGGGTTGAGTATGCACTTGTTTTGGACAATGAAAACTTGTTGGCCGTAGATCAAGTGGGGTGGGTAATAATCAGAGCCTCTGTCACCGTACACTGGCCGTATTGTGGGAGATCTTCTGATCCCCTTTGGTCACATGCCCAAATGGGGTGAGGTGGGCCCCACAACTGGGGCTCCCTAAAAACAAACACATATTCAATCCAACCGGGACTACTAAAAGTCTAAATCCCATGCATCCACGATGCAATCTTTGTTCATCGACAAGAAAATTATTTTATATTTTTAAAGGAATGATTAGGTTCAATTGAGATTAGTATCAACTACATGACCTGTCCTTGTCAAACAAAGGTGGAAGGTCCATTTCATCTCATCTCATCATGGATAAGGCTTCTCTCATTCTTCAATCTCATCACTCAACCGATCCAAAAACAATTAAATGGACTGCCAAAATGTTCTATGGAGCTGATTGAAATTAGATTTTCCTATAATCAATGGGGTCATTTCTTAGAGATAGCTTGATTTCTTCCACCTAATATGAATATCGGACCCTACAAAAACCACACTTGGCCTCTAATCTGCTGAATTTAGGAGGAAACCATTACCAACTCGACTGGGACCCACTTATGAAAAACTAAAAAAAAAATGAAAAAAAATGGCTTTTACGGATCCTCCGAAGCTTTAATCTAGAGAAAACGCAGAGTTAAAAGGAGTGGAGCTCCGCAGTGGGGCCTACCTCCTAGAATCCAAACAGTTCAAATTAAACTTCCCTTCTAGGTGTATATCAGCATCTTCAAATTTATGTCAATTTGAGTTCATTCCACCCTCTGATTGAGTGTTTGATTCAAAATGTGATTAACGCTATCTCATTCTAATTTGTTATCACATTCTTTTCAATTTAACAATCAATCCAACCGTGGAACAAATTCGAAAAAACCTAAAGTTTCAGGATATACCATACAACTAAGAGGAAATTTGCGTTGACCGACTCAGAATTCAAATACGTGGGTTCCATTGTGAAGTTTCACTCCATCAACTTAGGATTTCTCCAAGTTAAACCTTCATACGATCCCCATTCAAAACCCCATGGTGTGAAAATGAATACTCAATAGGGACCCACCTATGAAATCCCTCGAAACTCAATAGTAGGGCACACATTAAAATCCAAATAATTCAAAATAAACAACTACCACATATATGGAAAAATCCTATATTTTAATCAAGTTTCTTTGTCATTGAACTGACCATTTGATTATAAAAAAATATATAATAATGAATATGCATAGCATTCTATTAATCACGTTTTTCTTCAAATAGTCAATTCAACGGTGGTAAAATTTATATTTTGGTTAAATATGAGGACACCCACCCCATATACATACCATGATAAACTTTCATTTTTTTGAATGATTCAGATTTCAATAGTGGGCCCCACGGTTTTGTTCCACTATATTAACACAGGATCTTGATTCAAATCTCAACTGGGACCCACCAATGAAAAACCGCGAAAAACTAAATAAAAAATTGCAAATGAACCCTTCCGACTCCGACGCTCTCGCTCGCTCGCTCGCTACTTCCCAATTTCATTCCTTTCCAAAACCCTAATTTCCCTACTAACCTCAGATTCTTCCGATTTTTGCTCCCAAGAATCCGATTTCGGAGGTGGGTTTGGACCGAGCAATCCCACATTTTCTCTCTTCTTTGGATTAATGTCATTTCTCCTTTCGTTTTCTCAGTTTCCCTCTTTCTTTCCCGATCAAGCTCTCCATCTTTACCTACTTCTTTCGAGATTCTAATACCAGGATCGGGAGTTTTTAGGGTTTGATTTGATTCTGGGAGGACGACAATGAGTGGTACTGGCAGTAGCCCCTTGATCTCTATTCATCCGGAGGAGCTCAATTTCCAATGTAATTACCCATTTCTTTGTGATGTTTTTTAGATTTCTTTGTTGAAATGTTGTTTTGATTGTGTGGGTGATTCAGATAATGTGTTTGTTTGGATTTGAGAGGGGAAATTTGATGCTTTGAATTACGTTGGGGGTGTCATTTGATGAGTGTCATGAAAAAGATGATTTTTTTTTTAATCCATTTTGCCTTTTTAGGTGTATATTAAGGACCATGTGACTGATGGGAGTGCTTTTTTTCCTAAATTCCAGAGAACCCAAATTCATCGTGAGTGCCCCATTTCCAAACTTCATGATTTGTGCGGGTAAATGTTTGGAAATGATTTCTATAGACCTGGAAGCATTCTGTTCGAAGGTCCTGGCTTCAACCATGATCTATGTTCCATCAAACAACACCCTTAATGGCCCTTGTTTTTTTTTTTTTTGGCATTAAAACATAGGAATTGAATACATGGAGTAGTTAATAATGAAGATTAAAGGCGAGTTTCCAAAAATCACACCTGATGCTCATTTTTGTAGATTCACCTTTGATCTTCATTTTAAACCATCCTATGGATTTTAATGAAAACAAACAGGGCCTAAATGATAAAGAACATGTCTTTTGAAAGCCGCCGCCATCCCCCTCCCCCACAAACCGTAAAAAAAAAAAAAAAAAAAGACATTCCAACTCATTATTTTCAACAATATTTTTGGCAAAATCAGAAACCCGGTTACCTGTCTCAGGGATGGGCAGATGATGCATCTGGGTCAGAGAATGATTTTATAAGCGCTTGAATGTGACTGCTAGTTTTTATTTAGGCTTGGATAACTTGAACTTAGCCATGGAAAGTCCTTCACTTTGTTCGTTTGTTACCCAGATGCTTCAAACTAGGCAAAATATGGTGTTCTATTGTATTTGATACTTCACTTCTTATGTGTAAAATCCATGTCCCTGCCATATCCATGACGTGCTCCTTCTATATCCATGCCTTAAATGAGCATCATAGCTTCATTCAGATCCAGAACATAGGCATTATTAGAGTAAAGGGCATTGTCCAGATTCTCCGGAAGATGATATCCCTCCTGTTGTTGGTCTCTGCTCTGGATCCAAAGTGGATTTGGTCAAACTAATATTGAATGAGAAAATTGGATTCATGAAAATGAAGCTGGCAAAATCTATCATTGAATCGGGTGGACAAAAAATGAACTGAATAAACCTACTTAAATCAATTGGGAAACTATGAAAAATACCAAATTGCTATTGCAAACTTGAATCTATTCAAGTCAAACTGTGAACCAGGTGGAAATGAGGCTGTCATTGCAGTACACAGTGCCACACCAAGGAGTTGGTGGACACTAATTCCTCAGTTTTTGTGGAGAGTGGGAAGCCTAAACATATGTAATTGGATTCTCATTTTGAAATTAGTGTTAGCATTCTCAGTCATCATTCTTGCACAAAGAGGTTGCCAAACATTGATTCATCCTGTATGCTGAATGAATACACATGATCTGACAGAGTACAAACAAACCTTCCTGTTGGTTCAATATATAAAAGAAAAGCAGTAACACAAAAACAAAGGTTAAGCATGCCTTTCCTGGGTTTCTCCATTGGCTTGTGTTCAGTACAGCTACTCACATGGAAACTTTTAAAAGTTCAATTATAATTTCTGTGACCATGTTGTGTTTATATGCATTTGGGTTGTGGTACTTGAAGAGGTTCTTTTATAGAATAAAACTTGTGATCAATTGATTCCTGTGGCCAGTTGAGCTTGAGAAGCAGTGCTATTGCAATCTCAAAGTAGCCAACAACACTGAA
This sequence comes from Litsea cubeba, assembly GCA_012931725.1. Taxonomy (NCBI): domain Eukaryota; kingdom Viridiplantae; phylum Streptophyta; class Magnoliopsida; order Laurales; family Lauraceae; genus Litsea; species Litsea cubeba. The sequence continues at coordinate 4,595,862 of CM022946.1, read as the reverse complement.
CATCATGTTGCGTTCAAGGTAATCCTCTCTTAATTGGCCTCTGCAGTCTGCATATTATATCTTGTGGTTTTAGTTAGGATCTTATTGAAGAAGATTGATTGATTCTCAATGGACTTGGATTTCTCTGTTAACTAGGTCAAAACAACCTCACCGAAGAAGTACTTTGTAAGGCCAAATACTGGCATCATACAACCTTGGGACTCATGTGTTGTAACAGGTACCTCATTAGCTTGTCCAAACACATTATCACGAATGTGGCTTCTTCTTATGGATATAGAGTTTAAACTTAGCTGTCTATATGATGACTTTGATAAGCAGTAACCTTGCAAGCACAACGTGAGTACCCCCCAGATATGCAATGCAAAGATAAATTCCTTCTGCAGAGTACAAAAGTGGCTCCAACTACTGATATTGATGAGATCCCTCAAGACGCGGTTAGATTCATCATTGAGGAAATAATATATTTATTGCTAACCTTTTCTTAAGCTTGGATGATAATTTTTTTTTTCTGCATTTATACAGTTCAATAAAGATGGTGACAAATTGATTGAGGAATTGAAGCTTAGGGTTGTCTACAAAGCTCTTGGTTCTGAAAACTCATCAACAGATTCAATGGCAAAGAACTCAAAAAAAGGCTCTGACTCTGCTTCTGTGAGATTTTAATTTTATTTCTACGTTTCATTTAATTTATTTTATCACTGTAATCATGTCGCACCTTGCGTCAATTTTCATGGATCTGGATAGCATCATTTGTTCAGTTCCTATATTTCCATGATTCTGTCAAACATATTTGAGGCATAAATCTTATCTATTTTAACTGGCAGCATTCCAAGCATGGAAGCCATTCATTTCCTTTAAAAAGATTTCTTTCCACGCTTATTTGTTGAGCTAACATAAACTGATTGCTGTTGGTGCAATGATTTTTCTCTGTTGTTGAAGAATTGATCCTACCAGTTGCACCATTGAATAACTCACCAAATGATGAAGCATGTAGCAAAGGCTATCATTTATTTGCTTATAAGTGTTAGTTTTCTTAGGCACACCATGGAAACTATTCAGATTTCCTGACTCAACAAGAACTCGATTGCAACATAATTTTGATTGGTTAAGTTGTTGAAATTAAATCTAGTGAACGGATTTCTTTGGAAGTCTTGGAATAAACTCTTGTCCCAATGGTCCTGCAAATGACTAATATCCCTCATTCCCTCTCTCCTGCAAAGAAATTCAGCAAGGTTGATTAGGCCATCATTTATATGTGGTTTGCTCAGTAGTTTACTTTGTTGAACATTTACTAATATTAGCTGCAAGCATGATTTATTTCATCCATGCTTAAATGCTAGCAATAAAATTTACTTAAGAATCCGTAACATGTTAAGTAAGTAAACATGTCATGGATTCTTAAGTAAGTAGCATGTCACCTGACATGTTAACATTCAAAAAAAAAAAAAAAAAAAGAATCCGTGACATTCTCTAGTAGTGTAGTTTTATTAGGTGTGTTAAGTAAAAATAATGCTTGCCATGGTTCTAAAACATGATTTCAAACACTGTTTTGGCCAAATAGAAAAGTTTTACATATCAGGTGATGTTATTGGTACTGCACCATTTTATTGGTTTGTTTCGACTACAATTGAGAAGATATCAGAAAACAAAAATTATGAAACTTTTATTTTTAATTGCTTTTTGAGTATTTTAGATTTATTAAAATAACAAAGTAGTATATAGAGGTCCACCCTCTTCTTCACCAAAAACTCTAAGAGGTATTCTAAAATACCTCAAAAAAAGTTGTATATAGAGGTGGTGAGGATGAAGTTTCAGTGCATTTTACGTTTTGGACTAAACACATTGAAAAGCAGTGTCAGCTATGCCGAAATCTTTTCATATCTGAGTGATATGACTCAGTTTTGACAGAAATATAAAACCAGGATACTGGCTTCGCTCTTTGAAAATGAATATTTTAGTAGGCATCCTATACAAGATGGAGGGGAATCTACAATACATACATCCATTGAGAGTCTATTGCATATAGGGTGTTTCTGTATGTGTATGGAACAGGATCTAATTGCAGTAGTAGTATATTTCAATAGAAAAGGAATATTGCAATCATGATAAGAGGAAACTTTGCCAAATAAGTCCAATACAGAAATAATCTAGGAGCTTCTTTAGCGAAAATTTTGATTGCTCAGCTGTCTCATGGAAAAATAACAAAAAGACACCTATAAGAGACGACTCCATGGTGCTGGTGATGTGCAACATAATCTCCACTGACCTGCTCTTCTCTTCAATGCTCACAATATGGTCTAATGGGGTTGTCTTAACTAGCTGAACATTCTTCAAAGAACACTGTTACTTCAGCATCATCCTATGGCTTGTTAGTTTTATTTTGAGGGGCATCACTACCATTCATATTTAAGATGCATTCCACCTATCTTGTAAATCGATGGAGAGGAATTTATCTTTCTTCTGGAACTGCTGAGGGTTTATTTTTTTATTTTTTTTTCTTTTCTGGATTTGATTAACATAGATTCTGTTGACATGGATTTCGTGATTGCCAACCGCTTTCTAGCCTTTCAATCAACTCTTCAGCATCTAGCACTGCAAATCATATTCTTTTGCAGTTTTCTTAAATCCAACTTGAGGCACCCCAGGCTTTATTTTGGAAATTTGTCTCGTGTTTATCTTGATTAAGTTCGATCATTTTTTTTTTTTTGCACTCTTTTGAATGGTTGACTGACATCTGTCATTTGCCTGCTAGATCCAAACGGTGGAGCGTCTAAAGGAAGAAAGGGATTCTGCTCTTCAACAAACTAAGCAATTGCGACAGGAACTGGTAACTGCATTATGCTTTCACTCCGCTCTGTTTTTTAACACCTTGGCAACTTCCTGATCTGACGATCGTCTGCCTCCTCCTTTTTTTTCCATTTTCTGGTGTCTTTTGTGTGTGATAGAACAAAACATGTAAATCTTGCAGTCGATGAGCTAGAACTTAGGAGAAGGATTTTGAGTCATGAATGAATGGAATGCAAGTATAGGGGTTCTAACAATATCAGTGAGTCTGCTAGGTTATCCTTCTTGTGAGAAACTATATAACAAAATGAAAGGCTTTCCGGTGTTGTTGTAAATAAGATTAGTGTGGGTCAGCCAAGCGAGGACAAGCAAGTAATATGTGATCAATTAGTGCCACTTCATTTTTAAGGAACATAGCTTTTATTCATTCTACTCTTCATTTCTCTCAATCACCATTCCTTGATCACTTCCATAATCTTTTCCAAACAGAGAGCACTAGCGTGCAATCCTTAACATCCTCACATCTTTCTCTTTCATTCCTATCATAATCTCATAGATCCAATTCCTAATTCTGTTAGATTGAATATTAATGCTTCTTGTTATCACTCCCAGTCCAGTCATTTCACCTACAAAGAGAAACTGCCTTTCCTAAATTGAGTGCTTGATCCCTGGATCTAATATCTTCCTTTTCTTTTTCTTTTTTTACGGTAGTCTACAATAGCATCCTTTGTAGGACTTGTTGAGGTGTCTATTGTTAGTAATTTCTTGATTCTTGACTACATAATGTAAATGAATATGATATTTTCTTTCTTCCATTTTCTGGGACTTTTTGAAAACCAACAGTGGATTTCTCTGATTGCAGATAGATATACTTCAAAATAGTGGTTGTTGTAATGTACTGTCTTCACATAGAGAAGTGGCAATGTAGTGCTTCAATTATAGTAGACTTACATTTGATCACGTGATGGATAATTTCTTCCTTTCTGCATTGTGATATTCTTGGTGATGGTTTATCGAAATTATGATTTCAGGAGATGCTGAAGAGACGCAGAAGCCGGCCAAGTGATGGAGGCTTCTCCTTGACTTTTGCTGCCTTTGTTGGACTGATTGGTATTATGGCTGGTTTCCTCTTAAACCTTGCATTGTCTTCACCACCCACTGAATAACTTTCTTATACTGGACGAATTCCTGGGAAGATAAATCATCTTGTTCAGCCCATGTATTTCTAGTGTTCTTGGAATGGATAGTTTTTCCCCCCTTTCTGAAGCTTCTGCGTTTCAAGTTGTTGCATAAACTTGAAAAGAAAAAAAAAAAAGTTTACTAGTAGGCACAAGCAACCTTATTTTGGTTCATCTTTTCTGTATATTAGGATCAGTATTTTCCTCCAAGACAACTCTTTGGGGATTATTTTCTTTTTTATTTGTATATCATGCTCATGTAATAAGATTGACGGACTTTTTGAAAGAATCAAAGCATATTTTTGTTTCACATTTTCTGACCTTGAGTTATTTTAATTTCATCTGTTCTGTGTATGACTGTATGTTAATTATACAGCTTGTCTGAAAGGATCTCCTGTTGAACATAGGCAAGGGGGAAAATCAGCTGTAGTTAGTTTTCTGTCTCTTTAAGCTTGAATCATGATGTAATATAATTTCCTCTATCCAACTGGGAGTGCTTGATTGTGAATTGTTTCTAGATTCCAAGCATCATGAATCAAAGGAAGCTCAATCAAGTTTGATGAGACCTAGATTGCAGGAGGGGTGGATTGATCTGGGTAGCTCACTTTAATACCAAGTGAAATCTGTTTTTTTTTTTTTTTTTCAGCAATCAATCAATACTATGGTGAAATATCCTTGGGTACCCATCCCAGTAATTTGGAATTTCATCTACAGTGGAAGCCAGTCCAAGAATGGTTTGGATTGGTGTGGGATAGCTAAAACTCAGTAGCAAGAAGGTTCAGATGATGCCCCCGAGGGCTATAGTCCAGTTGGCAAAGACCACTGCTAGGGAACATGAGGTTGTGGTTTCAAACTCGCACAGGGACTTCATGTTCTCAAAGTGGTTGGGCACACTTGTTAGAAAAAAGAGAAGATCCTAGCTGTTAATTTGGAATGGTAAGGCAGCATCATCCCCCATTGACAGGCTTTTTCCTGATTATAATACAAGCTGGAAGGTTTTGGATCTAATTTTTACCAAGCTTTTTAATTTTTTGACTAAAAGTTGTATTCGGTTCATACCACTGCTAACATACTCTCTTTCCATTTTCCACTGATGCCCCCTGCAATTTTTGACTGAAAGTTATATTCGTTTTTTACCACTGCTAACATACTCTCTTTCCATTTTCCACCGATACCGATAAATCCCCCCCCCCCTTCAAATTCTAATTCATATGGATGTAGATTATTTTCCTAATCATGGCAATCAATGTCCTTAGCCTTTGCTTAAATGGGTGATAAAATCACTAAAAATAAAAGGGGATTTTACAACAAAAAAACAGGTTAGATGTCCATTGGGCTCAAAAGGTAATATTAACCTCCATTGCATCAGATCAGTCACTTTTCATGAAATGGTATTTTTTTTAGCACTTTCAACTAGCGTCCCTAGTGACCCTAATTTATAACGTTAAAGGTCGCTAGAGACCCTGCGGTGTATACGAAAAGTAGAACAAAAGATGATTTTTTTCCCTCTTTCGTTGTCCAGGTCTTCTTCTCCAAGCTGTCTTCTCCAAAATGTCTGTTGTTCCATTATTTTTTTATTTTGTGTAAACTTTTTTTTTTCTAGTTTGGATAGTGGTAGTGTACTGGAGTGTATCATCACCACCTCCAACAGTCTTGTCACCAGGCATTTGGCCATCATGCTGCAAAACAAAACAGAGAGCAAAGAAAAGAGGAACCAGGCATTAGAATTGGTATGACAAAAACATAAAATAATAAGATATCTCTTAAGATCTGTAAGAGATTACTCAAAATGTGTGGATCTTAGTCATCCATGTCAAAAGATCTATTCAAGAAGACAACATTAAAACACAAATCAAACGGATTCCACTATATAATCAAACCCGATGAAGGCGTGAAAAATAGATATGATATAATGACTTCATACTACAGAGTTGTAAATGGTTAAGCACTAGATCTGATGTTTACTCGCACCAGAAGCCTGTATTTTAAAAACTACACAGATCTAACAAACAATACAATCATTTACCAGAATAAATTCCAAGATCTGTAGTAAAACTCAGAAAATGAAGAAGGAAGGTTCTTAACAAGCAGATTTAGTGGTTGCTTAGACATAAAAACATAATCTTATGACTACAAAGATTTTGTTTTTCGTTTCATTTTCAGTAAGAATAGCTCAATCGAACAACAGGTCCAACATCAAGTGAATTCGAGCTGTTCAAAGTACATTTCTCTAAAAGAAAAACCAAAACAAATGCGGAGATATACAGGTATATCAAATGCTTGCTCAGGAACACACGAATGAAATACAGATTTAAAGATCTACATAGAAGAGAAACGACTTCAAGCAACATATCTAACATTAAAACACATTTCAGCAAAAACCTCTAATGCCCAGGAGAGAGGGCGAGTTCCAAAAACCCTAATCGTTATACAGTGGGGGTTGGGGTTGAGGGAGATGGGATCTGGGAGGGATGGGTGGTGGAGGAGAAGAGATGAGGAGGAGGAGGTTGGTTGTTGGTGGAGGATAGAGGTGGATATGGCTTCCTACAACTGAAATTGGAATGATCTGTAGGTTCCTAGGGACCCTTAGGGCCCGTTTGGGGTTTTAACTTGTTTAGTCAAGTGAAGTAACCCATATCACAAACGGTCGGTAAATCTACTTCAACGCGGTTGGATGGAGTCAATGGGGATACTGACATGGTAAAGCAACTTTATCCCAAAGTTGTCTGTATGGGATCACCAGGTGGTAGTCCTTTTACTCCACACGTCTCATCCCTAGTCATTCTTATATTCAATTGGAAGCAGATCTTACTATTGAAGATCTCGAGAACACCTTTCCCATTGCACAGATTCCAGAAGGCTCTCCTCTTCTCAAAGGGGTAAACCAACTCAAGGCGTCGTCAATAGGCACCGAACTGGTGATTTCGGACAAATCGGGGAACAGATCTTGCAGACGAAGATCTTGAAAGAGCAACTTTCCCATCATACAGTGTTCAACAAGCATGGCGTTAACTATTTGGGATGTAAATCAACAGAAGGGGTAGTCAATAGGTAACCAATCCATTGAACGAGCTTTATTACAGGTTGGCACCGAAGATAAAAACCAGGTCAAGAAGAGATTTTGGTAGGTATAGGTCGTCATGATCGCACAAGTACCTCCCTTTCTGTGACTGAATCCAGTAATTGCCTTCGTCCATGTGCATGATCTATGAGTCCCTGCAACCTAGGTGATAAAAATGAATCCTCTTTGATGGATCTGTCTTGGAGATGCTGGTGATTCGAAGTTATTACAAGTACGCCACATCTTGATCAGGAGATTTGCCATCTACTCCTTCAGATTGCGGCAGACTTTGAAGTGATAGTTGAAGTTGGCAGATAAGAAAGGCCAATGAAGGGTAAACTGCACGATATTGAAGATAATCTGATTTGGCGCAGATTTTTGCCTTCTTAGTCCAGGACGAAATGAATGAAGCAATCGATTTGGGTAGATATGTGCCATCAATTGACAGACCGACTTGAATTAATCCAGTAGTTCGTGCGTTCTATAAGAACCAGTTCATGGAAGTCTGATGATGCAATACCTTCGGATTCGCACTTGCGGCTTGCAATGGCGTCTGATGCTGTTTACAACATGTCAGTGGAGAATGAAGGTATACGTTTTAACTCTCTTATGAATAAGAATATAAGTGTTTCCGCCAATTCATAGCCACGGTTAACTCACTTGTAAGTGATTGCACCCAATTGTCTGTAATGCACGTTATTCACAAGCAGTAGTTCCCATATGTGGACTTGCACGTCCAAGCAGATGCTGCTCTCCCAAATGTCGGATTATTTTCTGCGTATGGGCATTTAATCTTATTGTTATCTGCAATAGAGCCATGGGATTATTTTCTGCATATGGGCATTTAATCTTATTGTTATCTGCAATAGAGCCATGGGTACCAATTTCCCTGCCTGTGATCCCAACATTAAAACACCGTGGACAATCTATGAAGCCATTTGACAGACACATGATAGACGTCGTTCAACTAATGAGACCCATTTTACTAATTGTATCTGTACTAATGTTTTTGTTCAACTATTCATACTATTGAACTCTGTGGTGCACAAGCCATCTGATAATAATCAGAGGTCTTGTTAAGACCATTGAATTAGAGAATAGTTGTTGTTAAATGGAGGGTGGTCGAACATTTGCTACTAGTTCAAATAAGAAGAGAAGAGATGCAAGAAATAAGAAAAAGAAGGCTGTCTTGGCAGTCCTTTGGGCTACACTAGCAGCTTGGAAAGTACAAGTTGCGGCTGCGGCTGCAGTACTCTTCAATTGCCAGAATAGAAATGAAAGTGTGAAGAGCAGAGCCGCTGCAAGAGCACACTATCTGTCTTCAATAACAATGGGTAGGGATGAGGAATGTATTAGCCAACTAAGACTGAACAAAGCAAGCTTCGATTATCTATGTGAACTTCTAAGAATGAGGGGGTTGCTCCAAGATAGTCGCCAGGTCATCGTCGAGGAAGAAGTGGCTGCGTGCTCGCATATTCTTGCTCACGCAGTGAAAAACAGAACGACCGCATCGAGGTTTATAAGGTCTGGGGAAACAGTAAGCAGACACTTCCATGGAGTCCTCACTGCTATCCTAACGTTGTCTCCAAACTTTATTAGACAACCAGGGCATCAGACACCAAGGGGACCTACCTATTTTGAGGTACAAAGTTGTTACTATACATTAAGATTGTTTAGTTCTATTAAACCATACCAGTTATACATGAGTTGGCTTTACACTTACCAGTGTCTCATAGTTTGCAACTTGGTGAACAGGATAGTGTTGGCGCTATTGATGGCACGCACATTCTTGCATTCCTCCCAATACATGCACAGCCTTCTTACCGAAATAGGAAGGGAAGCTTGTCACAGAACGAACTGGCTGCATGCGGTTATGACTTAAAGTTTCAGTACGTACTGCCTGGTTGGGAGGGATCGGCAACGGACGCACAAGTCCTCCATAACGCACTCTCAAGATCTGATCCACTAGTGGTGCCACCAAGTAATTGTGTTGTCCCTATTTGTAGCTGGCTATTAGGGTAGATGGTCCCTGAAATTGGAATGTAACCACTCACTATCCTCTCATGTGGAATAGGCCGCTACTATCTGGTGGATGCTGGTTTCGCAAATGCGCCGGGTTTCCTAACGCCTTATTGTGGAGTCCGTTATCATTTGAAGGACCACCGCGGGTGAACACCAGACAACGCAAAAGAATTGTTTAACAAACGACATTCACAGGCTAGGAATGTCATCGAAAGGGCATTTGGACTTCTAAAGGGGCGGTTCGGAATTTTGAGGACAGCCCCCCAGTATGAATTCAAACATTAGGTTTCAATAGTGCACGCCTGCTGCACTTTGCATAATTTTATCCTCGATCAAAATCAGGGCTTGACACCTGATGGGGATGACAGAGACGCATCTGAACTAGTGATACTCTCAATACTGATGATCTGTATGGCGAGACTGATCTTGCGAATGTATTCAGGCCGTATAGCCAGCGTGAGAGGGATGAGTGGCATGCATTCCGGGATAATTTTGCAAATAGGATGTGGCAAGAATACCAGTTTAATAGGATTAACAGGACTGTTTAGAAGGATGTGGATGGAATATATGTTGTAACACTTTGCTGACTAATATCGTTTCTAAATGGCATGTGGCGATTGTGATTATTCTATGAACTGTGTCGAATAACGTATATATCATATGGACTTCTTCGGTTTGGTTTGTTAATTTGGTTTCTTAAGACTAACTGCCATGTTCAATTTGACATTTTATTTTCTAATATTTATAATCGAATTTAACTCTTCACAATTGTTCACTGTTGATGTTGATGTACATAGCCCCTCCAAAGCAACAGAGAAAGAACAATGTTTTTAATGCAGAGATGGATGAAATGCTCTTAGAGCTCATGCTCGAGCAAGTGGCTTTGGGAAGAAAAGGGGACAGGGGCTTCAAGGATGAGGCTTATGTTGCAGTTGCGAACGCGATGACCGCAGCAAATAAGTCAGGCAGGGTATTGACGGACGGCACAATCCGGAACCGTTGTAAGAATCTGAAGAAGCAGTATGCTGTGTGCACAGAGCTGTTAAATGCTTCTGGCTTTGGCTTCGACAATGCGACGAAGCGCATTGTGGCTAGCGATGAAGTATGGAGAGACTGGATCGTGGTAAGATGGCTGAAACCATCGCACAAATGTAGTATTGTTTTAAGTTATATAATGAACATTATGATTTTGACAACGCAGGGACACCCCGAAGCACAATCTTGGCGTTCAAGGACAATTGATTATGACAAGTTGTCTCTCGTTTTTGGGCGTGATGTTGCAAATGGTCAGTATGCAAGTTCATCGCAGAGTGCTGTGCCAGTGAGTGACTCCCAGTCACGGACTAACACACAAGTGATATCTGGAAACGCTGAAATTGACATGGACCATGTTATGGAAGAGATGCGAATGAGCAACGGTGGTGGGGATGGCTCTACAGGTTCGAGAAAACGCATTAGGAGGGCCGTCGGCATGAAAGAATTCATCAATGGTTTTAAGGAGGCTTCCTGTGTTATCAGCTCCGCGATTGAGGAGGTAGCTCGTAAGATGTTGGAGGCTTCTGAGCGCCTTCAGAGATTGTCACGGCCGAACTGGATAAAATCCCTGAACTTTCCCCTGCTAATCTGGACATAGCGCATGAATGGCTGAACAATAGTGCCGATAGCTCGACCGCCTTTCTCCATTCAAAGGACAAGTCGGCCTGGATTTTTCGCCGCTTGGAGCGCATGCATAGGGAAACCGGTCTTTGATAAATCTCATCTGAATGGACACCAGCTTCCTCTTTCATCCCACTAATATAGTTCTGTTGACGTCCCTTTTGGAAAAATATTCTAAATGCACTCTTTTCATTCTAAACTGTGTTGTATGAATAGGAACCTATCTACAACTCCTGACACTTTCGCACAATGTTTCTATATAGGACATTGCTTATCGTTCTGATATTATCGTTTTATTACTATTCTAATTCGCATCGTATGTCCAAATGAAGCATGGCCGTACGAGCAATGGACTTAAAAAATGTTTGATGCTATGGTTTCTTAATATTAGTTATGCTATATTTGACACACTTGCCATCTCGCATTGTGCGTGTACAGATGTTGTTGGACTTGCCTTCACCTGTTGGATCATTTCTGTGCAGATTTTTTGGTGATGTCCAGGGGTTCAGACGTTTTTCTTGCCACGGTTATACCGTGGTTCTATCTTGGCAGGACTAATTTGGTGTTAAATATTAATGTAGTATCAAAGCATCCGTCTTTTTTATTGCAGGTTTTATAACTGCCATGTTAGATGGACGCTGCCTGCACATAGAGCAATAGCTATGGCATTGGAATGCGTTTGGGTGTCAGTCTCCACATAATAGTAGTTTATTCGTATGTTCCGGCTTTGACATGGAGACAGCACAAGTTGACTTCGAATAGTAGATGAGACAACTCTGTGTGAACAAGCAGCGTGGCTACATCAGGTTCCTTACCACATCGTGCCCCCTCCTCCTGGTTTCATCTCCTCCCGCTGCTGGTTCCACTACATAGGAAGTAAGTGCCCTGCGTAGAACTTGTATTTCTTTCTCATCATGCATTTTTTCTTCACAGCCCATGGATTGGTTTTTCCTTCCCCCACAGTGTAGGTCACTTTTTAAATATGTCATAGCATTTCAAATATCAATAGAAATATAGTATTCTGGTTAATGCAGAATGCCACAGTCCCAGTCTTCCAGTGCTGGAGTAGTACCCAAGTGCCGTTGTGGAAACGGCGATATGAGGCTATTCACGTCCCATACAAAGTCTAATCCCAACAGGAAGTTCTGGGGATGTCCGAAATGGGTTGTAAGTGTGATCTATACAGCTGCCAATTGTGTGCCAATGTAAAGCTTAAAAATTCTAACAGGTACAATCTGTTTATTGTTTTGGTAATAATGATCTGCAGGAGGGATATGGGTGTGGTGCCTTTCTATGGAAAGATAGAGTTTCGGTGGAGCACATTTCAGTATCGGATGGATTGGCAAGCGATAGAGGAGAAATCCTTATCAATATGGACAAGCTGTCATCCTGTTTCGAAGAGTTGAAGAGGGAAATTCAGTTGCAAAATCGACTCCTTCAGATGAACATGGAAGGAAAAAATGGGAAGAAACAGTTGGTGGGTGCACAGACGATGTATTTGCAAATGATATTTTATGTTCTGCTGTTTACTGCCGTTCTTATCTGTGTTGGACTAGCTATGTAATTAATATCAGTTGGGACTGTCAATGTACATATATATATATATATATCATATATATATATACACGCAGTACATGTAATTGGTAATGAAACTCCCCATTCTGATATATAGAAGGCCTTTTAATTTTATTTTAATGGGTTATCATTTGTTGGATCTACTGGGCAACTTTAATATAAAATGGATTTCTACCTTTCCCGACCGCAGATCGTATTTACTGTATTATTGCAATCTATGTGTAACCCACAGAACATTCAAACCATCACCACCAATCAGAACAGAATGACCACAATCATAAGCAGATTCATACTTATAGCCGAACATACAAGATGAAGTTTTTCCATATCCAACATACATTTTAGTTTCAAATCAAATATCTTTAAACAAAAAAGAAAAAAAAATCCGCCACACATACACATCAAATAGAGGACCATCCTGACATCTTCACTCATCCCTATTAAGGTTTATGCCTACATTATCCTAAAAAAATCACCTTACTGAAATTAAGTTCATTCAATTGATATAGAAACATTTTGACCCAAACAGAATACTATATATATGCAAACTTTGAAAGTCACAAACGCATTTTATTTATGCGAACTCTTACAAATGGATTACAGTGTCGCTTCAGCCTTGTTTATGACCATTTGCATATTCACAGCGCAGTGAGAGCGTTACTTTACAAGGGAAGTGACGAAGTCAAGTTGGTGGTTTTGACATTACACCTGGTTACACCCGGTCTTGCCAAGTCGGTAGGCCCACCCCAGATCTTGCCCTTGAAAGGCCAAGTGGCATTAGCCCCACCATCATTTTCGTCTTCTACGCCGCAATTACGCCTTCGCAAAAATGACAAGGCACATGCCAATGGTTGAAAAATGGCGTTATTAATTGTCACGCCTTTTGATGTAAGACTCACTTGACTTAACCAGTTTTAACAAGCTATATAGCAATATAGCTTAGTCAAGTGAAATACCGGACAATCCAAACGCGGATAAGTCTGATTCTGGTCCCATCTCAACTTTATCGGACATCACCAACTTTGCTGCTAAGTATATAGGTATACTTGACTTAACCTAACTAGTTAAACCCCAAACGGGCCCTTAACATCATAAAATCAAGGTTGCTAAGGACGCTAATTAAAAGTGCTAAACGAAACATGACACCGCAGGTCCCTAACGATCCTACCTTAGTTGAAAATATTAAAAAATATATATTATTTCGTGAAAAGTGACTGATATGATGAAATGAATGTTAATATTAACTTTTGAGTCCAATGGACATCTAACCTATATTTTCTTTTTCGGTAAAATCTCCAAAATAAAAAGGCCTTATCCCGTACCTCAAGTCACCTTCAGTGCACGATAAGACGACTCTACAGCGCTCACACCTGTTCGCTCCACATCCATCCACGTCACCAACTTCCAAACAAAAGCAAACGAATTTAAGCACGAAAAGCAGCTTCCAGACGCAAACGCAAACGCCCGATTCGTCACCAAAACCCCGCAAACGCGATGCTCCAAATCCTCTCTTCACCTGCTCCATCTCGTCCTCTCGTCATCTTCGTCTCCTCCTTCAGGACGAAATTTACAATCACCCCCTCCTTCTTCCCCAAAACTCCCAAAACCCCCTCCCCACTCTCCAAAACCCTAACCCTAACCCCCATGAGCAGCTGGCTCGGCAAGCTGGGGCTAGGGTTCGGCAGCCGGCCCGGCGCCGCCACTGACTCTGCCTCCGCCTCCTCCGTCGCTCAGGGCCCCGACGACGACATCCCGGCGCCGGGGCAGCAGTTCGCCCAGTTCGGCGCCGGCTGCTTCTGGGGCGTGGAGCTGGTCTTTCAGAGGATTCCCGGCGTGTCGAAGACTGAGGTTGGATACACTCAGGGGTTCACGCACAATCCGAGTTATAATGATGTTTGTTCGGGGACGACGAATCATTCGGAGGTGGTTCGGGTTCAGTTCGATCCCAAGGAGTGTAGTTATGATGATCTGCTTGATGCGTTCTGGGCTCGGCATGATCCCACCACCCTCAATCGCCAGGTAATTTGATTCAATCTTGGAGGGTTTTGAGGATTTGGGTTTTTTTTTTTTGGCTTTTGGATTGGATTGGAAGTTTGGGTTTTTATATGATTGTGTGATGTTTGAGGGGTTTTTGTATGATTGTGGGAAGTTCTCTTTGCATTTGAGAATTTGATAGAGATATGGTGTGGGTGGTGCTCCTATGTCTAGTTTTTCTTTTATGTTATGAAGTACTACTTAAATGCTATTGTAAATTGGATCTTTACAAGGTGTCTGTTTGTGGCCATTAACATAGGGGTTTTCAAAAGATTGAGTTTTGGAGAATGTGGTGGTGCAAAGCTACAGTAAGTAGAGAGTGTGTCTGATTTAGGCTTTTGATCATGGTAAAGAAAGGAAGTTACTAAATCAAAGTGATTGAATATTTGGCATGATAACAATGAAGCAGTATCATATTTTACTAAGATTCTAGTAGCATATGGAGTTCAACTAGTATGAAGCCGGATTGATGTAGGTTTTATACATCCTTCTCCATGGGGCTCACCTGCATGCATGTCAATCATCTGGTAGGGTCAGGTTTGCAAAAGGTTTTCAGAGTTGATTACTAGAATTGATTTTTCCTTTTGAGGTGTGAGTCCTCGTTTATGGGCTCTGTCTGCTTGCAGAGATGTGTAGTGTCTGCGGACATGTGCTTTGGCGTTGGTATTGTATTTTAGCAATTCCACTCAAGCCCTAACACTAGGGCTAGTGGCCTACATCATTAGGAATGGTCAGAAACCACTCCAAGCAAATTATCTCAACCACAGTCTCTCAGCCCATGGGATTGTCTAGGATCCCTACTGAATCAACTCAGCACAAACACATAATAAGTCATTGGGTCAAGTTGAACTTGGTTTGGCCAAGTTTTCGTTAAAACAGAGTCCACTCAACTGGTGGGTGCGGTAGTGTGACACCCTTCACCGTCTTCTTCTTGTTTTTTTCTTCCATATATGTGACACCTGTCGCCAATAAACTGACACCCTTCACCATCTTAAAAGCAAACAGTTTAATTTTCTAAGACATTCCTTGGCAAGGATGAGGAAAACATCGATCACATCTCTTCCATTCCAATTCAGTGTTTCATATATGGAATGGTTATTGGATTTTTTTGGGTGATGGACAATTCTTTGAGGATGACTTCCATCATCGACTAGAGGGGCCTGTTTCTTGGAACCCAAGAATTTCATGGAGGTAGCAACCTTTTTTCTGGTGGCTTGGGAGGGTTACACAAAAAGAAATGGGCGAGAATCTTTTATAAGGTGTCAACCTTTAAACAGTGGGTTTGAGATAATTAACCTTGACACTGGACGGTGGGCAGATTAGTGTCTATAGCAACTAAAAAATCCTCCCAGTTTTTACCTTTTACTCTCTTATGTGGTCTGGCTTTGAGAGAGAGAGATGTAACTTGTAGATCGCTCTGATACCATTGATGAAGAAAACAAACAGCAGAATGAGAGTGAGTAACCATTCGAAGCAGCTAAGAGTCGAGACGAGGATCTTCAATACTCATACTCCAGTGTTAACCTGAGTTAAGGAGCTCTGCAATCTACAGTAATCTTTCTGTCACTGTATAACTGTTCATTCATTCTCCAAGTATTTGCATGCCTGTTGATTGAGAACTTCTGGAGTTGAGTTTTTCTTGCACAACTACTAACTTCCAGCATTATGATGTTGGAATCTTCTTGCAGGGGAATGATGTGGGAACACAGTACAGATCAGGAATATACTTCTACACACCTGAGCAGGAAAAGGCAGCACGGGAGTCTCTGGAGAAGCAGCAGCAGGTCTTGAACAGGAAGATTGTCACCGAAGTTCTTCCAGCGAAGAAATTCTATAGAGCAGAGGAATACCATCAGCAGTATCTTGCGAAAGGGGGACGCTTTGGTTTTAAACAGTCGACCGAGAAGGGCTGCAATGATCCCATCCGATGCTATGGTTGAGCTGTATTTTTGACTCATCAACAGTGTGAAGTGGAAATGTGCATTCTTCTTTTGACAGAAAACTCTCTTTCGTTGATATATATGTTTTATAGAATGTATAAACTGATATTGGTTAAATGTATCTTCTAAGCCTATATAACATATGCTGTATTTCTCTGCAATTTTTAGACCTGGACTCAATGTATGATTCACATCTTGTTGCAGATACTTAATCATGTTTCTGGTATTGAGTTTTATGTGTGGTTTTCACTTCAGCTGTTCTCTGATGTGCTTGATCTCTGTCATAATAGGGGAATTTGCCAATGCCCACCTTGGGATGCCATTTGTTGTTAGAGATAGAGATGAATATGAAGCAGCTGCTTAAATACAAGGTTGAAAGATGTAGAAAAGTGGTGTCAAGGTTGATGGAAACTTATATACAAATGGGTCAGTAGGTTGCAAGATCGGTGGTGTTTACATGTTTTGTAGTGGCATAGTGTGGCATATTGCTAGATGACCTTTTCTTCATTAAAAGACTTCACTCCAACTTACCATGTCCAGATCTAATGTAAAGCATGCTTCTATTTTTTATTTTTTTTAATGAAATTCACCAGTCATAATACTCTTCTATGAGCATCCTTTTTTCAATTTTTGCACCTCTTGGAACTCAATGTTGGTTCGTAGATGTAAACATTTTGTGACTGTTTTTCCTTAAACAAGGAAGACAAATCTTGGGTTTTTTACCCCAGTTGATCAGTGGAATTGAAAATCTGATTCAACAATTAAGAGTGATGGGGCTACTCCGAACTTTAAATAAGATTTGCCTTGTTTGAACATATGGCTATCCTTTTCAATTCCTAGTTTTTGCTATGCTTTTGAAGGCATTTCCGATTCATTGTCTGGAAATATGGCTCCCTGTTCTTGGAATCTCCAAAAACCCAAATAGGCCAGGTGCTAAATTGATTTCAATCACTTTATGGGGTTAGAGTTTGACCCAAGCTAACCCCCTTCCTAATCTTTAAACTGGTGGAAGTAGTTGGCTTGCTGACACTTTCGGCCATTAAAAATAAAGGCACATAAAGAGGAGGCCCAACTGATTACAGAGGAGACCCCAATGCAATTGTTTCAGCTCAGAGGATGGCATGATGAGCCAATTTCTTTTCTGGTCCAGAACGTGGCTAAAATGATGCACCTGTGACCGAATCATGGGATTGGAATTTGCTCTTGAAATCTTGGGTTCTAATCCAGACCCCACTACAGATTGGGTGAGAAATGGTGTCAGCATGATCTTATAGTTTGTTGAAAAAATAAAATAAAAGTCTATATTAGCTTGCATTGGGCCATATCAGCTTTTGCAGGCTTGTGTCCATGGTCACAAATAAGGTTAGTTGGTTACCAACAGTGGAGTTGTAGAAAGGAGAGCCTCAATTTTTTTAAATATTTTGTTCGGGGTTACTAATGGGAAAAAGCATGTAGAAAATAGTAAACATATTTGAAATGTTGAAAATATATATAATTCATTAAGTTTTGAGGTTTTAGAAAAATATTACTAATACTATAACAAAATTACATTAATATTGGTTTTTTCAGTTTTATCCTAATATTGATGTGTCATTAACGTTTAGAAATAAAATATATTTTTAACTAGAAAATAGTAGGACAACATGGGGTTGCTTAGTTGGATGGCAACAGCACATGTCATCCGGATGCACACCGACCGATCCCTATGTATGCTACTCTTTTCACATGTGTAGACTTTGTGCCCACTTGTAGGCTCTCTTGGATCCCAACCCCGCAGGAAAGGGTAAAAAAAAGTAAAAGAAAAAGAAAATAACAGTTACTTGTGACATTGATGCCCGAATGGAGGTATGTTGACATTCCATATCTGTTTCTTACATAACTTTAGCTAGAGGAAGATCATGTTTAGTTTTGGAGGTCTTCTCAACACTTGGGTGGTCGATGATAAAGCACAACGTTAGATTCTCTACTTTATCTTCTTTTCTCCTTTTCTTTTAGCTCAATGTCTGGGTGTGACTTGGGTTCAAGTGAAAAGTGAGGATTCTCCCTTGTCCATTGGGTGGAGAAAGGGAAAAACAAAGTGGAGAATTCCTTGGCAGAGATTCGCCACTTATATAATCTTCTGCATTTGTCGACTAAAAACAGATGGGAAAAAGCTGTTTGTAATAAATGTAGTATGTAGGGAATATTTCATGTTGTGCGACAAACACTTAACTCTCTCTCTCTCCCTCTCTCTCTAGATTGGAATAGTGGTAGAGGAAACTATCCGACGTGGTGACTATAGTGTCAATGACTGATTGTCACTTGTGAGAGTAAGATGCCTCGCCATTGAAACACATGGTGCTACTTCATTTATGCATTCCTAAGTTATAGAATTATTTCTAAATTATTTTTGTAGAGAGGAAGATGTCCATTTGAAATTCCGAGTTTCATAATTCAATGATCATAAAAATGAGCCGGGTGAAATGTCACTTTTGTCTAGTAGAAACCATAAAAGTCCCTCACCACTGAGCTAATTAGTGGATTAGCATGTAGAACGCTCATTAACGCCACATTATGAAATATCTACTCATCATTTAGTAGTGAAACACATCTCTCTTTCTTCAATTTCAAATGCTCTTAGATTGTTCTAATTAAAAAATTGGATACTGCTACTAAAATAATCTATCTTGGGATGGGCTGACCAATCTTTAGCTGCTACAACCATCATTAGCTTAAATGATGACCCTTTAGCCCAACAAGAAACATAAACAACTTCACTTTCACTAAACTTCTTTAAAAGGAGAAGTGAAAGTGAAGCAGCCCACTTGCCTGAGGCAACATCTTTTTCAATTCAAGAGCTGGCTACCTAAAAGGTGAGACACCTTTTCTTTATTCCATTCCAAAGACCAAAGGGTTGAGGGCATTTCTTTTCCTCTTTCCATTCTTTTTATAAGGGGCCTACCCTTTTAAATCTTCCCTGCCATTAATGTCGTGAAGCCATGTCATGGTTCTATTCATTTCAAAAAATACTTCATACACCAACTAAACAATATCTTCAACAACTGGCCTACACTAGTACACTTAACATCATTGACCTGTTGGTGGGCCCCACTGAAGACACACAATTAGCTTGGAATTTGTTCAATTCCAATGATCCTAGCCATCTAAGCATCGAGCTTCTTCTTAGGTAATACAATCAATTTTTAAGTTTTCTTCCAATGAACAACATAGCATTTGGGACACTGAAGTGCTGAAAATTTTATTGGCCAAAAGTGACATTTCATTGGATTTCTACCCATTCAAATAGAGAATTCAATAAAATTTAAAACACACCAACCATTATTGTTGTCGTTCAAAATACCTCCAAACATACAAAGCCCTTAAAATCACAAAAGTAAGGCTGCAGAGGTACCACAAAACAAAGTCGAGGCTACAAGTTAAATAGTCCCTAATCTCTCCAATGAAAGGGACAATTCTTGGTGTAGCTGTACCCATCCAACACTGATTTTTGGGGTCCCTATTCTTAATGGAGATGTATTTTAACAGAAGAAGTACCCTTTCTTTATTATTAAGCTCTTACTATATATTGTGTTAGGCAACATGCAACATGTAGGTAGGTTTGACAAAAGCCCAATTAAATAAAAGTGGGGCAGTTATTTGATAAATAATGATATTCTTATGCCCATTAACCAAGGTCAGGTGGAAAAATGCATTTTCTTTATTCACTTGTTGTTTGTTCTTGAACTTGAAGATTCATCTTTTTTTTATATATATAAAGCTTTGTTAGGTCGATTCAATCCCTACCCAACTCTCAGAAAAGTCATCATGGAGAAGTTGAAGCTGGAAAATTTGAAGTGGTTACTTGGAACCCTTTTGAATGTCGGTTACTATAATTTACTGGGACCAATCTTTTTATATAACATTATCTAACTTATACTATGACAGAAACCTCATTGATTACAACTTTCTAGAGAGGAACAACTTACATTCAATATTCAACATTGCTTGTTTGCGAAGATATTTGTATAGCTGGACTTAACGTTTAATTATTTTTCAGTATTTTTGGAAGCTGGAATTTGAGGAGTTCAAGAGTGAGAATCCACAAAGCTCAATTTTTTGAGATCTCATGCACTGTCAAATAAGGGATTTCAAACATTGATAGATAATAATAATATCTACATCAGAAATTTTCAATACATGAGATTTCTATTAGAAAGTCCTCTAAATAGACTTTAAGGTGACAATTGACAACCAAATCCTCGGAAAAAAATATCTTTGCTTTACACAAAGCAAAAACCTACGTTTGACAAATCTAAATTTTAGGGATTTAAGCCATTGAGATCCTCGTTTTCGAGGATATCCTCACTTGTTTCCAAGCTTGATGCGCATCTGTATGGTGCGTGGATTCCATTCTCCTTGAATTTCATTTTCTCGATGGGTTAGGAACCAACTCTTTGTTTCTCATTGGATTTTAGTTTCAAGAAAAAAAAATGAAAAGTTCAAGATAACACTATTTTACATGAAAATTCTCTGTACAAGAAATCAAAAAAAAAATGATATATAAAAAATGAATGCATTTTACATTTTTATCTGGAATCCTCATGTTACAAATATTCCTGAACTTTTTACAGGAAATGTTTCTCTCTCCATATAGATTTATAAGGTGAAGATGGCTGATTGCATGTGACTTGTCCACAACACAAATGTTACTGCTACAAGGGCCCCTTTGGCACCATGGAATGCAGACCACCAAACACAATAATGGTATCTTTTTAGTCAAAAGAATCGAAAAGATAAAGAAAAAGAAAATCAAAAGACCCTGAACCAAAAGTGACCAATTGATTGTACTTTGTCAAGGAGAACAAAGTACACCTAATGTAGGAGCAGTGTAAGATTAAAATAAGATGATGATAATCAAACAGTTTGTTATCCCAGCAAGGAGAGTCAAAAGCTTAGGCACCAATTGAAGAGTTCATGGGATAGTTTGAGCAAGTGAGCACCCCATTGGCACTGCCATTTAAGACACTCTGAGATCTATTACCATCAAGAGGACCAAGTTTTATATTGAAGTCTAGTTTGTAGCTTTAGATTAGATGTTATTAGTGCCCCTTATACATTAATTCTTATAATGTTTGATATATTTGGAGGGATAAGTGAGCCCACTGTTAGCTTGATCACAAAAAAAAAAAGTGATTATAATAAATAAAAAATGAAATCGTATGTTTTACAACAACCAAATGATAGTTTCAAAATGTTGCCAGAAAGTGAAAATTAAGTATCATAAGAAAATTGGGATAAAAGAGGATAAGAAAATTTTCTACAATAATTCTTACAGGAATTTCTTATCTATTCTATGTTTATTTATTATCTTTAATAATTTAGAAATTAATTTATTTGTAATGATATTTCCCAATAGCATCAGAAGAAAACCCTAGATTTAAAAACATCCTGACATTTTTCCACATAATAATTTTTCAAAAGCAATATTTGTTAAAATTTTTTGATATGTAGCATGGATCATATGTTCATATTCCTCCTCATAGGTATTATCAATGACAAACCTTCAATATTAGTGCAGTCTTCTTGTTATTAGCCCCAACTTAAAGAGATCCAATTGGACTAGTTTGTCACATCTGCCAGATTAGCCACATAGTATCTCAGTCCATCTGAGCTGTCTGATCATCATTGACTTCATCTCCAGTGCAAAAGACAATGGAAGGACTCAAACCATCATGTGGAATATAGTTAACTCATCCCCAAGGCATTTAGGGAATACATTTGCATAAAATACATAAAAATTCGTGATAAAATGAGCTCCGTCAAAAAGGCCATTAAACAGGTAAGGAGTGAAAGATATGAGGTGAGATGCGAAGGGTGTAAAGTGGAAATATAGATAGAACCTTGATTTTTTTGGGTATTGAATCAATCGGGTATCGCTAGGTATTTATTTTTCATCTTCCCTTCATTCAATTTCCGTTAAAGGAGAGGTCATTTGCTTATCAATTTTGAATATTCACCTTTGATTTTTCATTTTTAATCAGTTATAAAAATTTCTTTTTTTTTTTTTTTTACAATCTTAAATATTCAATTACATGATGAAATTCTGA
The DNA here is from genome assembly GCA_012931725.1 of Litsea cubeba. NCBI lineage: Eukaryota > Viridiplantae > Streptophyta > Magnoliopsida > Laurales > Lauraceae > Litsea > Litsea cubeba. Next base: position 4,573,526 of record CM022946.1, on the reverse strand, counting down.
GAACACCTACGGATGGATGTACAAATTCTCCGATGTTACCTTCAACTGACTTTACAACTGCTCAAGTACAATTCAGTATTTTAGAAACTAAAAATTTAATAATTTCAAAAGCGAAAAGCACAATTCACATGAACCTAATTATTTCTAAAATTTTTAATCAAACATAAAATTTCAAATGCTACTTATCGTTATAAATAGCTTGCCCTCGGATGTTTTTTTTTTTTTATATATATATACAAATAGGCTCTTATGGCCCAGTCCTGATGATGGAAGCATAACCCATGTGAAAGTGCCTGATGCAGACATGCAACTTTGATGTTAATGATGCACATGACAACATAAAAGGGAACACATTGGTGCGTGCCCACTACTATGTTTTCTGCCTGTCTAATGGCACTAAGAAGTCAAATGGTGGTCTTTATTCTCATCTCCTATTGCGTGTCACTGCAGGACTCTTTTATTGCAGTAATGAATAGTGGGGTGCACCAATTTATGTTAGGTGTAGGTGCCATCCCTTTGGACCATTGTCTGAAACTATCATCTTGGAACACATATTGGAAGATTTTAATGGAATACTACTAGTTAAGAAAAAAAAAAAGAAATGTAGGGAAATAAATGACTTTAAATAACTGTATTATTAATTTCTTTATAAATTGTTGCCAAGAACACAATTTGTCCAATAATATGATACTTGTGACAATTCTTTTATTAAGTACCTCTTTTCTAGGAAACTTTTTTCTTTTTTTAGTAAAAGTTTTTCTACAAACATTAATGACCTGTTATGGATTTCATCTTTCTTTAATTTTGATAAAAAGCTTTTTTTTTTTTTCAAAAGCCGATATAATTATCAAAATACCCTTAACCCAAAATTTGATCTTCGACTTATTCATTGAACTAATGCAATTAACAAATAATACAAGATATAAATTTAATAATCTCAAAAGGTGAAAAACGAGAATATAAAGCTTGGAACATGAATATAAAAGGTCCACGATGAACATGAAAATTAAAAGATGATTAGTTGAAGGTGAAATGAGAAGATATACAAAAAAAAAAAAAAAAACAGAGATAAAGTTGTCTATCCACCAAACATAAATACATAACGAAATTATATTGGAGTTATGTTGAGAGTGATTTAGAGGGCGAGCCTTGGCGCAACGGTAGAGTTGCTCCTTTGGTGACCTCGAAGTCACGGGTTCGAGGCGTGGAAACAGTCTCTTTGCAAAATGCAAGGGTAAGGCTGCGTACACATGCGCCCACCCTCCCCCTACCCCCGCTTAGCCGGGGAGCACTTTGTGCACCGGGTGAGCCCTTTTTATATTGAGAGTGATTTGGAAAATGCGAGAAAAATGGCACTACTTATTATAGTATCTTCTTTTACCAACCAAGGTGGTTGGGCCATTGAGAAACCCAATTGTGGCGGGGCAAATCCATGTGCACATTGAAATGAAGATGACATGTAAATAAATGGAAGATGCCCTGCTTACACGTATAAGGAAGATGATCTTCTCATCGTCTAGCGAGAATGAGACTCCTAACTACTGGGTTACTCTTTATTCTCACCTCTTGTTATAGTTGTTATAGTTATCGGGTTATCGGGGTCTAGACATTCTAATTTCTAAATGAGCATAGTTTCTTTCAAAAAGGATGGAATTGAACTTTTGATTCATTTTAGGTGTTGACTACAATTGCTCGTGTAGTTTCCACTTCTAAAAATAAAAAATTGAACATTCAATTCATTTGAGGGAAAAATACTTAGAAAACTTCTTTTAATCATGAGTGGTGCTATTGACACCACGAATTTTTCTCTCCTCACCGCACTAAAAGACAAATTTTTTTTCCTAAACTACCCTTCCTCCCTCCTCCCTCTCTTCCCTTCCTCCTCCTCCTCCCTCCTTCCTCCCTCTCCCACCATCCACCCCCCCCCCCCCCCCCCCCCCCCCGTCGCCGACGGCGGAAGCCCCAGCCGGCCGGCCTGCTACAGCCCGATCTCCCTCCCCGCCGGCAACTGGGAGGGGGAGGGGGAGGGGGAGAGGGAGGGAGAAGAAGAGTAGGGGAGGGAAGGAGAGGGAGGGAGAGAGGGAGAAGAGGGAAAGAAGAGGGAGAGAGGAGGAAAGAGGGGGAGGGGGAGGGAGGCCAGCCGGCTGGGGCTTCCGCCGCCGGTTGCCGGCCGGGGCTCCCTCCCCGTGGGAGACTAGGGGGTGGGGGGGGGGGGATTAGGGCGGGTGGAGGCTGGGAGAGGAAGGGAAGATGAGGGAGGAAGAGGAGGGAGAAGGAGGAGGAGGGAGAAAGGGGGAGAGGTAGTTTAGGAAAGGTTTTTTTTTTTTTTTTTTTTTTTTCACGGTGAAAGAAGAGCAAAAATCGTGGTGCGAATATAGCTCCCCTTTAATCATTCCTCTCACATAATAGTAAACAACTTTAATATCCAATTCAAAATTGGACAAACATTCCAAATCTATGAATCTATGGATCCCATTTTTTAAATTCATTGCAAAACCATGTACCAATCAAACCCTACCCTAGGAGACGTGTTACAAAAGAAAGAAAAAAAAAAAAAGAAGAAGTAGGGAGCAGGGAAGCATTGGTACTCTCGAAGTGCATGTAAAAAGGGAACAGCCAAAAGGGCGCGAGAGACATCGCTCCGAAAAAGGAAGCGTCTTTCTTTCTTTCCTTCTCTCCTTCGTTAGATCTTGAAACCCTAAAAATCGCACAGATTTCTTTCCATTCTCTGCATTTCGAACGAGTTTTCTCAGAGATTTTCCTGAATTTGATCCTTTTTGGAAACCTTAGTTACTATCGAAAACGACCTTTGCTGATTCTGTTTGATTCTGGCGGATTTTGATGAGATTCGGATTGGATTTCGACGTCTCCGTGCTTGGAAACCCCTGTTCTTGCTGTTCTCGGACGAGATTTCGATTTCGAACCGAGCCGTTTGATGAGGATTACGATGTGTTGAGTGATGATTTAGCCATTTAAGGCGGTGGATATGGATGACAGCGGCGGATCGTTCGTCGCGGTGAGGAGGCTTTCGCAGGGGCTGGAACGGAGCAGCGGTTGCCATTCGACCTCTGGTATGTGGTGGTGGATCGATGCGTTTGTGTTTTGTTCTTCTCTGATTTGTTGTTCTGATGCCTTGTTCGTGTGTGCATTTCCACTAGTTACTTAAAAATCATGTCTTTTTAGTATGCGAGTGGTGGAATTCGTGTTTTTTTTTCGATTTTTCTTGGATTTCGAGGACTTTTGAGTACTGCAATTATAGTGGTGAGATGTGTGAGAAAGATGCAGTTTCTTTGATTTCTCACAATTTGAGTGGAAAAGCAACTTCCTTTGCGTTTTTTTTTTATTGATATCTACTGTTCTGTAAACATATAGCAGGGGAAAACAAGGCAGTCTTCTAAAGCTGGAGACTTTTTATTGCTTCGATCCGATAGAATGGCTGTTTGATTCCCCATTTGGAGCAGCATGTAGAACTGGAATGGTTTTGAGTTAGTGGTGTATCTGTTATTTTCTTTTGGTGGATTGTGGTAAGGTGGATAAGCATCTAATCTATTTGGAGTTTGAAGCAAGTAGTGGTTTTTCGGATTTGTGTGAAGAAGAAACCTTTTTTCTTCAAACGATGGTGTTGGGTCATTTTCTTCCTGCCATTTGCTGGTAGATACTAGACGTCCACTTTCAAATATTCTTGGGGTTTGTGCACTCTAGTAAAGTGTTGCTTTCTTTGGAACATTTTAGAAGAACTAAAAAGTTTAGCTTAAAAAAAAAAAGGTTGAAAAAGAAAGATAAAATATGACATACTTGTCATTCTACTTAAGTGTATAGCTTGTAACAAATTCATGATAATTTGAAGAAATAAAAGCTCCAGTGGATATTCCTGCTAAGCTTGTACTGATGCAGGTGAGGTCGTAGCAGGATCAGCGGCATGGATTGGGAAAGGACTATCTTGTGTTTGTGCTCAGAGGAGAGAGAGCGATGTGCGATTATCATTTGACTTGACCCCTTACCAGGTAATTAGTTTTTATGATCACACCGAGCTGAATCTTAATTTTTGTTCCACTATATACACTTCTTTGATATGCTATTTGAAGTTCCATATCTGTTCAGTGAGCGGATTTGTAAGTTGATTATCCTGGTTATTATTTTTGTGATATTGGTAGATAGTACGGTATAGCAGTTCTGAGTAACAATTTAGTTTTTACCAGAAACTGTATGATGCAGTAGTTTGATCCTTCAAGCACAGTTGAATTAGCATCCAAGTGTTTTTTTTTTTTTTTTTATTTACACAGAGGAGAAAAAAAGATTACGAGGAATTGAGAACTTCTACTAAAATTAACTTAGATGAAGAAAGGTTTAAAAAATAAAAATAAAAAAACCCTAGAGGCAACAGCTAATAATGATTCTTGATCCATTTCACTAATTTATTGGTGATAGTTTTTCCTTTCTCTTCGGGAATCTGATAGGCTTCCCCTTGTGAATCGTTCAGTTCTTTCATTGTTTAACATGAACTTTTGTAAATTCTTCTATTTAGAATACCCAAACTCATCCATTTGGAAATTGAGGTGCACTTAGCATATTGAACTCACAAAACTTATATTTTTCTTTGTGTATGCTAGAAAATAAATCATGGATTAATTGAGAAGTGGCCAAGAAATGTCAGTTTCTATTTTCGATTTTCTGCTTGACATTAGCTCAATTTAATATCAAATCAGTCAGTTGAACACTTGGAACCACATGATATTTTACCAATCTTTGTGAGGTGGGGCCGATTTGCTAATGGGAATTGTGAGCATTGTCCATGCAATGATTTGCGTCACAGGCCCGGTGGCCCCACATGAAATTAACAATAATTTTTTAAAAAGAATGATACTTAGTTACTGTTTGTTTGCATCAAATTCTAGCGTCAATGGAGTTCTAGAGGATTAATACCTTTTTATGAGGTCAGGATACCTCAAAACATGCCAGATGAAAGTTTCATAAACTTTTAGAATTCCATTTGCTTCACTCAACTGAACATTGGAAAACCTCATTATCCTCATGTCCATGAATCCAATACAGGGTCCCATGCAACCAAATAAGACTTTTCGGATTAGCCACAAGTGACTAGTTGTTTGTCAGAACTCTGCATGTCTCTCATACTGTTTTCCCTCCTACCAATGAAGCCTGTGAATAAATAAAAAAGTTTTGTAATGTCTTTGATATAGACAAGTGCAAAAAAGAGTTGCTACACCCATGTCGTTTGATATAGACAAGTGCAAAATAGAAATCTATTTAGCGGAAACAGGTTCAAGATTATATATCAACTTGGGAGAACAAATTTTCTGATTGCTCATTAAGTTGGCAAACCCATGTTGATTCTCTAGCTTTTATACTTCTGGTGATCTATTCATTCAATGTCATGATAGCTTTTACACTTCTGATTCTTTTTTATTTAGTCATTCACTCTTATGATCCCACCATCTACGGATAAAGTAAGAATCACTGTTCTCCATATTTCTGTTCCAGACAAACACCTTTTTCATCTTATTTACTTATTTATGTATCCTCTTGTTTTTACATTTTATTCATAGTTAAGCACGTTGATGTTGACATGTTGATATTTTACAGACATGTCACTCACTCTCCTGTGCTTAAGGAAAATGCTGCAATGACTGTCTCTGTTCTCTAAATCCTTATTTTTTTCTCTGTGCACGCGGTGGTGTTTCAGGAGGAGTGTTTACAAAGGCTACAAAGGCGCATAGAAGTTGTGTATGATAGCTCAAAGCCTGAGCACCAGGTAGTTTACATTAATGAGCTGTGTTTTGGTTAATTATTTTGGATAAATCTTTTTGTTGAGAAAGAACATTGTTAACCTCAGTTGCTGCATGGTTTTAGGAATCTTTGAGGGGCCTTTGGGATGCGGCCTTTCCTGGAGAGCAACTTCATGGTTTAATATCTGAGCAGTGGAAAGAAATGGGTTGGCAAGGGAAAGACCCGTCAACAGATTTCAGGTATTTTGGTCTTCCATGCCTTCCTTACACTGTATTTCCAAAATCCAAAATTTCTCTCATTGAGTTTGCACTTTACACATTGGGTTATATTTTGTAGGGGTGGTGGATTCATATCTGTGGAAAACTTATTGTTCTTTGCAAAGACCTTTCCGGTATGTTCTTGTTTTGCTTGTTCTTTTCTCACTTTCAAAAGCTCAAAAAAGAATGTGAATTTAAAATTTATATCCTCAACGACGGTCAATTTGCTATTGTTTTTTTTTTTCATCCCATTTCATTGGCTTAATGTTTTCAAGGATAAGTTTCATCTTTCAGCAGCCTAATTTAAACTAACTAGTGTTAGAAACAAGGGCATTTGTATTCTTATATTCATTTTTTTTTTTTGGGTGAAGTATTTTCACATATTACACCAAATATAAGTATCTTTTAATTTGGAAAGTATAAATAAAAATTGGCAACCATTTAAGATACTGATGCAGAAGTGGTCTCAAAATGTGTCCCACTTATTCATCCAACTGTAGTATTCATGTTATTTGTTCATGCTTGTAAGAGTTGCCCTTTATAAGCTTTAGTTTCCTATTTTCAAACGCACACTAAACCTTATTTCATTGTCGCTTCTACTTTTGACCTTCATGATCATTTCCTATTGTTGATTTACATGGGTTTTGTTGTTAATGTTTTAATTCAGGATTTGTGCATTGGCATTTTTACTTGAACTACAGATTATGATCAAGTATGCAAGACACTTGAGTTAAACACTTGAGATGCATCGTGTTATTCTCATTGAGGTGGACAATTTGATTGAAACTGAACCTTGAGAATTTGGCTAGCTTGAACTTTTTTGAGATTAGAGTGGCATTCAAAGTTGGATGGAAAATTAAATTTTTTTTTTGGAAAGGTAAAATAGTTTTTGTTGGCCGAATATAAAACTTGAAATTACTGAATGACAAAGGTCACTTTAATCCAGCAGTGGGCATGACAGAAAAATAATCTGTCAGCCCAAGATAAAACGTGAAATTACCAAAGCAATAAAGGCTGTTTCAATTCCAAATGATTGAGTCATTTTGATCAAACAGAGTCCCTTCACTGAACTGAGCCCCACAAGGATATTTTGTTCAATACTACCATATCGGATGGCGTACCACAAGGAAAATTTTGTTCAATACTACCATATTGGATGGGGTACCCCCACCCTTCTCTCTCTCTCTCTCTCTCTCTCTCTCTCTCTCTCTCTCTCCATGCATCTTCTTCCACTAAAAAAAAAAGAAGTTTCATATATTAGTTGCATCTATGTAAGTGTGACTTTGTAGTAAAACAACTATGGTGAATATGCACTCTGATCTGATTTGGACCTTGAATTAACAAATAACAACTACAATGACTTCATGCAGAAATCGTTCCAAGATCTCCTCTGGAAACAGGAAGGTGATCGAGCCATGTGGGAGTACCCGTTTGCAGTGGCTGGTGTAAACATCACATTCATGCTCATTCAGATGCTTGATCTCCAAGCTCGTTAGTATTCTCTTGCTCCACATTTGCACTTCTGGAGGACTAATTAAAGCATCTATCTATATTATAAGACAAAAACCATGGATGGAAAGTCCTTCCATGTGTCAACAATCTAAATTTTTTATATTTTGACACTTGGCAGTATTTTCCTTAAACATTTAATACCCTCTTCTCACATTTTCTTAAACATTTAATGCCCAGGTGTTTCTTCTTTTCCCAATAACTAGCAAATAAATTTTCTTTATTAAAATTTATTATTATAATTTTTAGTTAAGTTTTAGTAATATTTTTAGACCTGGGCTTGGCACAGGTCTTTTTTTTGCTAGTTTTTTAAACTAATCTCCTAACCAAGAGTATAAATGTACATCATGATTTTTCTCCCTAGTGTAGATAAATTTGCTTAGACGTGTGCTTTTTATGATACCAGTAATATTTTGGGAGTGAGTTGACATTTTTAAGGTTAGCTGATTATATGAAATTTGGTAACTTGCAGCCAAACCTCGGACAATGATGGGAGCGATTTTTCTGAAGCTACTTTCAGGTGCTTTTAAGTATGCTAGATTACATTAATTGTGGCAAATTAACCTTTTTTTTTTTATGCTTTTGTTTAGATAGATTTAAGGTACAATTTTAGGTAATAATGATTAGCTTATTTCACTCTTGGTAACTTTCAATACAAGTGTAACCCACACTACATGGTTTATTGAGGTTGTACATCACATCTTCCATAGCGAAATAAACGCAGATTATAAATAAAAATCTCCTATTCCAAGGGAACATACTAACGACACACTAATAATTCCTAGTTTTATGTGGTAAAATACCACTTATATATTACAAGAGATAGAAGATCAAGATCATCGGACTATAAACCGATCTTTAGATGAACCTCATGTGGACAACCTCAGTTGTACTCTAATCAAGTCATATCAGATGGACCTATATTATTCTAACGTATCTTAACAATCCCAAAAAAAATGACTTTTTTTTTTGTTATTATTTTGGTAAATGCCATAAAAGGGAGACTTGCAACAATGATTTCTGCCAATGAAGTTCATTGGTGATGATGGTTCACTTTGGGATGATGGATGGTCAAACCTCACTTGTAAATAAATAAATAAATAAATAGTGCCCATGTTATTGTGATTTTCTGTGCTCCAAAAACGAAGCAATGTGTCACCATGTTACTATGACCTTTTTATGTTGGTCTGTCTTTTGGTTGCTGCAGAAAATGAACGGGCGTTTGACCTTTTGTACTGCATAACATTCAAGTTGATGGATCAGCAATGGCTAGCCATGCATGCTTCGTACATGGACTTCAATGTATGCCTTGTCAGTTATGAAATCTGTTATTTTCTCCTGATGTTATCCAAGTTGAAAACTGATATTTTCATTCAATTTTCTTTCCCCAGTCAGTCATGAAATCCACGCGCCGACAGCTGGAAAGAGAGATGTTGCTAGATGACATTGTGCGGCTGGAAGACATGCCTTCCTACAGCCTTCTTCGTCGGTAGCATAGTGAATTTGAGCAACAACCAGATGGTGAGAGACTTGGCTTTGAAGAAGCAAAGATGGGAATCCTACGCTAATTATCTATCTTTTTGCAATCGGTTTTTACTATGCTTTTGTCTGTGTTTATTATATATGGAGTTGTTTGTTGGGGGCGTTTCCATTTCAGACCTTGAGGAAATGTGGTTAACAAACACCCATTTGAGACCGGAGGAAAATAGTTATTGATTCAACATGCAAGAGCTGTGCCAAACACGTAAACCTTTCCATGACATTAGGAATTTGGTGCTTAGGTTGCACAGATAAAGAGATTAATCCAGTCCATTGACACTTGAGATAAATGGTTATCGCTTTGCTGAGTGTTAAGATTTCAACATATACAACTATATGATATTTTCATGTTAAATTCGCGACTGCTTTGTGTAGGCACCAACAGGGGATGAATGGTTTGAGCATCATCCAAATGTAGACTTTTGAAATTGTTTGGGCATGTCCAACGGAGGTCAATAATGGTACCATGGAGAAAGTTGTTTTGTGTAGGTTAGATATTTTAATAAACATAATTCATGCAGTTGTGATGAGGCTTTGACAATGATGATGAATTTAAATTATAAATCAATTATAGGGATGTTCAATTTTTCTTGGGTTGCTAGTCCGGTCTGATCAAGTAGAATTTTAAACCATTGTGACATCTGATATATTTTTAGTGGGACTAGCAATATCAACCAAAGCTTCAGAAGTTGTGGCTTAACCTCGAGAGAATCCAAAGTTTTCTTCTGATGTCTAATTTCAGCAGTTTGGTGCATGGCATTCTTCTTTAAAATCCCCTGCATTCTTTGTGATCAGGCAGACCCACCGCCCTCTTGAAGAAGCATAGTAGCTTTGCCCTAATATCTCATTCACATGAAGCATTGCTGCCCTACCGTCTAAATTCAAATGATGGGCGTCAAAATTGATTGACGAGGGATTGCAGTAAATACTCACTGGCCTTTTCCTTCTGGTTACTTCTAAGTTTAAGTATTACTGAGAGAGAGAGAGCTAATACATGATACCAAAAGTTTGGCATTATAAATTACTAATGCAGTCTGTGACCCCAACAAGGGTAGCCATTATGGAATCATCACTCAGAAAAGCAACTCCCAAAATTCAAGGGTCCCAACACCACAAAATGCAAATTCAGAGAGCAGAAACTAAAACCCTGATTATTATTATCATTATTATTATGTTTACTCATAAATCCAAGGGTGCAGGCTGCTCTGCCAGTTCGCAACGCCTTCAGGGAACCACAAGGCGATCTCTTTCCTTGCGCTCTCCACTGAATCACTACCATGAATCACATTCCTGCATAAATATGAGATGAAATCTCAATCAGTTCCTCACAAACATACCAAGCATTTTCCATCTCTACTAGCCTAGACACGCCTGACATGTTGAGTCGATGAATAACCACAATAGATCAAGATTAAAACAAGATGAAAAAGCTCCATTATAGTAGCTCCAATTGCCCCAAATTAATAAGAGTCCTGCTACATGGACTAACCCATGGACCGATCCATGGACTAACTCTATAGTTTTGGGGGGAAAATCACCAGACATCGGGTGATTTTCCCTCCAAAACCATGGGGGTCTGTCCATGAACTAACTCCATGAGTGAGTCCATGTAGACTTTTTGAATTAATAGACTAATAAAAGCTTGTGTGAGGTTAAGAAATTAAAACTTTTTTTTTTTTACGAGTACACCAAGATGAAAAAATAAGTATGAATATTTGACTTGGGTAAGTGTTTAAATTTAATGATTATAAAGGACGACTGAGATAGGCTTCTACACTTAACATCTAAGTAAAGGGGCCCATTTTCATTTTGATGAAATTAGAGTTGATTTAAGGACAAAAGTATTTCTCGACTCTTGATAATTTTCAAATAAAAATAGATTTTTAAATAATTCTTCAACTATATCCATGGTGAAATCGATAGTTTCACTGTAGTGAATCGGTGACAATGAATCTCACCTTGCAATTCCACACAATGAGGGTTTTCTCGAGTCCACAATGTATATAGATCTTGGTGTTTTTCCATGTGGGAGGATCCACTTGAGTGGGCGACAATGAAGAGAGTGGAAAGATAGGTGGATATTTTGATAGCACAAATCTATTGTGATAGTCTGACAATATATGGATTAGTTTCAAACTAAAACAGTTGCCAATTCAAAGGGAAAGGTGTTTGTGAAGGGATTGATTTGATCATGGTAGGCCCCATATTTGTAAGAAATAGGAGCTCAAACAAAAGAGCACTTTGGAGAATTCACCTGTCTTTTCTTAAGATAAAATACTCACTTAACAAGTTTTAATGCATGGTTTATTGTGGTTAATCTTCTTGTAGAATTAGAAGAGGTCCTCTGTTCAAGACTTCCAAGTAACAGCACACTTTCTTGTTAACATTTTGTAATCAGCACCGCAGTGTTACTGCGTATCACTGACACGGCCTATGATGCCCAGACACGGTGTGGATACGCCAAGGACACGCCATAGACACGGCGGAGACACGGATTTTACACATAAAAAGGGAAGTATCGGATACGATACGACACGATACATTGCCCATTTTGAAGTATCCGTGCATCATAGGACACGGCATATACATATGGTCTTATCAACAATCAGTATCGGTGCATCGGCCAATACATATGGAATGCAGGTATATGAACTGATATCCCATATCAGACATATGAAAAACCCAATATGCAGGCCAATATTTAGAACCATGTACTTGATACGCAAGCACACAAGCCTGCAAATATGCTAGACAAGTAAACATAGCATACAAGATACATCCTATCCTAAGTGAACTATGTTACCTGCCAATGTCAACTGCAAAGTCTCCACGGATGGTGCCTGGGGCAGAATCTGAGGGATTTGTAGCTCCAATGATCTTCCGGCCAGTTGTAACAACATTCTTACCTTCCCATACCATTGCAACGACTGGGCCAGAAATAATGTAATCAACCAACTTTGGGAAAAATGGTTTTGCAGACAGGTCTTCATAATGTTTCTCGGCGAAACTCTGTTCCACATTTAAAAGTTTCAAACCTATACACCAACACAGTTACTATTAAAGGTAATAACTGAGCAACGAAAAAAAAAAGAAGATGAAAATAATATATACATCACAAATAAAAACAGAGGTTACCTTTCAAAGAGAAACCCTTCTTTTCAAATCTGCCAATAATTTCACCAACCTAAAACAAGTAAAGAAGCAACTAAATCATGTGCATTTCAAACTAATGAACTTAAAAAAAAAATCATTTCAAACTAAATAATAATTGTGTGTTTGAATGTACCCAGACCAATACCAATGTTCCTGCCTGTATTTTGGCACACAGATAGAAACATGCTTATACAAAACACTTCATGGCACAATGATAATACCAGTATCAACTCTAATGATAAGTTTATGAAAAGGAAAATACACATAAGCTAAATCATCAAAACACAGTTGCAAAAAAATTGAAAGATCAAATAATCATACCCCAATTTAGATTGATACTATATTAAAAATTCAAGCCAGAGGAGCAGTTCACAAGCACTGAAAAGGACTCTGATGTATTTATTTATTTATTTTTCCACTCAGAACTATAGGAATTGTTCATTCTCAAATAAAACCCAAGCACTAATAAAACTAGTAAAAACAAAAAATCATGCAACAAAGAAACCCCCAACCCAACACAAACCTAATTTAATCATACCAACAATAATAACTATTGAAATAAAGACCCACATGAAAAAGTTATCATGAGACCTCAAAACTTGTCACTACAAACAGTAGAATATCAATTTAACCCATATTTTAAGAATAAAATCTCAACATACCACAAACCACATAGCATCATCATCATCATCATAGAACATAGGAAAACCTCTGAAATGAGACATGGATAAAGTAAAACAAAAAAACCAAAAAAGGGTGTTTTAAGCAAAAGAAATTGCAATACAGCAACAATCAAACCACTCATGCAAGGGATGCCCAAAATCTATATCAACCATGCCTGAAAAGAAGATGAGACAGCTTAATCTTGTGTTTTTCCTTTTCTATATGCAAATCAAGAAAGCACCCAATTCAATCATGGTACTAATGAACAAAACCCAATCACCAGATTTTACTGAATCCCACCAAATCTAGTTAGATCTCAAAGAAGAAATACTTAGACAAGCATAAGTTAAACGTTGTTAAATCAATGAACAGGAAAAAGGAGAAGACAGAGTGATAAAGGCCAAGTCTTGATCATACCAGGCCTCTTTGGACACCATCAGGCTTGATCATGATAAAAGTCTGCTCCATCTCTCTGTGTCTTTCTTACTACTCTCCTTCTCAAACCCTAGCAAAGAGACGGAAAGTATACAGACAAAGATGAAGAGTACTTGTTTTATATGGGAGAAACCGGAGCCTAATATCTAGGGCACAGCAATTTGATTGGATTCTGCTGCAAGGTGTAAACGGGTCGGGTTTTACTTCCTGGATCCAGTTTGGCTCCCGAATCAGGACGCAACCCAACCCAACCCAAACCTGAATTCAACCGTATTCATTTTTTTTAGCTATTAAACATGAGGAATTGTAAACTATCTTAGTCCCAAACTAGCTTAATCTATTGGCTTCGGGTTCCTGTATGACACTCTATTAAAGAGCTCCCATCAAGTTCTTCCTGCCTCATGCTCGGCCACACTATAAGTTTTACCGTGCTTTGATAGTGCAAACTGCCAGGGTTAATCCTTGACACTTAAAGTGAGATGGGCTACGACGGAGGATTTTACTCTTTGGAAAAGCATTTTTTCTAGATAAAAAGAGATTTTGTCTAATCTATTTTTTCTTTGAGTCAATAAAAAAAAAACATTTTCTTCAAAATGTTGAAATAAATTTTCACGACTTTTCAAAAAGATAAAAAAAAAGAGTCGCAAATGGTAGAATTCTAGCGTTACACAAACGTGCTGCTTGATCTCTCCTTCCTTTCCTTTTCTTATATGCCAAAAGACACTTTATTATTACAGTAAATTTTCATTATTTTTGTCTTTACGTGGCTAGCTATGGTGTAAAATGTCATTTTATTACATAAGTCCCTCATTTAACTGCAGTGTAAGAGCAAATACAATCACCTTTTTCTAGGGAATCATGGCCATGTGATGCAACTCCACGTGATGACATTACAAAAGTTAAAAGGCAATGAATCCTATGCCCTTTAAATGTATATTAATTCGGAGATGGTTGTTGTTACATATTTGAAGAGAATAATAAGAGTAGTGGTGGAGCCAAAAAAGTTTTTCATTAGGAGCTAACCTTTTAACCACCACCATCATCGTCAGCAAAGCTTTGTCCTAGATCGCCTGAATGAATTTCACTTTTCTTTTAGACGCCCGTTGGAGTTGTGACAAAAGTTTTGCGTTGGCTCTCAATGCATTTGATGCAATCCTCCTTTATTTGAACTTCAGATCATCAGGGCATGCATATAAATTGTTTTAGATTTATGTTAAGAGAAGGTGCTTAATTACATGCGATTACAGCATCATTCCTTTCTTCTTCTTTGATTACAGCTCAACCAAACACTGCCCCAGAAAGGCAGAAAGGAATTAAGAATTTTGCAGCTCCAATCTATTGTCCTCTTTAGTGACACTTTGGCGCCCATATAAATGCGATTTCTCCACACCCATCTGCTCTTAAAATTTGAAAATTAAGGTGATACCAGAAAATAATGTGGATGGAATCTGGTAAAACATTAACTTCATCTGGTCTGTATTGCTGTCAAAGCATGTTACACGCAACGCATTGGAAAACGACATGTAGATGGAGTACATTGGCAATGCCATATTAGTAAGGACACTTATCCATATCTGACTCACAAAAGGGTATAGTAGGGATCCCCCAGGACCCCCACCCATGCTCGAGCAGGCTAAAGACAAAGTGAAGCAGGGGCCTCATGTCCCAGACCTTGGGTTCTCATATCATACATCCTTTTTTTTTTTTTTCAATTATTTTGCTACACTAGAATGCTTACAACTATGCTTATAGGCCCAAACCAGCTGAGTTGCCTCCAGGGACCATGTCATATATATATCCTTTAGCTGAAGAAATCAAATGGAACAAAGGAAAAAAAGAAGAGGATGAAGAAGAGAAATGAGAGATGGGTTGATGTAGAGGTAACTAGTTCTTAGTCAGTGGGTTGGAAACGATCCAACAGAGAAACCATTGGCTGTAGCTGCAACAAATCTCCATATATCATTAAACCACATCAAATCGATTTGCTCTGGTACCAAATGATAGTGTTAGCTTAATTAAGAGAGATCACACAATTAAAGCACACATTAATTAACATATCACTCTACATAGAGCTGGGGGAGGGGATGAAAACTCCTTTTCTCAAATAAAAATGAATATGGACTCAAAGCATAAATTCTGCTAAAAAGATGAAGACAACAATGAAAAATTGAGTATTATTGGGCCTTAAATCGTGGGCCAAGCGTGCATTGGCCCGTTGTGTGGATCAAAATCAAGGCACAGCACAATGAAGGCCCAGTGTAAGTTACTCCAGATCCAGATTATGAGCTGGTTGGGAAGGGCCGGCCCATTTGGTCAGGTTTACTGTTCACTGAAACTTTTGATTTTCTAAGTGCTACAAGGCCCATGCATGTACCCACTCTGAAGTTTGAACCCAACCAAGTGTCTCAGTTTAGGTTCAGCTTGGCTTGGCTAGACACATTTCCTCTGCTGAAGAACCAATGCCCACAGCCGACAGGCGGGTGGGCTTGGCCCGGTTTGGAGGTTCGAACATGTCTCAGTGTTGCAACTAGTCTAACTATCAGTTAAAACAACACAAAATCAAATGAAAATTGAAAATGGACTATGATGATAGGCCTCCTAGGCCACTAAATTATCAGCAACACTTACCATCACATAATAGTGTCTCGAAATTTACGTATGATGTAGATGTGATAAAAGTTTTACACCAGCTATCAACCTGATTCAAGACTCATCCCTTGTCGAGGCTTGAGCTTGAGCCTTGCATAAACCGGTGGAGTTGTTGTAAACCTGAGAGGACCCTCCTTTGTTGGAGGTTGGGACTGGCAGTAAACAGATCAGTTGATTATTAGCTACAGTATTGTCCAAATTAGCTCCAAAGATATTCCCTTTTTGGGCCTGGGCCAGACTGCTAGTGGGCTCCATGAAATTTCTTGTGGGCTAGGCCATATCTTTTGCTATTATTGTTTCCTGTTGTCAGTTATGTTACTTTACCTCAGAAGAAATCCATGCTGGTTATACTTGTGCATTCTGTTTGAAAATGGATGAACTGTATTGTATTCCCTTCAACCAGAAAATGACAAGCTCTGAAAATTAGATTGGCTACTGGGCATATATAGAAGTTCAAAAAGAAAGAATGTCGCCATCTATTATTTCTCTTTGATTGATTAGCTGAAGTGCAGTGCAGTTCCCACATGCATATGTGTGTTTGCATGTGATACAATGATAATTGCCACAGCCTGCCCATCAGCTTTGCTTTTTCCACAAACTGAAATATTATGAACATTTTTGTTGGAAACAGATTTGGTTAATAATAGAGAGAGAGAGAGAGAGAGAGAGAGAGAGAGAGAGAGAGAGAGAGAGAGAGAGAGAGAGAGAGAGTTTTAAGATCAAACCAGACACCACTTTTAGCATTGCTAAATTGACAAATTACTTGATGTTGGTTTTCTTGTTAAAAGAAGAATCTAAGTTGCTCCAAATTTACAATGTGGGGTCATGTGAACCCACCAAAAAAGGAAACTTCTACCACTCTAAATTTTATGATTATTTTAGTTTAAGGCTATATAAATATGTTAATAGTCACAATGATAAAAAAAATTGGGGGGGGGGGGGGGGGGGGGGGGGTGGGGGGCGGGTTTGTTTGTTCTTAATTATCTCGTACATAAAACTCAGCCCCTTTGAAAGTTCGTAGTCATCCAATATATATGCCACAAAGTAGACATGAACTGAGGCCTTCAATAGAGACTCCCTTGCATTGTCTAGCTTGTGACATTATATATATTGAAGTTAGGAACTTTGAATGGAGCTAAACAACTTCATTTGTGTTGAGATTAACGTCCACGCTCGTTCATGAGCGGTCATAATTGTGGTTGAGCCCTCGCCCTCTCCATAAAACTATTGTTGTGTCATTTCCTATCACCAATTGCTTTTGAGATAAGTGGTTGCTCAATGGGGTGTAAAATCTTACAATATGCATAAAATCAATCTACTTTCAAAATCCTATATAAGGGTGGTGTAGAGTTCTGCGAGACTCCCATAGAAGACAAAAACTTATTTGTAATATGATCTCTAACATTAGTTGGTGAAATATTCCCCGCCAAGCTACAATAGTCTAGCTCTTTTGGACCCACTGGCACCCACCTTTGATCAATACAGGCCCTTTCACACTCTTATCTCACCACAGTTTGGCACTAGGCCTAATTTTACTCTCATCAAGCCTCCACTGTTGGATCACTCTTGGATTGAATGTCAAAGAAATCTATGGTTAAAGACCACTAAATGTTAAAAGGGCTATTAAATCAAGAGTTGTGGTGATGTGATGGGGCTATTTTTATTTTTTATTTTTTATTGACTCTTATCTATAAAAAGGCATTTTCATGTACCATTCTCATTTCCACTAATAAGAAGGTATCCCACATGAGCTTGGGCTCCTTATAATATGCACTCTGCAAAAAAAAAAAAAAAAAAAAAAGGGCTTAATTATATATATATATATATATATATCCCAATGTTGGAGCTTTCAGCAAAGTTGGTGTTGATGGACACCCAAGCAACACCCACGTGACATGCACGTGACTAGTTCTTATCCATCTTTTCCAATGAGACGATCACTGAACCAAATGGGCCCCACCCCAAGATACACACAAAGTCATTGGCCAGTCCTTCCATGATGAAATTGGGAAACTTGGAATTAGAGGGATTTGAAAAGGGGTATGAATATGATTGTTGGCATGGAATTCTGGAGAAGTAGGACAAGAAGCCGTGGCATTGGTAACACAAGCTTGTCTCGCCCATTGCTTTCCCTTCTCTCTTGTAAAGTTGTAAGGGTGCCAGAAAGGCCCACATTATCATTGCGTCTTAGAAACACTCACATGAATGAAATCATGAAATGTCTTGGAATCTATTTTCTATTCTTGGGTGAAAGAAACAAAGAGAAGGTGACTCAAAGGAGTACCATTAAATCTGTAGTTCGTGGGGATCAGCCTGTTGATTGATATTACAAGCAAGAAATGATGCTTTTAATGCTTGAAAGAGAGTGTTTTAAAAACCTTAATAAAGAAAAGTGCACCATATCTTGTGGGGCGCATCAAAATCAAATAGATGGGACAAAATTCACCCCAATCAAAGAAATGAATTCGACGAAATGATTATTAAAGAGATGAAGTGTGAATGATATGAAGTGAGGGGTGAAGGAAATACGACAACAACTTAGATGAGAGCATAGTTTTCCTCGGATTTGAATTACTGGGCCGGTGATGATATGCAAATATTCATTTTTCATCTTCCTTTCATTCACTTTCTATTAAAAGAAAGGATGGTCGTTTTTATAGTCTCTTGAGTTAACCATTCTTACCAAAACTTCGAGGTGTTAGTAGACGCATCATTTTTCCTCATCGAGTGGTTCCTCTTGGAATTCGAACTCGCGACAGGTTGGCTCAGATACCATATTAAATTTCTTGAACTAACTCCTACCAGAACCTCAAAGTGTCAGTAGATGAAAACATAAATACTTGTCAATGCTCCTCCTCTCGGGTGAAGCCCACTCCTTAATAAATTTTGCACCTTTATCTTATATTCTCATCATTAATTAACCACTCATGACATGAATTCATATCTATTCAATTCCTATATATCCCATACAAACAAATGGATTTTAATAGAGACAACTCTATTTGAAACTTGATTTTCCAAAACTCTATTTCAACTAAATTAGACATGCCAAACTCATAGTAAACATTCTGAAACGGAATCAGATCCTCTATCGCACTTGGTACACACTCACCATAAGTACTAGACCAATCATGGTGAGCCATGCAAGTCCACACAAACCCACATGCATTTGAGGTTTGAATCGAATAGGCCGGAGGAGAAGTTGTATTAGTTTATATCGATGTGGCTCACCGTAATTGATCCACTCACAATTAACGTGTATGAAGATCCAGAACCCGTGAAACACGACGGAGAATCTTTCGTCTTCACGTAACAGAGAAGTACTATGTATGGTGCGTATGCTACAGCGTCAGCTCGTGCATGTTACATGAGAAAGGTTGTGGTGATAGTGCGGTCTCCACTTTGGCAATTCCTTTTTTTCCCTAATCTTGTTTATAACATATCCCATGTGCTTTAATGAAAGATTTTCGTTCCTTTAACAGAAGCAAATAGCAAACAGTCGCATGGTACGTGTTGTTGCCACCATTGCCATACATACTTTTCTCAAGGTAACGTAGGAAGAGAGAGAGAGAGAGAGAGAGAGAGATTTTGCACATGAAAAGGCTTTCATAAGGGGATGTTTGTATGATTTGAAGAAAAAAGTATGATTTTACAATGTTTCATATTAAAATTTTTCAAGATTTTCATTTTCTAATGTAAAACCAACTTTTGAGGGTTTTTTTTTTTTAAGCAGAATTTTAAGAGGTAGAAATCATGCAATTTTGATCTAAAGGCATAAACTAGTTTTACTGTTGAAAACGTTTTGGCGTGAAGAAAACAATCTTATCTTTGAATTTTTTGTGAAAAGAAAATATCATGAAAATCTGTTGCAAATAGGGCGTGTTTTGTTAAAGGTATTTCCGATTTGGAATTGGGCTTCTTTGAAATTTCTGATATGATGTGACATTTTATCCCCGGGCATTCCAAATATTTTATTTGATGCAAGAATTTAGAATTCCAAACCACATGAATATACACTATAAATTTTAAGAATCTCAGCATTCCAAAATGCTAGAGGATTTGAAATTTTACTTTGATGGATAGAATTTGGCAATCTCAAAATTTTCTTTGACAAGAATTCTCACTATTCTTCCAAACAAACATGCCTATAAATAAAAAAATAGATAAAATTGTCGAAACCATCCATAACAAGCAATAAGAGAAATCATAGAGTGCAAGTGATGTCCAGATTAGAGAAGAGAAAACACATTCAAATCCACATCTTGTAGGTGATGAGTGTTAGAATTTTAGTGGGAGCGGCTCAATGCCACATCACAAGATGGCTCTGTCCACTCAGGACTTAGGAGAAGCAAAACGCCCCCCCTCACAAGTCAAGCACGTCACTTCTTGCTTTCCTTTCCTCCTCTTTAATGAAGAAGGAATACATCTTTTAATTCTACCCAAACAGTCCTTTCTTCTGTTACTTTTATGATTAGGCAGGTTGAAACTGAAAAATTGACTCAGAGGAGAGTCAAAATCGACAACTCAGGAGACTCATGATTTAAATAAATATATATATAGAAAGAAATCAAATACTTATAAAAATTTAAATTATACATTTTATTTAAATGCATGTATTAATAATAATCAATTCAAGTTAAAAAAAAACTTTAAATATGCAAGAAAAATTCTATAGGTAATTATAAGTCTAGATATTGAATGTAAAAGACGAAATATAATTCCCATGTTACATTTCAAACATTATTCTTGAATTGCTAACTCCAAACTTCAAGCGCTAATTATTTAAAAATGAATATCATATGTTTAAAATCAATCTATATACCTATCAAAAATGGTGACTCGATCGGCCGAGTTTTCTCTATATTTGACTCAATCCTTCATCAAAATAAGGTGACTCAACCGAGTCAAGATTCAACTCACCGAGTTTTCCTACCCTGAGGAGAAGTTATGAATGTAAAGATAACAATCGTCAGCACACCATCCACTTCTTCTTCATATCCTTCAAGTATATTGTGTGTTGATTGAGTGTTCCCAAGGCAGCATCGATCTAACTTTTCTTGAAATCTTTCTACCAAAAAAAAAAACTTTTCTTGAAATCTAACTCTTCAATCCCTTTGTTCTCTAATCATGTCCCGCTCAAAGCCTATGTACAATTAGGAGTAATTAGAGTGGGGTGGTTTCTAGTAAATATCCTCTAGGCCTCTTGATGACATACAATCTCAACCATCACATAAATTCCATCTCGAGCAAGTAACAATCCATCTTAAGCTTTCACAACTTTTATATGCCAACAACTTGAACATGTGGAGTAAGATTCATTGCCTTTAATTCAATGGCAAAAATGCCCAATGAGGCCAATTTTCTTTTTTATAAATGAAAGCCCGCTAAGCCACTTTTTAGAGAGACTTGTTCGCCATCTCACTATGCAATTTATTTTATATTAGCAAGTTATGTGTGAGGTCTTTACTTTTTTTTTTCTTTTTGCTAAATAAGCCTTACTTGCACGACACCGATCGAGATGTTGGTAGGTATTTTTTGTTCGGCAGTGGGATTTATCCTTCTTAAAATTAAATTCTCCATATAAATCCATTAGTAGGCCCTCCATCTAAACTCTAAATTTCTCAAAATTACCATAATCTTTTATATTATCTATGAGCCAAATTTCACTCGAATTTGAGTCCACACTAGTTATAGAATAATTACATATAAGAAACATGAATCATAAAATATATGGAGTCTAATGGTTTTAGAAGATAAAAATCCCATAGATCATCCTAACCCCATGTATGGCCCTCATGAATAATGATTTTAGTATGCGCCATTCTTTTTTCAATTTTAGAGTGGTTGGATGCGTATTATTGTATTACTATGCTTGTGGCTAGCTATTCCTAGGGGGTAGTGTATGAAAGGGATACCTTAATCATAGGAGGATCAGGTGCCAAAAATAAGCAACTAAGAGGAGAGGACAATTCTCATTTAAATATCTTTGTGGTTGAAGAACTCGACCCGTGAATTATCGCCAATTGTTTAAATATAAAAGGTCAAATTTCGAACTCTCGAACTTGAATTTCGAATTAATCAAGTTGGAAAAACGAACTACATGAGGTTTACCCATCGAATTTTCAAATCAGCTTGGATATTTGAATTCGAATCGGTCGAACTACGAATTAGGTTACTATTTGAATCGGTCGAACTACGAATTAGGTAACTAAGGTGGCATACCTAATATTCTAATCTTCATGTCTAATATAAATCGATCAACATGAGTCGTTTTACACAAGATCTGAACCCATGCAACATGGAAGGTTTGAGTTGATTAATATCTTCTCCAATTTCACATAATGAAAAGAAATTGATGAGTAAAAAAAGGTTCTAAATGATAAAGAATATATTCTCATGACCATGTAAGTCAACAGGGTGGTGGTCCCTACACTCCATTGGTCGTCTAGTGGCCCTAAACCAACAGTCGTCTAATTATGATTGAACTCTTGTGGCATCTTATATGCAAATGTAGTGGCACCGTAATTATTATTGTCCAAGGGCACAATTGTCTGTTTTTTTTTTTACTCTTTTCTTTTTTAAAGAAAATATGAAAAATTATATATAACTCCACAGTCTAAATTAAGAGCTAAATATTAATGGTCTCTCCTTTCTTAAATTGAAAATTAAATAAATATTAAGAAATTAAAATTGTATGCATGCTTATGTTCCATTGTGCAATAATATCAATAAGCTCAGTTCTGTAAATTCAATTATCATGATGATCTTGT
The DNA here is from genome assembly GCA_012931725.1 of Litsea cubeba. Classification (NCBI taxonomy): domain Eukaryota; kingdom Viridiplantae; phylum Streptophyta; class Magnoliopsida; order Laurales; family Lauraceae; genus Litsea; species Litsea cubeba. The sequence continues at coordinate 4,550,806 of CM022946.1, read as the reverse complement.
GATAAGGTATTTTGTGAGGATAACATAATATATTATTTCAATAAATTTGTAATATAAAGAGATTTGTAGTGTGCTTCTACAATTGCAAGCTACATTAGAAATTTAGTGCAACATATTTCTAACAGAGTTTATTTCTTATTTTATTTATTTATTTATTCATTATTATTTATAAGGGAATAGAACTCATACAAGCAAGCTACACCATGTCCCTGACTGACTAAGCAACAATAGGGGACTAATCTAATTACTATGTAATGGTACATCTCTTTTGCATGTAGTCAATCGGTAAGCAATATTGTGTAGAATTTCTTACTCTTAATCTAGTGGTTTTGACATATTAATCCTCCTTAAACCCAGTTTTACCTATTCCATGACCAAAATTTAGATAATGTCACTAGAGTACTCCTTCACTCTTGCCAATATTCTTTTAAAAAGTCTTTTTTGCCCCAGATCCCATGGTATCATTAGAATAGTGTATGTCATGGAAATTGAAATCCAATTCATGGGAATGTCCTATTATGTCATGGATTTTATGAGGTATTTTAGGGAAACTTTTTTTTTCTAATTTTGAAACTTAAGAAATGGTGGTCAAATGTGTATTTATTTTTCACAAAATGCCATCTTTCATGTTATGTAAAAAATGAATTCTCTTGCTGGTTGCCAAAAGTATATGATATCGAAATTGATAAATCTCTTGATATCATGACATATGAAACAAAAAAGTTAAAAAAAAAATGTTGACAAAAATCAAGTGAATTTAGTGATATTATCTGAACGTTGGTCATGAATGTGGGAAAACCGCACGAGTTTAAGGAGAACTAGTATGTCAAAAACCCCTTAGTCTATTGCCATTGACTAAAAAGTTTCTCCGTATCAATATTAATATTTGTTTATTTGTTTATTTTATTAAATATCTTGGATTTATGAAGTGGGACCCTAGATAACTGCAATTGTGGAGGTCATTATGAGAAATACTCTGGATTGCTATAAGAATTGAGGGATGTTTTAGTAAACACAAAAGACACATGGTGTTTTCTGAGTGTACTAAAAATTACATGTGCTTAAAATTTAAAACCCACCCCATTTTCCATTACATCCTTTTATATCGTCACTTCACTGAATATCTTCTCATCCAACAGTTACAATATCCTTCCACCAAAAGAAAATGGCTTGTCCAAATGGACCCAGATGGCATGTTAACCTAAGTCAATGGTCCCTTTCATGTTGATAACAAAACATCAGGTACTTTGGGCACCCAAGGTCTAGCACTTGTTCCATATAAAAAAAAGGTGGGGTCCAAAGCTCTCTTGCTTTTCCTAAACATGTGATAGATCACCTTATCATGATTTGTCCAAACTATTTAGCTAAAATTAGATAGATTTTTTAATATTGTTATGCATCTTCATATCTATTCTTACTATTTCTATCTATTTTTTGGGCGTATTTTTTTCTTGAGGCATCATCAACATGCTTTTGCATTTTATTGATTCCGTTATTTTTCTACTGGGACATGTCTAAACCATTTCAAATAAGTTTCACTTATAAATCAAATGTCACAGTTTAAATATTATTTATAATTCATTTTGTTAAAGCTCAAAGGAGATGGATGAGAGAGAGATGACATGGGGGTGTTGGGAGGGTCTTTTCAAGAAAGTTGCAGGTGAGAGAGGAAAGGTGAGTGGAAAGCGGGAGAAGGGTTTAATGGGGGTCATGATAGTACTTTGAGCAGAATGGTGGTCGAGTGGGAAAGACAAGGCATCAATAATATTATTGATGGGATTTCGATTTGGAAGGATTTGAGTGTCTCATGATTTCGTCCAAGAGCCTTTCATAGGCCCCATCACTTTCCACTCATTTCCACCCTCTCTTCTTATATCAATTGGTACATAATAACAACAAAAGAATAATAATAATGATGATGATAATAAAATAAAATAATTATATATAAAAAAAAATCTTTTTCACCTTTCAAAAAAAAAAAAAAACCATATGCCCAACCAATGCCTCATTATATATTTCAAATTTTAATTTGAATAAAAATGGTGCTTTTAATATTGGGATAAGGCCATGAAATTTAAAATAATCACCTTTTATATGTTTAGCTTACTTTGGCCTTTGCTTGGATTAATTTAGCAGGTGATCTGCAATCAGGGTTTTAAAATTTCAACTTGGGGCCAATTAGTTGATCGATTTTACTCTGCTGAGTCAGATTGAGTCATGTCCTAGATCAAAAACCTTTAAGAGCTAGAATATAAAAAATAGTAAAGAATTTAGAAATATATAGGAAATATAAGAGTTTAGATTTAGAAGTATTAGTTTTGTTGTGTTTCTTTTATTAATAATAAAATTAATTTGCCGTAGATACCCACATTTATATTTCATTAAGTTGCATAAGCAATATATCAATTTTCAAATGCTTCAGTTTTTAATAAAAGAAAGAAAGAAATTGTATTCAAAGACCACTATAATAATCAATAAACCAGGTGATTAATTCTAGGGTGATTTGACTCTGCACTTGACTAGTCCGAGTCAACTAGGCCTAATTTCTGATAGCTTCTTTTTCCACATGTTTTGCATTAAGATTATACCCACTTTATAAAATTATTTGTAAAATGAACGTGCATTTCTCTATTTATCTCATTTTTTTTTTACTTTGTTATTAAAACTAAGAAGTAGAGATGGAGAAATAGGCACCAAGCAAGGAGAGCCCAAGTTTAATGCAAAACATATATGTATCCTATGAAAATAAAAGCATAAAAATAAACTCTTTAAGATTTTTGTATTTATGAACTATGATGCGTGTGAATACTTTAAAATGTACAACGTATTGTGTTGGGCCTCATAATTTATGAAGACATAATGCATTTCCATGGAAATTTATACATATAAAGCCAAACACAAGATCAACTAAGGCAATTAATTACATTTTCTGTCTCACCGTGAGTTAAGGCAGTACGACTGGCAAATGCAAGCTGTCCAGGGAATGCTCACATGGGTTATCTATCCATAATGCTCTCCAACAGTAAAGAGCTGAAGAAGGATGAACTGGGTTTCCAGTTGGGTTTCTGGAAATAGATTTTTTGTCAGAAGTCTGAGCTTGAATCTGGCAAAATTGGGATTTTATACAAGTTTGAACTGATTGTTTTTTGCATTTCACATCTTCTTGCTTTTATTTACATTTACCAGTATTTCTTAGTTGGGTTTTTTTTTTTTTAGAGTTTGTGTTATAAGAATTAAGAACTGTGCCTATGAGCATCAAGTTCTGATACATATTTTCATGAAGACATTAATAGGTGCTGCTACTGCAACTGATGCTAATGTTGTTGCTGTTGCTTCTGTTGAAGGTGGTGGGGGTGGTTGTGGTGGAGATACTTTATTTGTAACTTATAGAGTATCTACCAATGATATGAACCTGTGAGGATATGGACTGGCAATCTTTTATTGACAGACAAATTATCCATTGAGTCATAGGAATTTCTTTCTTCTTCCCAACATGATTTTGCTTGGGCATCACTTTTACTCTACTAATATCACAGATTAAAAAAAAAAAAAGTCTCTCAATATCATTTTAAAATGTATATATATATATATCAATTGGAATTATTTTGATTTCAAGATCAGTATGACATCATAAATGCATGTTACTACTGGCTATTATTTGTTGAATAAGAATTGATTTTCTTAGATTTTTAAACAATGGGGCTTCACACAAGAGATTATCCAGAGTCTTTTGATGAGAAATGATTACTACCCATCATCCTAGCTAATAAAATCTTTGAAAAATGACAGTCTTATCTATATTTCTAGCTTAGATCCTTCGCTCCTTACAATTGATCATAGCCCTTCAATAGCTAGAACTCACTTTACTATGAATTCCTATAAACTCGATACATAGAAGGCAAATACATAGGCCATAAATGTTTGATTATAAACCAATTTTTAATTTTTAATCATTCATATCAACATCATGTTTGCGTTACATAAATGTAACGGCGTAGGGGTGTCCCATAACAATTATTGAGCTTGCTTGAACTTGACAAAGAACATAAAGGAAGGGAAGAATAATATGCAGTTGATGACTGTCATAACGGTAGGTTACCGTTGTAATTAGCTTTAAAATGTGGGTTTTTTAACCTGGCATGATGTGTCAATGTAATATTTTGGGGTCGTCTCCATCAAAATAAAAGAATTCTCATAGATCATAAGGAATTGTCCAACAAGGTAGGTTTCACTGTCACTCATAAATCCTAATCACATACAGTTTCAGAAAAAAAAAACTATCAAAACATAAGGGACAGATAACTAGGATCACCCTTCCACTCTTCTCTAAAGTGATGTTTACAGGTCCTCCAATTCAATTAAAGTGAAACCCAAACTGCATATACAAGCAAACTTACCTACACGGCGAGCTAGAGCGAGAAGTGAAAAGGAGCGAGTTAGAAGGATATCAATAATGGCCATGGAAAGAGAGCGGGGAGGTCAGCGTTGCTACGAACTCGAAGTCTCGTTTTCAAATCCTCAGGCAATGCATGACATGGAGTTTGTGCCGATGGGAGAAAACCATGGCCTAACCTTCATGGCCCCCTCCCAAAGCAGTCCCTTTCCACTCCCACAGGTGTCTGTGCCATTTAACAACCCTGCAACATTCAATGAGAACCATATTCCAAAGCCATGGAATCAAAACCAGGTGGGTGGAAGAGAAATTGATAGCAAAGAGCAATAATTAAATTATATGATCTGTTGGGACAATCTGTAACAGGGATTCCTCTTTCTTTGTTTTCTTTTTTGTGTACTTTGTAACAGATAGAGGGCTTGGAACCTAGGCTTGGTGGTGAACAAAATTGTACTGGCACTGAAGCTAACAATTCTTGGTATGTGCTAAATTTTCCCCCTTCTTTATGTTTTGTACATCTGTGCAAATCCACAAATCTATGATCAAACTTGCAAAATCAATGATGAGATAGTGAAAAGTTTAAATTAAAGTTATTGAATTTGTTCACTTAATTTTCTTTTCCTATTTATATGTTTTTGACTGTATCCATGCATTGTTTTTTAAATGGTACTCTTCACCTTTTTTTTTTCTTCATCTAAATCCTCCTGTCCCTTCTTTTTTGAACAACTGACCTTCATTTCTCCAAGTGGTTATGAAGCTCGCTCTCTCCCGAGAGAGAGAGAGAGAGAGAGAGAGAGAGAGAGGAGAGAGAGAGAGAGAGAGAGAGAGAGAGAGAGAGAGAGAGAGAGAGAGAGAGAGAGAGAGAGAGAGAGAGAGAGAGAGAGAGAGAGAGAGAGAGAGAGAGAGAGAGACATATTAGTACAGAAGAACCCCAAGTTCTAGTTTCATGTATAGTTACCATTTAATGCATGAGATGCTGCTTTTGAAGGTGGAGAAGCTCATCATCTGACAAGAGCAAGGTGAAGGTAAGGAGGAAGCTCAGAGAACCAAGGTTCTGTTTCCAAACAAGGAGTGATGTTGACGTGCTCGACGATGGTTACAAGTGGAGGAAGTATGGCCAGAAGGTTGTGAAGAATAGCCTCCATCCAAGGTAAGCTTTGTACCATTTCATCTCTAGTTTCATCATATCAAGATCATATATGACAAAGAAGAAATAATTTATTAAAAATAAACTTTTTTAAAGTATCTTATGGTCACAGAATGTACTCAGGAGAGATTTTCTTTTGTAAATCACTAGTGATTCTTGGTGGGTTTTTTATTCCTTCATTTTTTTCTTAAACATTTGTATATTGGTGAGAGCCTTTGGATCAGATCATGTGAATCATCATTTTTTTCTTCATTGCACCATGAGAGAGAGAGAAAGGGAGGGAGCTAGAGCCAAATCTGCTAACATAACAAATGAGAAATGCCAATCAATTTGTAGTTGAAATGAACTAGGAAATATTTTGCACGACACATGTTACAAATCAAAGAACTAGGAAATATTTTGCACAACACATGTTACAAATCAAAGAAGCTATTTTTTTCATCAATTATTTGAGAGAAACTGGGACAAATTCCTTGACTACTCCTGGGACCTGCAACCGCAGGTTAAGATGTTTGACCAATGCATTACTTGTGTTGTGTCGTTGGCTTACATTTTACAAATTTTCTTACACTTGATGATAGCTCTAGCTTAACAAATTATTCAATATGGTACATGTATTATCATTCATTGATGTTGGGACTGTCTGATAACAAGAGAATAATAATAGTAATAATATAAAAATGACTTGTTAAGTTTGGTGAATTTCTTTGGTGCAGTTTGCTTGTGAGAGGAGGGAGATTTCACACAATTGTAAACATTTTAAAACGAATGCACACAGAAGAAGTGGGGAAAAGCCAAAGAAGAAAACCATCTGAGTCTTTGAGAAGTAGGATGGAAGCCAGGAAAATTTTCTGGAACCTTAGAAAGTGGTTTATTATCTTGAAAATGAGTCATACCCAACTTACTTTATCTAGTCATAGGGCTTCAGTTTTCTTCAAATTGAAGGATTAGGATATCTAGCTTAAGTAGTTATTGAGTAAAAGTGACTTGAATAGAAATGCAACATTTTGCTTGAACAATCACCAAAATACACCTTCTACTAAACTAAATACATGCAAAAAGTTCCAAACTGAGATCTCGCTTGAATGAATAAAAGTTAAACTGATGGGGCAATGTTCAGCTGCAAATAGTGAAGATTCATTCATGGATATGGACTGATCAACTATACTATGTTGCTATAATTAACCATATCATGAATTTTTCACATCTTTTTATCAACCTACTCATTTGAGTTTACATGATATTTTAAAAATAAAAACCTAGGATATTTCATTTTCTTGGCTCATTTGAAACACTCTCTTGGCTAGATTTAGCTATTATGAAATTGAACCGTGCAAGAAATCTTTCTGGGAACAGTTGGAATTGGCATACAAGGTAGTTTCACTGTACCATCAGAATTCATGTCTTTTGTAGCAATGCATATTCTTTGTGTTAAATCTTCATTAATTACACCAAGAAGGTACATCTTTTATATTTTTCACTATCAAGATTTTTTTATTTCTACCTGCTACATTACATGAAGATCAGGTGCATTTTCACTCGCAGAGTTTGTGGGTGGAGTGAAAGCACATTCCACCCATTTCACTCTCCTATTTCTAAAGCAAAGCAAAGAAAAGAAGTAGAAACATGAAAATAAGCACCAGACAAATAGGAGAAGAGAAGAACAACACTATGAAAGAATCCAAACACCTTTGCTTTTTGTATTTCCCAATAATAAAGTACATTTCCATAATAATATCCATGTACCCAAATGCAGCCAATTAATTTAACCATGTACTATGAAAATTGACAAAGAAGGAGGAGGAGGAGGAGGAGAATAAGAGTGCCCAATAATAAAGTACACCTTTGTATGGTTGCTAGAGTTCTCAAAAATTACTGTCCGAGGGATATGTGAGGTTTTCAAATATTGTTGTCCCATCTGAACTCACATATACTCAAATGACTCTTAAGCAATTTGAAAGTTGAATATATGGGAATTTGGAGAATTTATAAGCCAAAAAAGCATATAAAAAGGATGGATTTTGGAAATTTAGAAAGCAAATAGGGATATTCAAATGCTAGGAAAAGCCACTAATATACCTATCAGAAATTCCTAACAGCAAGATATCCCATCATGAATTCTTACAAACAAACATCCCCTTAGAATTCATCAGAAATATACATAATAAAACACCAAAAGGAATACAGAGCTGATTAAGTTGCTTCAACTTTCATAAAAAGAAAAATGAAGAAAAGAAATCCTATCATTCAAGTCAATAAAGCCATAGGATTGAAAGTTGAATTTGCTTAAATTTCATTGACATTATGTAAATAAACCTACTTATGTGCTAAGATTACTAAACTAGTTGTTCTTTTCCTTTCCATTCTTTTGGAGTGTCCACCAGAAGCTACTATCGCTGCACACATAACAATTGCAGAGTTAAGAAGAGGGTAGAGCGATTATCCGAGGATTGCAGGATGGTAATAACCACTTATGAAGGGAGACACACCCATTCCCCATGCGATGATTCGCAATCATCTGAACATGAATGCTTCAACTCATTCTAACAACTTGGATCAAGGAATAAGACCTGTGTTGTAATCATGTAATCAATGGTGAAAAGAATATATTTTGCTTGCAGTAGTCTATAAGGCTTCAAAAGGGTGTGCATTTGTATGTGTACCACTGTTGTAAAAAGGCACAACCCTATGTGGACCATGAATTGTGGCATCCCATTTCTTAGTAATATTTCATAAATTTGATTTGTTTAGTTAGAGAGGGCTTCTCAACAACATTAAATTGTTGTATAAAAAGTTTACAGCTAATGCTATGCTGCTTTGATGAGAGCCACCTAGTCTGGTGTAGTGATGTAATCTATAGTCCCTCTTAACTAATTGATCTCTCTAAATTTGCATTGCTCGTTTGAGTATGAACTTCCATTCATTGTTGAATCTAAATTTTGAAGTGATGTATGAGAAGATCTTGGAGTTGCCTGAAACAGTACTTTTTTTTTTCTTTTTGTTTGTAATATTAAGGAAAGCCCTTCATACTTAGGAGTGTTTTTTTCTTTTTTTGGGGTACCCAGCTAAGGGGCTAGGGACGCATCAAGCCCGAGCCCTCAGATAAAAGAAGGAGCCCTTGGATGAAGGAAGGAGCCCTCGGGTGAGGGAATGTGACCTGCCTTGGGCTCAAACCCTGGGCAGCCATGTGAGAACCGCCAGCCTTACCATTGTTGCCAGCCTTACCACTGGGGTAAGGTGTTTTTCTCCATACTTCCAGAGTGTTGAAGTACCTGTAAGTAGTCAAAGATATATCAAAGATAATGATGAGTCAGGTCTAAGTGACCCAGTTTGTAATGATGAGTCAGGTCCAAGTGACCTAGTCTGTAATGATGAGTCAGGCCTAGGTGACCCAGTCCATGACGAGCCAGGGCCTAAATCTGTAAAGATCCGTTTAGTCCGTTGAGGTCTGGGCCCAAATCTACGAAGTCTGGCTACGTCAAGGCAACCCACGTCGCTTCGGGAGTCGTTAATCCGCTTTTACTAAGTCCTGCGGAGAATATCTCACTTGCCTCGTCCATCGAGGGTTAGTTCGAAGACTCCATCAAAGTAGAGCGTTGCTGTAAAGTCGTCCCCATCTGTTAGGGGAAGACTATAAATAGAAGAGCCCCACCAGCACTTGAGGGGCAAGAAATATTTCCCTTCTACATACTTTCTTTTGTTCTCCTACCTTGTAATCTCTGCACACTCGAGATATAAATCATCCGGTGACCTCTACCCTTCTGAAGTGGACGTAGGTCACACTGACCATACCACTATAATCTCTCTCTCCTCTTTAATTACTGCTTTCATCATTTATTACTTGACCGGTGGTGTCTGAAACTAATTTAGGCATCATTAGTTTGGCGCCGTCTGTGGGGACGTACAAAAGTTTCAAAATTATGGTGATCACCACTAGATCGACGAGACGAGCAGAGGGCGAGGATGATCCTCCACAAACTAATCATGCCTCAAATGCTCCTACTCCTACTCTTCAATAAACGCTGGAGACCATGCAGCAGCTGATGACCCAAAACCAGCAAATCATACAACTCATGCTAGCAGGGCAAGGAGGAGCACAATTTGGAGGGGTACCGCAAGGAGCACCGCGCCAGGGACTTCCAAGAGCTCCACGTCGGGGAGCTCCCCATCTGGGCGCCCATCCCCAGGGCGGCGCCCAGGGAGTCCCCCATGGCGCCCAGGGAGTCCCCCAGGGAGTTCCCCTGTGTGCCCCTCATGGAGTCCACCAGGGCGCCCAGGGAGTTCCCCAGGGCGCCCCTCATGGAGTTCCCGGTGGAGCCCAATTTGGAGGACCCCTACCTCCCGGGGGAGCAAATCATGGAGGACTTCCACCTCCTCCCTCTTCTTCTAATGGGGAGGATCCTCATTTCCAAGAAGGGGAGAGTGAAAACCAAAGCATGGAGGACGGGAGTTATTTCCATGATCCGTCTAGGGAAGCCCCCAATCGCTGGGACGAGAAGATCAGGGAAATGCAAAATCAACTGGGTGATGTCTTCAACGCCATGAGGGCGCAAGCACCAGAAACAGTGGATTACCTTGTCAGGCGAACAAACACACCGTTCAAGCCCGACGTGGTAAACTATCCACTTCCTCGGAAGTTCAAAATGCCATCCATGGAGACCTTTGATGGAGTGAAGGATCCATTGGACCACTTGGAAACTTACAAAACTATAATGCAGCTGCATAATATCCCTGACGAGATTATGTGCAGGGCATTCCCAACCACACTGAAGGGTTCCGCCCGGCAGTGGTTTGCCAATTTCGCCCTAGCCTCCATCGCCACATTTGCGGAATTGAGCAAATCTTTCGTGTCACACTTTATTGGAGGGCATCGTCACCAGAAGCATGCCACACACCTGCTCAGCATAAAGCAGGACAAGAACGAGAGCCTCAGGAGCTACCTCACTCATTTTAATGAGGAGGTACTTCAGGTCGAAGAACCCGACGACAAAGTGTCCATGACAGCCTTCTTAGGAGGCCTCCGCTCATCGAGCTTCATCTTCTCAGTAATGAAGCGCCCACCAAAGAGTATGCCGGAGTTACTGACAAAGGCCCAGAAGTACATGAATGCTGAGGATATCACAAGGGCCAAGCGAGGGGAATCCTCCAGAACAGAGGATAAGGGGAAGGAGCGGGACAGAGACGAAAAGAATGATACAAGCAACAAGCGAAGCAAGACAGAGAGGGTAATCTTTATCAGAGACCGACTCGGTCCTGCTCCACAGAAAGACTGACAAATATTCACTCATCTCAATGCCACTGTTGGGCACATTTTTCTCCAGATACAAGATGACCCCGCCGTAATAAAGGCATCAGCGAGGCCATTCGCTAAGTCCCTCTCAGGGCAGCCCTCTCTTCATCTTGAGAAGCTCTCTCATGTACCGCCCTCATCTCTGACTCCACAACAGTCTCTTTAAGCCTCACCCTCTCACGGGTCTGTGCGAGCTCAGCCTCATTGAGCGAAGCCCTCTCGCGGGCCTTCACAAGCTCAGCCTCACTGAGCGAAGCCTTCTCACGAGCCTTCACAAGCTCAGCCTCTGCCTTGGCCGCCCTCTCGTGGGCGGCTGAGAGCTCAGTCTCAAGCCTGGTCGTCCTCTCGCAGGCCACCGTAAGATCAGCCTCGGAAGCCCTTTTAGCAACTTCAAGAGTAGTAATCCTTCCTTGAGCAGCGGAGAGCTCCTTTTGCATAGTCTCATTATCCTGTTTCAGCTGACTATGAGATCGGGCCCTTAACAACAAACAGACGGATGCAGTGGAAGCCTGAAAAATAAGGGACAAAGGAAATGAGACAGTGCATATATATATAAAAAAAATGAAAGTCTGGAGAAAAAGGGAACAATAAACCTTTACCTGAGTCAGACCTTCCAAAAATATGTTTATAAACCCCTCGGTGCCCAAAACATTAATCTGCGTAACCTCGGGCGAAAACACAACATCGGGGTTGCGGCGCCCACAGCAGGGGCCCCCACGCCCGCGGCCTCGCCCTGGGCGACGCCCGCCGCCGGGCGTCGCGCTGCTGCCTCCACGCCCGCAGCCTCGCCCACATACGCGACCTGGGCGACGCTCGCCGCCGGGCGTCACACTGCTGCCTCCACGCCCTCGGCAGCGACCTGGGCGACGCCCGCCGCCGGGCGTCGCGCTACTGCCTCCACTCCCGCGCCCTCGTCCGCTGCCGCAGCGGCGCCCGCCGTTGTCCCCGCGCCAGCCTGGGCGGCCACTGTCCCTGCGCCCGGCGTCGCTCTCACCGTGCCCGCGCCCGCCGCTGTCACCGCACCCGCGCCTGCGCGCGCAGCCTGGGCAGCGGCTTGGGCAGCGCCCGTAGCCGGGCGTCCCGCGAATGCCAGGGCAACGCCTTTTGTCCCTTCTCCCGCTACTTTCTCTTCTCCCACACTGGCGCCCAGGGGGATCTTCTCCACTGCACGATTCGCACCGGAAGTCCCTGACAACGCCTGGGGCATTTTTTCTTGCAAGTTGCAGGTTCATCTTCTTCATCTGGGATGACCCTTCTCCACTTAGGTGCTTCATAACCTTGAAAACTCCAACTTTCTCCTAATCCTTTGGAATGCATAGGGTTCTTCAAAGAATGAGTTTTATAGCCTAGGGTTTCAAGATAAGAGCCCCAAACTATAGGACTCTTCCAAAAAAACACATCTGAGTAGAAAAAGGAAAGAGAAAATTGTTGGAAGAGAGGAGAGACCTAGATATTTGAAATGCCCCCCTTTTCAAAGCTTCTTTGGGCGCGGGGCATTGAGGGGCAAATGATGAGTCAAGTCCAAGTGACCCAGTTTGTAATGATGAGTCAGGTCCAAGTGACCCAGTCTGTAATGATGAGTCAGGCCTAGGTGACCCAGTCCATGACGAGCCAGGGCCTAAATCTGTGAAGATCCGTTTAGTCCGTTGAGGTCTGGGCCCAAATCTACGAAGTCTGGCCACGTCAAGGCAACTCACGTCGCTTCGGGAGTCGTTAACCCGCTTTTACCAAGTCCTGCGGAGAATATCTCACCTGCCTCGTCCATCGAGGGTTAGTTCGAAGACTCCATCAAAGTAGAGCGTTGCTGTAAAGTCGTCCCCATCTATTAGGGGAAGACTATAAATAGAAGAGCCCAACAACACTTGAGGGGCAAGAAATATTTCCCTTCTACATACTTTCTTTTGTTCTCCTACCTTGTAATCTCTGCCCACTCGAGATATAAATCATCCGGCGACCTCTGCCCTTCTGAAATGGACGTAGGTCACACTGACCGAACCACTATAATCTCTCTCTCCTCTTTAATTACTGCTTTCATCATTTATTACTTGACCGGTGGTGTCCGAAACTAATTTAGCCATCATCAGATATATATAGACCAAGCCTTACAGATCCTCAGTTCAGAGGGCCCTTTTTACTTATCCTTCTCTAACATCCAAAATTTATTTCCACTAATGGCTCTCCATTATGACTGAGCTGAATCCTGTGATTTCTTGGACTGACCCAGAAAGGCCCCTGAACTGGTAGCAAGAAGACTTTTAATTTAGTTTTGTGGGTATGGCTGGGCTCATGCATTCAGATACTTTCAGGCTAAGTTTAATTAGCTGGCTATTCTATTTACTGAGAACTTAAGCCCAAATGCAACCCTATGGACCCAGAGAATAGTAATTATCCATTCCAAATTGTCTGCGGCCCATAACCAAATGAGCTGGTCCCCTTTTGACCCATCATGATTTCAGGAATAAGCCTCAGCTTTTGAGTCCCAGCAGAATGAAGAGTCATACCTGAGCCCAAGTTGTCTAAAGGGTTAATTGGGACCCAAAAAGCACAATAGGCCTCAAATTGGCCTTGGACTGAGTAAGATCCTAAAACAGGAGGCAGATATATAGTTTTTTCCAGGTATGTACATATAGGAGATAATTGACTTAAAAATAAAGATGGAAATGGCTTGAAAGTCTAATTCACAGAAAAATTGGATTGTGCCACATTTTTTATCTGGATTTGAGTCGATGGATCCTCAACCGTATTACCCAAATGCCATTTCTATAATTAGCACTAAACTGTATTGCATCTTTGGTTTTTGTTTTTGAAAAGAAAATCTATTGCATCTTCGTGCACTAGGTTTGCCATTTTGTATAATATTTCTATAATCAGCATTAATTTGTGTTATGATCTAGGGCCTACAAGAAGAGATCAATCATGCACAAGAGAACACAGAGATTTACGTGGTTCGGCTTTAGGCCTACGTCCATGGGAAGACTGGAGAAATCACAATACAATCAGAATAGAGGTGTACATCCTAGAGACTCTGAGTCTCTATTTATAATATCAGCCCCAAACCCTGTTACACCCAAACCCTACTTCTAATCACGGTATAACTTGGGCAATACAGGGACCCAGTTAACCAAGATTTATTAACTTCTATTGAGCCATACAAATTAACAAATCTCCACCTTGGCGAACATTGAAGATGATCATCATGCACAAAATACGTCTCACCGTCTCCACCTGCCCCTGAGGGCACTCAGGTATTGATCACTTTGATCAAGTCCAAGCAATGCTTGAACTTGACTACTGAAATAGTCTTGGTCATCATGTCTGCTGGATTATCCGCCGTAGCAATCTTAATCATTGCAATAGCACTCTCGGCGATCACATCTCGAATAAAGTGTGCCCTAACATTAATGTGTTTGGTCTTTTCATGATACTTAGGATTGTGTGTCAGATCGATCGCACTCTGACTGTCACAGAAAACAGTAGTTCTGGGCTCTGCTGCAAACAGGTCGGGCCGACCTGGACTGGACCCAACCCGAGACTGGGTTCTTCTTCTTCGATCTTCTGGTTCTGTAACCAGAAACACGGCAACAGCGCAGCGGCGATTCTTCTCCGGTGACGCGATCGAGCAGGACCGGCGACGGGATGCGGAGCTCGGCAATGGCTCCGGCGACGACTTGCTGTCCTTGGCGGCGATGTGGGGCCCAGCGAAAACCAAACCCAATTCAAATCGTCGTCTTCTTCCTCTCTGCTTTAGGCGCAGGCGCTTCCGGCGATCTTCTTCTCCGACGCGGCAGCAGCGGCAGTCCTCAAGCAACGAGAACAGTGACAGTCCGTGGCTCCGGAAACTAGGCGACGGAGATCAGTCCGTGGCTCCGAAAAACTCTCTTCTTCTTCAACGATCATGACCCACCAACAGATCTTTCGATCTTCACACGATCCGCAACCCTTTCGAAGTCCGATTCAACGGATCTCCTCTGATCATGCAAAAAAAAGCTCTGACACTTCTTCTTCAACGATCGTGACCCACCAACAGATCTTTCGATCTTCACACGATCCGCAGCCCTTTCGAAGTCCGATTCAACGGATCTCCTCTGATCAAGCAAAAAAAAAAAAAAAAAAACTTTGATACCAATTTGTTATGATCTAGGGCCTACAAGAAGAGATCAATCACGCACAAGAGAACACAGAGATTTACGTGGTTCTACTTTTGGCCTACGTCCATGGGAAGACGGGAGAAATCACTATGCAATCAGAATAGAGGTGTACATCCTAGAGACTCTGAGTCTCTATTTATAATATCAGCCCCAAACCCTGTTACACCCAAACCCTACTTCTAATCACAGTATAACTTGGGCAATACAGGGGTCCGGTTAACCAAGATTTATTAACTTCTATTGAGCCATACAAATTAACAATTTGTTAACACAAGTTCGATCTCATGGGCCTGGTTATCCAAAGAATGGCCCAATCCCATCCCATAATGTTCTGGATTTGAGCCACATATTAGGGCCTATAGGGTGGGCACATGCCTCATTCCGGCCTGATAGATAAACAGGCCTAGACCTGGGTCTTTGTAAGCTTTAGGCCTGGCCAGGTTGACATATTTAAATGAGCTGTTCTTGTACAAGCTTTGACTGGCCTTTCCTATATCATTAAAACCTTTATTTTTAGTATGATATATAGTATCCAATTGGTACCAAATTCAATCCAGATTCGGGATTCCCAGTACATTATAAGGGATTTTAATGTTTCGGGACAATATGGACCCGACCCCATTCACATTGATTAAAGTAGTTGTACCTTTAAAATGAAAACTGAAAGTCAGAAAATTGGGCTCAAATTTGGAAAGAAATTTTCTAGAGTTACCCATAGGTTGAAAGAAGTATTTCTTTGAACCACATGTGCCAATGGGCACACTCAAAATGTTGGAAACAGGATGTGAGCCCAACATCTGAGTGCTCTAACAAAGGGAACTAAATCAAACCTGACCCAACCTGTTACAGGCCACCCTATCAAGCTTGAATCACAATTTTAGCTAGAGATACAATACTTAATATTGAATGATCCAACCCATTATAAATGCTTTGATCTTATAAACCAAATGGTTTCCAATCTAAAAATTACAAGTGGAAATTGATGACTGAGGAAGAAATCACCTCCTACTGTAACAGTGTAACCTTTCAAAAGCTGATGTCAAGATATAATGATAATGACTTAGCATTCATGGTCTGAGCCACTTTCTGAGTTGAAGGTTGAATGGAAGTGTGGTCACAACTATTATCTTGTCAGCAATCAAAATAATGGCAGAGGCATAGGGATAGTGGCAGTTTTTTATTGGAAGAGCTTCTTAGAGAGCTTTACAACATGGGTTCTATTGACCCATCGCATTCCTTTTCTTGCAATTGTCTTTTCCTTTGAAAAAAGGAGCACAATTGCTGGTGTTTCTCTCATAGAAAGGGGCTAGGGTTCTAAGAATTTTAAAAATTTTATACAATTCATGAATCTTCTTTTGTATTTGAGCATCGAGAAGTTTCACCAAAGAAAAAAGAGGTTAGGATTAATAGAATTTTAAAAGTCATTTATAACTTTTTAGGTGGTTGAGATTTTGAAATGCTTATGAAAAAGTCATCTGCAAATGCTGGGAGCAAAACGTCACATCATATAAAAGAAATCCAATATGGCAAATTCTTGTCAGAAATTCTAGAAAAAAAATAGGTCATAAAGGTGAGTCCACACGACATGAAGATTTCATTATTTTAGAGAGGAAAATTGTACCAATTTCCCATACAATGCACTGTTTTGGTGTTTAATGCTACGTGTTTCGTTATGAAAACGAAAAAGATTTTTTTATTTTTCTCAATAGAGAGGATTTTAATTTCTTATAAAAGCAGAATGAATACAAAATTCCTCTCCCCTATGGAATAAAAATCCGCACCATTTCTCTACATAAACAAGTCCGGTTTTACATAAAAGAAAAGGTCCTAAAAGTATTAAAGTTGACTCTGACAAGAATTTGTCATGTTAGAGTATTTTAGACATGATGTGACATCTTATCTCCCGACATTTACAAATGTCATATTTGTTCACAAGCATTTCAAAATTTCAATAACCTAAAATGTCTCAAATAACTTTTGGGATTCCAGAAATTCTAATATTTTTGGTGGAATTTCTGAATGCTCAAGTGCAATGGAGCATTCGTGAATTCCACAATATTTGCATTTCAAAATTCTATAGATAGGAATTCTATGAATTCTAATAAAAAAATAGGCCTTAGCGTGCATGTAAGCATGCCTAAAAGTACTGCAACTAGGGTGAAGACAAACTCAATCCCACGTCTTTGCCCACACAAAAATGCAATTTGGGCAGCATTTTTTCCAGCTTGGGCATGATCTTTGAGGACTAACTGGAATTGAGGCCAGGCATTCTACTTCCTAATGAATATACTCTAATATACAGTATCTTGCTTTTCAGATGTCATTGAAAATCTTGCACTTGGGATGGAAATTCTGTTGTATGCATGAATGAATATTGATAAATGGGACATGGTGCTATTCAAGGAGAGGGCACATATTATAATTCATAAAAAGAACATTTTCCACTGATCCCAGTCACGCCGTACAACTTTCATGTTGTCTTCTCAATACTCTACAGACCACTGTGCAAAAAATCTGCTGAGGCATCCTTGATTCCTTGTCCATTGATTTTGGTTTGTTGGCTACTAGTTCTTCACCTTCTACTTGATGTTTTGAGTCGTGAAAACAGTCTCTGGAGGCCTCAACTTGTCCAATCTGAGTAAGGAACAGCTTTTTTTAAGATATGAAAGATTATTGCCTGATGTTATGCAAGTAGTCCCTGCCACAGCCGCAAGTGTCACTAAGGTCCAGGGGCGGATGAAGGGGGGGGGGGGGCCGGGTGGGCTGCAGCCCACCCAAGATTTGGGCCCCAAAAAAAAAATCTAGTTTCCAAAAAAAACAAATCCAGTTTCCCAAAAAAAATATTGTCACTATTACTTTCACAACTTGTAGTCTTAGCTTGTAAGCATGGGTTTAAATCCTGTTATTTCTTCTCTAATAAAATATCAGAGGAATTACCCTACCATTGTTGCAGCAGACAGTAATTCTCATAGCTTTGATAAAACTTCATTGTGAGCTGAAAAAGAAAAGAAAATAAATAAAAAAAATTAGGAAAAAAAAAGGTAAAACCGGTCGTCTTATGTATAATGTATTGTATATTCATGATTATTTACTATCTTAGGTTATAATGTCGCATCATCAAGCGCCCAAAAAATCAATAACTCTTTTATCGTTCTATAAGAGAAAAGATGATAAATCTGAAAGTGGCGAAACTTCCACATCTATTCCTGATATTTCAAAGCTTGATGAGGATGAGCGACGTCCTACCAAAGTTCAAGTTGTTGAAATTGAAGGAGTTGAAACTTCTTCTCGAGTCCAAAGAGTCGTAGTTGCACATTCTTCCAAAGCTCAAGAAGTTGCACCTATGGAAGTTGATGTCACTTTTTCATTTGAATGTGATCCGGGTAAACGCATTGCTATATATGAATACCCACTTAACAAACATGATGAAGTTCGGGTAGCTTATCTTAGAATGGGACCTTGTTGACCTACTCATGAGAAAGAAAAAGATTATCCGGTGACCATATTTGGAAAGCAAGGCCGACAGTTCAATACTAATTGGTACAAACTATTCCTTTGGCTAGAATATTCACTCCACAAGGATAGAGCATATTGTTTTTATTGCTTTCTCTTTGAAACAAATCCTCCGAAGCATCCGGTATTTACCATTTTCTACGTTTCAGAATTGGAAGAAGGTTAACAATGGGAAGAAGTGTCCTTTTTTGAAACATGAAGGTGGTCTTTGTTCTCCACATAGGTCGGCGACAATGTATTGTGAGAATCTAATGAAACATTTTCGACATATAGATAGTGTTTTCAATACACTTTCTAAAGAAGCAATTGCAAATAATCAGTTGCTTCTCCGAAATGTTATTCAATGTATTCGGATGCTTGCATTACAATGGTTTCCTTTTAGAGGACATGATGAATCGAAGAAATCAAAGAATTGTGGAAACTTCATTACAATGTTCGAGTTTTCGAAAATGTTGAACAAGAAAGTTGCCGAAATAGTAGGTGATTGTCCGGGAAATGCCAAGTATACCTCACACGGTATTCAGAAAACATTTTTGCATATATTTGCCGAAAATGTGAGAAAGAAAATACACGAAGATGTTGGTGATGCAAAGTTTTGTATCCTTGTGGATGAAGCACAAGATAATTCACATAGAGAACAAATGTCCATTATTCTACGATTTGTTGATCGTGGTGGTTTTGTTAAAGAAAAGTTTTTGCTATTGTTGTTGTTGAAGACACTTCTCGCGAATTGCATGGTTATTTACATCGAAAGAGAGTTTGCTAATGAAGTCGACATAGAGTTGGTAATAGATGAATTTGATAAGAAGCCACGCAAGTCAAGATTTCACTAGTGTCATGTTTTAACTTTTGTTTGTCTTTTGTCATACTTGTCAAGATCTATTGTGAAGACATTTTTTTATTGATTTTGAGTAGTATAATAAAAATGATCACTCTTTTGGTATGATGCTTGTAGAAAATGAATTATGAAGATAGTACATAGATAGTTTTTGGTGAACATTGTTGTTATTTTTTATAATTTTTGGTGAGACATTGTTGTTATTTTTTTAGTGTAACTTAAGTGCAGCCCCCCCAAATTAGAAATCCTGGATCCGCCCCTGCTAAGGTCATATAATAGTAAGGTCGCATATGTGTATAACCATTTTTGTGTTCTACCAAAAAATCGCCATTTTTTTTTTTGGAAGAGAAAGAGGAAAACTTCATGCTTTTTTTTTTTTTTACTTTCCAAGGTTTGGGGCACGTTTGTGTAACGGCAACTTCCATGGAAAAATAATATTATCATATCAACAAATTCTATGGTTTTTAAATATCTCAAAAAAGGTTTTCTTAGGAAGTTAGAAATTCATGTTTAGGACAAAAAGTTTTTCCTCGATGAATTGGTTCTAATGTTGTTTTGTGCGGTTGTGGATTCCTATTAAAAACTATTATTTGGTGTGGCAGTTTTCATAAAAAAAAAAATAATAATAACAAATATGGAATTGGACCCATATTGATTGTCAAAGGCCTTATGGCCAATTAGGAGTGACATTTCTTGACCCAACATACCTATGCAACGTGATAATTCAAGGTTCATGTTGAACCTTTTTCTGTCTGTGTGATGACATTTTTAAGTAAAATAAATGAGTTAGGTTTCGTAACAGAAGGGTGGGTAGGTCGGTATATATGTGGGGTGGGGTGGGTGGGGGTAAGAAACAGGGTGGCTGGTTGGGAGTAAGGAAATGGAGTAAATAAAAGGGGAGTCAGTTTTCTATAAAAATTGACTTCTCATACCCCCTATAAAAAATCTATTTTCAGGCCTAGAAAGGAAAATAATGACATGGCGAAAAAATAATTTTGCGGAAAACAGCCGCACCAAACACATGGAAAAGGAGTTTTTTTTTTCTATAGAAATGGGCTCTACACAAACGTGCCATGTGCAATACATTTTCCGCAAGGAAAGAGTAGTTTTTCACAAGTGATTTGTTTTTAAAGAGAGGCAAAAGTCTCTACGTGGGTAAAAATGTTTCGTAGAATAGGAAATGTAGCTGCTCATGAAATGCCTTTTCCACACCATTGCACAACATAGTCAATCAGAAGACCATAAAAGTGAATCATGTCAATTATGACCGTTGGGTTGACATCTTATATTCCAGTTAATAAAATTGATATATTGGGATGAATTCATGAATATTTTGATAATCGTATTAAGGCTTTTATAGTGCTTGTCTGCTTGAAATGGAGAAAGTTATATATATGATGGAACTTGCAAGTTCCGTACCTAAAAAATATATGAAAGATGAAAGAAAGAGGCTTTTATTTATCCATATACGTGCGCAAATCGCTACCCTTATGTGTTTGCTTGTGTGGTTGATTGCCAATGGCAAGCTTTCGCTTTCGCGCACAAAAATGAAAAGTGGTCAAAAGGCTCATTGGCATTTTCCCTGTTACAAATGCTAGCAGTTCAGAGTGCTTGATAGCTTATACACAGCTTGATCAGCCAAGTCTCTCCATATATTTAGGAGTGAAACTCGGCAAGACCTGTTGAGCATGAACAAACTCAACCATTGTGGGTGTTGGTGATTTCTAGTGAGAACTGTGATTGTTGATAGACCTAAGGTTAAATCCAAGCCTAGCTTCAAATGAAACCGATATTTGCTCAACCCGAAGCCAGGTGCAATTTGGGCCAAGCCTGTGTGACAGTATGAGTATATAGAATCAAGTAATAAACATTTCAAGTTAAACTAAATTTTGCTTCTCTTTATCTTCACTCACATACAAACCACACACAATAGATAGGGGTGCTCATGGGCCGGGTCAGCATGCATTGGGCTGGGTTTGGGCCTTAGGCATATTTACTAGGGCCATATTAAAATATAGCCCCATTTGATATTTGGGCCGAGCTTGGACTGAGTGATAGAAAGCCCAAAGTCTGGCCCAAATTCGAATTGGTTGCATTTTAGTGATTCATTACCCTAAGTAATGTTAGAAAGCCCGAAGCAGTGATAAAAAGATCGATCCAACCCAATTGACTAAATGGACGGGTCAGGCCTGATAAAGTTGAGATGGGCAGGGTTCGGGACAGACACTTATGGCCATGTCGGGCTTGGGTTGAATATGAGCCTGTGTTTCTAAAGTCGGCCTCGGCTGAATATGCCTTAGCGCGACCCATGAACACCCCTAGTGTGTGTGAGAGAAAGAAAGAGAGTGTTTTTTGCTTCATAATTTACAGTTTAATAAAAAAAAAACATGGTCTTCTATATTAATTTTGATTTGATTGATTAACTAAAATAGTTAGTAGATGGAGATAACAGGTAGTAGTTTTTTTTTTTTTTTGGTTAAAAAACAGGTAGTAGTTAAACATAAGGCTTTCATTAGCACATCCCCTTCTGTTGTTACTAGCAAAACCCCGTGTTATGCACGGACCACGAAACCACCAAATGCACAGACTGATATGAATTATTTTTAATAAATTTATTAATTAGTAAACTTCTGAGTCCTTTTTTTTTTTTTTTTTTTGCTAATTTGATCTTTATGTTTTTTTCCAAAATTTTTATTCTTTAGGTGAGGCATGAATTGATTAAGAAAAATCAAATGATCATAGACTTAACAAATTGACCAAATATTTTTTAAGTGGGACCCAGATGAATGGGGTCCACCATCTTTATTCTAACCGTCCATAAAATCAAATGATGCGGGCCGAGACCCATTAATTGATTGATAAAGATCAAATGATCATAGACCTCTCAAATTGACCAAACCTATTTAAGTGGGACCCCCAAGATGAATGGGGTCCACTATCTATATTCTAACCGTCTATAAAACCATATGATGCGGGCTGGGTCCCATGAATTGCTTGATAAAGATCAAATGATCAAATGATCATAGACCTCACAAATTGACCAAACCTAACCTATTTAAGTGGAACCCTCCAGATGAATGGGGTCCACCATCTCTATTCTAACTGTCCATAAAACCATATTATGCGGGATGGGACCCATGATTTGATTTAAAAAGATCAAATGATCATATACCTAGCAAATTGACCAAATATTTTTAAGTGGGACCCAGATGAATGGGGTTCACCATCTTTATTCTAACCGTCCATAAAATCAAATGAAGCGGGCCGAGACCCATGAATTGATTGATAAAGATCAAATGATCAAATGATCAAAAACCTCTCAAATTGACCAAACCTAACATATTTAAGTGGGACCCCCAAGATGAATGGGGTCCACCATCTATATTCTAACCATCCCCGTGCTATGCACGAACCACGAAATCACCAAATACACAAACTGATATAAATTAGTTTTAATAAATTTATTAATTAGTAAAGTTGTGAGTTTTTTGTTGCTAATTTGATCTTTATGTTTTTAATTATTGTTGGTAATAGGGATTTCATTGAGAGATTTTAGGATAATTATTATTGGTAATAGGGATCTCATTGAGAGGTTTAGGATAATTATTGTTGGTTAGGATAATTATTGTTGATAATAGGGATCTCATTGAGAGAATTTAGGATAATTATTATTTGTAATAGGGATCTCACCATTGTAGGCTAGCTACTGCCACGTGTCCCTCTCCAAGACATGTCACGTGTCCTCCTCTAGGAAGTCTCATGAAGTGTATACATCCCTTTAGTAATATAGATACCAGTCAATGATCAATGAAGTATGTAGACTAGCTAATAGTGACTGGGTTTCTCCAATGGGAATTCCACATGGAAGCCATGTAAGGTTTTAGGTGAGTCTATTTCAGGAGTCCTACCTTTTGGGTGGTCATGAGGATTGAAAATCCAACACCACCCCACTTGAACATTGGGCCAGGACAATAATTCAACAAAACAACACTTTGGTGCTTCTCCTTGGAGTTTTGCACTAATTACAACCTAAACTCATTCAATTAAGATAACACAAACCATGATTCATATTTCGACTCTCATAGCACTTGGTTTGCTTTTGTCCATAACGACCACCTTATCTTTCTACCATTAGAAAAATGACAGACCTGTTCAAACCTGCTTAAACAATGGCTTGAGAGGCTTAGTTTTTATTGACAAAAAAAATTTTCATCTTTCTATTGATATTTCTCTGGTTAATCCATGCAGAAATCTCTGTAAGACGCTGTAAGTGAAAAAAATGTCACTCACAAAGAGAGGGTGATTGAAGACGAGGCTCTTGAGAAGAACACTGCTGCCTGCCTGAAACCTGAGAAGGGGAAGAAGAACAGTAGGTTAGAGGACCCTGGTTGTGGCAACGCAGGGCTCTCCGATACCTAAGTTAGTGGGAGAACTAAGCAATAGGATGGAGATTTTTAGGGAAGAAGATGGGCATACCAGAGTGGTGTTCGCCCCCCCCCCCCCCCCCCCCCCCCCCCCCCCCCCCCCCCTCTGTGTCTAGAGCTAGTCCTTATATAGACAGGAGAGGGAGGAAGAAAAGAATGTCTTTGACTTTGGGCTGTACTTGACAGGGGATGTCCCATCGTGGCCCACATTTTTGTCCCATCAGGCCTTATCCTGGCACTTTGGAGTTCGTGGAAGCCATGTGCGCATATCTGTCGTACGCCTTATGACGTGATTGAACGTCCTTGGGAGGACAGCTGGTAGTCCATGCTTTGGCTAGCTCTGTGGCACTATAATTGAGGCGTGTGACCGAGGTCAAGGCGTGTTGCTAAGACCTGGTTGACGACTTGGTATAGGTGCTGAGGTGCCTGCTTTGATTCCGATGTGAAGTACTTGGCCGAGATGGAGCTGACTGAGCTGAGATGTGGCCGAGATAAAGGAGGCCGGGACCAAGTCCTACCGAGGTGGAGAGACTAGCTGAAGTGGTGCAGCCTGGCGTTGCTGGGGCATCTAGCTGAGATGAGCCGCAGCCGAGATAGAGGGACTGAGAAAACCAAGGTAAGCTCGGAAATATCCCACACAGACGCCCTACAGAGATCCTCATTTCCCAATTGAGTTCTACCAAGAATCTCAATATCAATGCTCCTCGTTCTTGATGATGGGACCCACCTCTTTTCCACCCAAACTGTTCTGTTCAGCTCACCATGGTCCACATAGAAAAGGACATGCCTGAATATCATTTCAATAGGTATCATATTAAGTGCTGGATGGAATTCAAAAGGCATATCCAAAAGTTCAATTCTATTAAAATTTGAAAGCAAACCATGTTTTCCTCTATTCAATTCAAATTTGAAGGCAAATCATGTTTTCTTCTATGTGTTCTATCTGATGGTGAACAAGAGTGATACTTGAGCATGTCTCATTTCAAGCGGACAAGAGTGTCCTGAATGAATGGTTTGGATGGACGAGACGTGGGCCCCCATAAAAAATGAGAGGGATTGTCAGGGAGCTTCCCCATTGGGAATTCAGAATTCAACAAGAGGGTTCAGATAAACCAACATTTATGCTGATACCCACACCCCAAGTCATAGGAAAGCATATATAGGGTCTATTCAGCAATCCTTTCTAAACTATTATAGGCCCCACCAAAATATTCTTTTAGAATAAAATGAAATAAAATACAAAGATCATAAAACCAAAATCCACAGAGATCAGATGATCCTAGCCATCAGATTGGTGTAATGGATTGGGCAGTCAAAAGCAAAAAAATACAATCCTACCTCAAGCTTTTGGACTGTGGTCCATCTTCTGTGGTACCCAAAGGGTAAGTCAAAGGTAGAGCAGAATCTACAACCAGACTGTACTGGGCATCACTCTCAATCTGACTCTCCCAAAAAAGTAGAAAGATTATTGTAAAAGGGTAAGTCAAGAAAGAAGCTTGTTTTGCTCCTCTTTTCATTTTTCTCACATCCTTAACATGCTCTTTAGATTTTCTAAACTTTCAGCAGAGGAAGTCTAGGGTCAAATACCACTTTTCTTCCCCCCTCTTCTAAGTAACTATGTAAAAAAAATATATATATTTATATTTATATAAGTAAATTGAAAGAAAGCAATTGAAAGCTTTGTATTCTACTCCATAAAAATAAAAGTAATGGGTGCTGACCATTTAATCCAGAAAACATACAAATAACCTTCATATCCACCTTTATCTGTCCACCATTAATTTGATTCCTTGAATGTTTTCCTCTTCCATAGGATTGTACAGATTCCCATGTAAATACCCAATTCAATCTGTCTATTTATTTGGTACTTCTGTTTTTTCTGTGGGGATAACATGTAAGGCCTTTTTTGGGTTATTGGGTTTGATTTCTGCAAATCTTATATGGGTTTTGCGAGAGATCTTCCATAGCCAGTGATAGAAGAGGGGCTTTGAGGAAATATATTTTTGAGTGCCACAAATTTCAATATTGAAACACTTTCATCAAGAAATAATTGGGTTTTCTTTTTCAGTTTTGTTTTTTCATTTGGAAATTCTGCTATAGACTAAAGTGGTGAAGGAGGAATGGGCAAGCAAGGGCCTTGCTATCATTGTGGAGTTACAAGTGAGTTTATCTTCATTTTTCATGCCTTTGTTCATCTTGATTGGTCAAGAAAAGATGTCCTTTTTATCATAAAGTTCCATCTTTCTCTCACTTCCTTAAACAAATTGTTGTGTTTATGAATTTGTTGTAGCTTCCTAATGGGTTAAAAGACTACTGAAGATCTTTGTTTTCTCTTCAATTTAATTGTATATCAGGTGCTTGTTTTTTTTCATTTTTGTTGGTTGGTCTTTTTATCTTCTGTATATGCAGTTTATTTTGCTGATGGTATATATAGACTCTGGTGGATTGGCTTCTTGGTTAGATTCTTATGCCCTGATTTTCTGTTCTTTCCAGAGTCCATTCTACCCAAGATAACAATTGAAAGTTCATATTGCCCTTCTCCTTTTCTTGCAACCCTGTTTTTTGCTGGGATAGCAAAACTTATGGGTTAGTTACAATTAATTTTAATTCTGGCAATAGACTTTCAGAAAGGATCTTGAGCTTCATTGGGTTCCAGAAAATGCTGTTGGACTTCAATGGAATTGGTTTTGTTTGTTTTATGTTTCTTCTATCATCATATTTTGCCATAGGTTGATAGTTCAATTGCTAGAGCAGTTCTAATCACCTGCTCCATGATGTTCATCCTGAATCCTCAAGCATACTGCCAGTTGAGATTAATATGGCTTTGGAACTTTGTCTAGTTCCTGGGAATATAAACTGCGTTCCTGGAGTATATCCAGACTGCTTGTAATTCTTTGGAATTAAAGATTGAGCATTGCGAAATTTATTTCCAATAATGCTCCATCAAAGCAAGTGAAGCTGTAGAATCCCTATAGCAATTCATATCGCGAGGCCCAAGGTTCACTGTTTTATCTTATTTCTTCTACTTAAACTGACAAATTTGAGAGTAGACTAGTCATTGCCCAAGGTTCACTGTTTTTTCTTTTAGTTAAACGACAGGGGAAATTGGTTTCTTGCAACGCGAAGCATGGATCTTTTTTGTGGAATATCTGAAATTTCAATACAGTTTCATGGGTCTGCATTGTAAGAGTGCCCCATTCCATTTGAGATTCTCTCAATGCCTCCTTTAGTTTTTGATGCAGTAAAAGTCTTTTTGGGTTACCTTGAACACACTCACTGAGTCTCCTTGGGAAACAAAACAATAAACAGAAGTCAACCATTATCCAGATACCAGTGCATGGACAAATTTACTGTTAAAATGTAAACAACCAATTATATCTGCATTAACATTTATAATGTTAGGATGCTTTTGCTGCGGAATAAAGCTCATTGTTAATTTCACATCCCTTGGAAGATAAGAAGCAAGACACATCAGGTCTTTCTGTACCTGAAATCTGGAGCAGGACATTGAGTTGATTCTAAGGCTATGTAACCATAAAATTCCTTCTTAACTAATATTTAGGGTATAAACTTAGTCTTAACCATCCACATGTTTCAGTGTTATGGTGTGCCTAAGTTATTTATTTATTTATTGGATAGCAGGCAAAAGATGAGACATTAAGCTTGGTCCCTTTTTCTCCTTTGATTGCTGCATTTTGCACTTTAAGTTATAACCTTCAGGAATGTAATTTTCATAACTGGTAGATGAAAGATATATTTATACTGCAGGCACTCCTCTTTGGCGCAATGGACCACCAGAAAAGCCAGTTTTGTGCAATGCCTGTGGTTCTCGATGGAGAACAAAGGGAACACTAACAAACTACACACCACTTCATGTTCGTGCCGAACTCGTTGATTATGAGGATTATAAAAAGGTTTATGAAGAAAAATCTAAATCCATTAAAACCAAAGCAATGAAGTTTCACAAGAGAAAGCACTTGAATGAAAATGCAGAATTCAGAGGTGAAACACCAAATGCTAGCCAGAACTTCCAAAAAGTTTTTGAGCTGGATACAAGCAATGGACCCAGTTCTGGACCAGCAATATCAAGTTCTGAGAGCTTCGCACATTTTGGCAATACAGATGCGAGGGATTTGAAAGGTCCTTGATTCAGTAAAAGTTTAATCTGACATCCCTTATTTTTCTCATATTTGATTTTTCTTTGATTTCTACAAGCCCATGCTTTATGTTGGGAAGCCCTCATTGAAGTCACTATATCTATAGGGAGAAAGCCCCTTAAATGAATGGATTTTGTCCAACATATCATCTGATTTTGCATTTCTGATTGTAATTTCATAAAAAATTTGCTGAAGTGCTCAATTGGCATGCCACAGGTTATCATTGTAATGGCCATAGCTCTTGCTATGAGCCTAGAGTGTAATCCTCGGACTTATTTTCCTCATTCTTGGATGAACCTCTAAGACATATTATCCTTTGTGTCATGGACAAAAGAGTCCGTTTTTTCAGACTTGAGTATCATTTCATAATCTTTTATTTCACTTGTAGAAGGAAAGGAAGTCAACCTTTCCCTGATGCGCACTTCTTTCAACTGAAGGCATTAGAAGCTTTAGACAATTTAGAGTATGGTGTTCCTTTACATATGGACTGTGCCAATAAATGCTTCCGTGTTGGAAGCAATTTGATGTTTTCTAATTTTAATCTTTAGTTTTATTTTAGGTTCTGCACAATCAATTGTCTGGGACTCACTTGTGCCCTCAAGGAAGAGGACATGCGTTGGTCGGCCAAAGCCATCCCCTGTTGAAAAGCTCACAAAAGATCTATATTGCATTTTACATGAGCAACAGTTATCAAACATTTCAGCATTATCAGAAGAAGAACTGCTTCTTGAAAGTGGAACCCTTATGGATTCTGTTGAGATAGGCCATGGAGGTGTTCTCATCAAGCATCTAAATGTGGTTGCCCAGGATGAAGAATCAGAGGCAAGCTCACTTCCAATAGATTGCAGAGCACAAATCACTGAGAATGCTTATTCAGGACCAGCATCCATTCTTGTAAATGCTGCAAACAAGAGGATAAGTTATCCACACATGGTTGGAGAAAAAGTCGGGAAGCATACAGGACAAGCAGCACAAGATCATACAATTAGGTTTCTTCCTAATTTTGTCTTCTTACTATAAAACAGCATGGCATCTACATGAAATGTGAGAAGTGAGTGTTCTTCACATTGTACTCCTAGATGCAGTTACTCCATTGCCTTGCTCATATTATTTGATGTTAGGCTTCGGATACACTGCAAATCACACCTAGTTTCATTTTTTTGGTAGTGGATGGTTATTCATTCCAGCATGCACCTGAGCAGTGAAGAACTGTTTTTATTTTGGTTGAATGGATAGTTCTCTCTTTCATCATGTAAGGTTAGAAGCAGTTTTTTGGACTTCTGTGGCAGTTGGAAAAAATACTTGAGGGTTGTTTATTGCATCTATTTCCAACTTCAATGCCACTCCAAGTGCATAGAAGAATGTATAGCCATCTTCTGCAACATCATATTTAAACCGCTTGTGATTTTTGCACATCCAAATGCATCTTTGATTGGATCTTGCACTTGGATTTCTTTGGATGCAGTGGTACTTGATTTCTATGGCTTATAACCCCCTCTTTATGACTTTGCAGGAATAATTTTTCCAATGAAAAACATCATATTTTGCGAAATAGCAAGTCACCTTTGACATCCGTAGATCTAATAGTAAGATTTTACTTCTATGGTAGCTGTTGTTTGATTGCATTGAGGACTTTGTTTTCAAGATCTATAAATATAACAATTAAGCTTTTGAGGTTAATGTTAATCTTATTTTTGAGAGTGCACGCACGTTTTTATTTTCTTCTTGCTTTGTTATTACAGAGATAAAAGTTTTCATTTTATATTTGCACAGGATATCGTTTGCTTTGAGAAGTTCACAAAAAATTTAACTCAGGAAGAACAGCAGCAGTTGTTGAAATTTCTACCTTCTATTGATACTGCCAAACTTCCAGACAGGTGAGCCTTTCTCATTCTTAATGCTTAGTTGTGATTCATGTGGTAATAAGGGTGTTTCTGGATGAACTCTAGATCAACAATGGTGCCGAGATTTTGCCTGGAGAGACTGAAATCAGGACACATTTGGTTGTCATATGAAAAGTGGGAACCTTATAAGACAAGATTAAAATGTAATTTTTTTTTTTCATTTTCCTGCCCCAAATCAACATCTGCCACAAAAAATGAATGGGGAAATGATCCCATC
The DNA here is from genome assembly GCA_012931725.1 of Litsea cubeba. Lineage (NCBI taxonomy): Eukaryota > Viridiplantae > Streptophyta > Magnoliopsida > Laurales > Lauraceae > Litsea > Litsea cubeba. Next base: position 4,520,775 of record CM022946.1, on the reverse strand, counting down.
GTTCTTGATTTTCAAGGAACATCTGACATAGATCAGGTGTCTTTGCATCATGTCTTCTTAATTATAGATTAATATTACCACCATACTGATCATTTATTATTTGTATCATGTCACAGCCTTAAAAGCATGTTTGATAGTCCTCTGTTTGTGGAAGCATTATCTTCCTTCCAGCACTTGTTTTTGGAGGGTATCTTGGATCTCTCTTCTTCAGGAGTGAAGATTGAGGAGTGTTGGATTCTAAAGAGGCCTGCTTTAGGGAATATGACCAAATCCAAATGGGTAGAACATTATGAACTACTCAAGGTCTCTACTGGTCACCCACTGCTTGTGAATTCTTTGAGTTTATTTGAATCTTTGCAAATGAAACTAAACTTGATTTTAACCAACTTTATCTAATGTATGTAGGATGAGAAATGTCAAATTGGTGGAAAGATAGTTGAAACAGGAATTAACTCCCCTGGTTGCAGCAATTCAGCATCAGTCAAGAGAACCCATGATGTTCAAAATCAGAATTTTCCAGGTTAGTCCTGAAAGTGCAGATAGTTGTAGTTATGTTGTGTTTCGTTCTACTCCAAGTAAATTATTAGAGGACAAAATGGGAGGAATTACTGTTCCATGGCTCTAATTTTCATTTGGACTTTCAAATCAAATAAATAATGAGTAGGATGCAACACAGTACTCATCACAGCATGGCTTTTATTGGTATTTATATTTGTATTGCCCTATAGGTCAAAGACAAGGATAAAAGGTTATTGTTCTTGGTGTCATTGCTCACATGACTGATTACAGGAACACCGATCAAATGGCCTTTCACACTAAATACACAAGTTACTATCTGTCGACTGCCGTTGTCAATGTGCCAAGAGAAATGCTATGATCATTACCAATTGTTAGGCATACCAAAAAATCATTGTTGTTATAAGAGCTATTCAGCCTATTCTAGCCTGGTGAAGACAAAATTCTGAATGCATGGAACTTATATTCAGCGATCAAAGCCATTGATTACATGGGATTATTATGTGGGCCAAGACAGGGATTGCAACTTGACTATGTTAACCATCAGATCATGACATGGTGATCATATATAGTTGGAGCAATGTATAGCAAGAGATTTTTATATAGTTTGGATGGTTAAGAGTTCCCAAACGTTCTATCTCAATCCACTACTGTCCACACTGTTGGTGAATTGCATCAATGTGACTCAGCTATCACCTCAAATATTTGCTGTGTAGACTGAGGACCATGTATCATAAATTAATCTTGACAAGACACTGCTGGTGATTGCATTTCTCTTCTTTGATCGCTTACATGATAATTCTTATCCTTAATGAAATGTTGATTAAACATTTTGACAATCTATGTTAGTACTCATGTGATCCTTTCTAGTATTATCCTCGGTGAAATGTACTCCAGTAACTGATTTTTGTTCTCATCTTGTAAATCATAGAGCCAAAATGCCTGGTGAAAGGCTCCAAAAGAGTTTGCAATTCTATGACGGTGAACATTCCTCCTGCAAGGTCTCCTCAGCCAAATTCTTGTGGAGTGGGCATCAAAACGAGCAACGATACTAAATATATGGACAATGAGGGACCTTCCTTCAGTCCAACGAGTCTGTTTGCTTTCTCACCCGATGGATATTCCATCACGCTAGACTCCTTGAAGTTCACAGGCAACAGTTCCGATCAAGATTTTCTTTTAGATGCGAACTCATATGCATCCGTCCCATAGGCAGAACTTCTTGATTACCATTTTTGGACACAGTTGGCAGAGAATAGAAATGTCAAGAAAGAAGAAGTTATGAATGCAATGGAGGTCAGTTCCATGAGGCTGATTAGACTTGGGTCTGCTATCCTCTAGGTGCAACACTCTGTAAATGATGATCTAGACTTTGGTGATCTTGCATTTTGTTTGATTCCATCCTATAGTTTGAATATGATGGAAAGTTTATTTTTCAGCATTTGGGTAAATTTAGTGCTGTTTGGAGATTGCATTTTAAAGATGTGTGGGTGGTTTTTGTATAGGTTCACAGATTTTGTATTATAGCTCCTAGTGCAAAGGAGATGTTACCCTTTGGTTGTGGGGATGGACTTGAAAACCAAATTTGTCTATATAGCCTTGCAAATAAACTTTAGAAACTGTTTTGTTTGCATTGGAAAATTAAATAGTTTGTAGGTATGAGCTGGCCATCTTTCCAGTAGAACAACTGTTTAGTGGTTGAGTACTTTGACAGTACTTATTTTTAAGTACTGTCAAAGTAATCCCTTAAAAATCCCTATAAAAAAAATCAAAGGCTTTTTTGTACACAACTCAGCCTTCAATTGGAATGCTTATGAAAGGGTGAGGAGGGGAGGTGTAGGGGAGCAGTATGTATTATGCAGCGGCGCAATGGACGGGCTTTAATTTTGAATAGTATAAGTTATACATACAGATAGGACAAGAGGAGAGGTCACATGGCCAGTGCCACAGCATCATGGATTCGTGCGTTCAATACACACGCTATCACCTCAGACTCAGTTCACTTCTCCCTCCCTCTCTCTCTCTCTCTCTCTCTCTCTCTGTATGCCAACAAAACAAACCCATCTTCATCCATGCACGTTTACAGCTATGCACTTGTTTACAAATTCCTTGACTCTGATGAAAAGCCCTTGTATTCTCTCCCATGTTACCCAACTGCCCCTCTCTCTCTAAAATTTTTGTCAAAATCTCCTTTTCACTCCCCCACATCTTGGGTTTAAAACCACCCTGGCGCCACCCATGGAATTAGTCCCGTTGGGTCAAAGACCTTTAGGGATATATACTTATATCATCAAATAAAAATAAGAAAGAAAGAAAATCAAAATGTGCCCAACATTACATGTAAAAATGATATAATTTCATCAAAATTAGTCATGCGCTTTAGACCTGATTAGTTTTACAATTATTCTTGCACTGATTGTAATATTATCTTTTTCTGTTTTGGTGCCTCATATTTATGATTGAGTAGTACAAGCAGCTTAAATTCATGAATGCTGGTCTAATTTGTTGGAGTTTTAAACAAATAGCACAATCCTGTGATATTATCAAATTGATGATATTTTGAAAGTATTGCAACTTGAATGTTTCTAAAATATTGTGACTTTTTGTGAAATTGGTATCTATCATAGAGGTGTGGGCCACCATGGAGATAGGTCATAGAGTGAAAGCCATAATTTCCCAACAATATTCCGAGTCAATATACCAAGTCATTGTCACATGAATCTTCTTGCTAAAGTATTGCAATACTTAATGCGATAAATGATATATATATAATCAGAATATTTTTGCAAGTTCTCAATGTAGTTACTAAAAAGAATATCTTGACATGTTTTCATGATGTTAACTTTTTATTTAATTGGAAAGCCCTAAGATTTTGAATATTCTCACGTAAATACAGTAGGTTTCTAGCGACAAGTACAATACCAATAAGGTGTGGGTCTGCTCTCATGTCTTGTGTTTGAGTTTCATCCCAGACTTACCTAGTGCACATGTGTTGCAAGGTCGTGTGTGTACTAGAAAAATAGTCCTATCAGGTAAATATACTAAGGGGATACCCACATCATCAAAAATAATAATAATAAAAATATTATTATTATTATTATGATATGTATGATTGTTAGCTATGTCACCCCAACACCTGTGGGCCCTCCAAATCTGTGGCTTTGATTGCCTTAGAGTATGCCACATTGAAGATAACATGCTGGCAACAACCTTTCTAGGAGAGAGAGAGAGAGAGAGAGAGAGAGAGAGAGAGAGAGAGAGAGAGAGAGAGCATGTTGTGTGCTTTTTGGGTTTGTGTTTGTATTAAAAAATGACTGGTTACAAAGATCTCTGAGAGTTTAAATAATACATCTTAGGCTGTAAATTCTATTAGTTTATTTGGAGAGCTTCTCTTTTTCAAGACAACTGGATTGGGCATGTTCTTTAAATCCTAGTGATCATGAGAATGCATGTTCTTTTTCCAATGGATGTAGATCCATCACTTTTTTCATCACCTTGTCATTAGTTGTGGAAGTTAGAGAAAGGAGATCACAGATGTCTACTGCCGCTATACAAAGTGAAATTCAACCATGTTCTCAATGTAAAATTGAAAAATATATGCAGCTTACTTTAGATCAAAGAGATCCATTGTATTGGGTGTGGTTGTCTCCAATAGATTATACTAAAAAAATGGAGAAAATGTATCTTACTCAAGGGAAGCCTAATATTTAAGTCTATGGTTTGTTTCCATCTGTTTTTTTTTTTTTTTTTTAATTTTACATGGACTTCGCTTACATTCTCTTCTAAGCAAGGGTCAGCAAGATGAATTTCTGATGGAATTATTCTTTTATTTGGGAATTCGAAATTCGTTTCACCTACAATATAATAACTGAAATAGTATTTGAAATCCTCCAAATCTCATAATGTGAAACATTTTTTTATTGAGATTATCATTTTAGAATTTCCACTAAATGAGTTTCTTATTATAATTTTGGGAGATTTAGAATTTTATAGGCATGATTTCCAAAATTCCTACTGTCAGTGGGAGGAACATGTGGCTTTCCCTTGGGATGTGTTTATGTGACGAGAGGGATTTTGTAATAGCGATTTCCATAGAGTTTGTTGTTTCATTATTTAGTGTTATTCATTTTTTTTTTGTGGAAAAGAAAACAATGAATTGATTTTTCTTGATAGAGAGGATTTCAATTTGCCATGAGAGAGGTAAGAATTAAGAATTCCTCTTACTCATGAAAACAAACACCGCATTATGCAAAATCCTCTCGCCGCACAATTACGTCCTTATAGTGCTTATAAACTGTGGTATGAACTTGCAATCTAAGAATTTAACTTTAAAACACATTAAACTGGCCCTAAATTGATAAGATGTAACTAATAATTAATTGATGATGATGATCTAATTAATTGTTATATGCAAATTCAAAATCGATCATACTAGAATAATATTATCTTTCATCTATCTATTTAATATTTTGGACATGTCCAACACATGCCAATTGAGATAGTTTGGACATGTCCAACGCATGTTAATAGTGATGACAATGAAGAAAAAGTTTCTCTGTACAGGTTGGTGGCTCTTCAAATAAAGGGGTAAGCGAAAGAAAATATGGATCGAAGTAGTAAGGATAGATCTAAAGAATCACAACCTATCGATGATTTCTGTAAGATAGATCGATTGAAATGGCGAAACATAATTGATGTAACTAATCCAACATGATTAGGACAAAACTTTGATAATGATGAACAAAAGCAATTAGATCAATAGACTTACTGTTGCTGAGAAAGAATTCCAATGCCCATAATCCAGAATTCCAATGCCCATAATCCTTTACTTCAAAAATGATCTTCCAACCAATTCTTTAATCAGGTTAGGTTTGAATTCAAGTTGATCCACACATGTTTTATTTTTACAATGTGTGCTATTGCAAAAACTTTATAACAGTAGTCTTGGATCTAAACTAAATCTACATATTAAAGAAGACAAAATTAAATTCACCAAACCAGGGGCAGACCTAGTGGGAGTAGGGGGTTAACCAAACCAGGGGCAGACCTAGTGAAATTTCGAAAAACCCGCTATGGTTAATGTAAATTTTAAATTTTTCTCATTTTGGCCCGTCCAACAAACTTTTTTTTTCACCGTGGTCCCCCAAGGCATATTTCCTGATTCCGCCCTTGCACCAAACATGCAGATGATATGATGTTTAATGCTTCTACTTTGAAGGGAAAAAAACAAGGCATTCAATCCAAATGCAAACCTAGGATCCTGAATCTCTGACATTAGTGGATTCATCTAGGATTTGAATCCAACTTCAGATTTAGGGCCTTTAATTGCCAGCTTTCACATTGATTTTGGATTTTGATCCAGCATTTTCCAAAGGTGGACCATCCACCAAACCAGAGATGGCCAAGGTATCCAGTGGCTAATCACATCTAATCGTGAGATCAACATGAAGTCATGACTATTCAATAGGTATTTTAAGAACATATAAAAAATCTAAAATAAAAAATAAACAATTGCAAGGTATTTTAAGAGGATACATGTACCTTGCACCCATGTTAGGGTCTTCTCTTCAACTTTTCCTAGAAATAGTTCCATATTTTCTCAAATTGCCCTCACTATTTATCATATGATCAAAACTCTCCAAAATAAGGTTCTCCGTGTATCTGTATTAGATCAAAGTTCACTCCAATAAAACTTGAGTTAGAACACTAAAACAAGTGAGATTTACATACATTATTCACAAGTTAACATGTTTTTACAAGCGGTGAATCCAATTAAGCAATTACCCAGTCTGAACGATCTCATAATAGTACAAAAAATTTTGATTTTTTTTTTCGTTATTTGGTGCGGTGCTTATTATAAAATATATAAAAATAAATTAAAATACTTTTAGCATAAAAATTATTTTATATTAAGGGGCATGGGATTGTTTTCCTGAATGTAGTTGAAAAAGAAACTGCTGAATTCCAACATTGCAAAAACATGTCCTTGGAGAAGTATTTGATCACTAGTAATACAAGAGGGGTCATAATTTCGAGCTCCATCAATGTCTTTACAGCCCCATTGATGGATATAAAACGCTTGCACAAGAGTATCCGGATTTGGAGCTAACAAAGTAACATGTCAGGAATCTAATCATGAGGGTCAGAAATATCAAATTCCAGAATACGGAGGGGTGTTTTCCATCAATCCAATGAAATATTTAACGACCACCTTGCTGTATTTACCTGTTCCTCTGTTTCTATATATGTATTATGTAAGGTAAGCACCCCTACTTTTCCTTACTGCTTGCAAACCTCTCTAATGGCCGAGCTGGAAAATCCTCATGTGATGCCCAAGGCCATCACTTACCTCTCATCTCTTCTGCAGAGAGTCTCTGAATCTAATGACTCGAATCGGCGGGAACCCCAGAGGATCTCTGTCTTCCATGGCCTGACCAGACCCACCATCTCCATCCAGAGCTACCTGGAGAGGATCTTCAAGTATGCCAATTGCAGCCCCTCCTGCTATGTCGTCGCCTATATCTATCTCGATCGGTTCGCGCAGAGGCAACCATCGTTGCCCATCAATTCCTTCAATGTTCATAGGCTGATCATCACCAGTGTCATGGTTGCTGCCAAGTTCATGGATGACATGTAAGTTGTAGAAAAAACAGATTTTTTTTTTTATTTTTTTGGAAATATGATCTTTTCTTGGTCTACTGGAGATTTCAGTTTCTGGGGTTGGTTTGTTTGGTTGTTTGATGTTGAATCAGCTTTCATGTGAGCTCGGATCAACCGAACAACACCCAATTCTTTTCTTTTCTTTTTTTTTCATTTTTTGATGTTTTTGTTGGTTTTGGAAACCTAAAAACATGTCCTTTGCTATGTTTCATTTTCAGTTTCTTGAATTGAAATTGAATGAACTTCTTGGGTCTGTTTGTTTAACTAATAATCTTTAATGGATTTGGAAAACGTCTGTTTTTTTTATTGAGATTTCAGTTTCTGGGTTTGCTTTGTTTGGTTGTTTGATGTTGGGATCAGCTTTCATATGAGCTCAGATCAATGGAACAACACCCAACTCTCTTTCCTTTAGTTTTGGGTTTTGGAAACCTTAAAATGTCCTTTTGCTAATTTTTATTTTTCAGTCTCTTGAATTGAACTTCTTGGGTCTGTTTGGAATATTAGGCTTTTTAACTTAGAATCCTTGATGAGTTTGGAACTCCACAAGGGAGCTTCAAGATCTCAAAGTAGGATTTGTCTTTTCTTTTTTTTTAGTTCTCTTATTACTTGTGCTAATTGTTCTTCCTTTAGTCATTTGTTTGTTGAGGTTCCTGATGGAAAGTTGAAATACCCACCCAAAGCGTTTTCCTTGAAAATATCGGTTAAAATTTTCTTAACTACTCTTACATTACAAAAAAGAAAAAAAAAAGAAAAAAGAAGAAAAAAAAAATGTTGCTGAGTTGCAACTTGCCTCTTCCTGTCTATGTTAGCAATAAAACCATGTGCTGCAGTTAGGCACTGTCGGCTGCCAAGCTAATATGCACAGGCCTTGTCGATTAGGGGCATTTCCGTCATTCATGGAATCTAGATTGATGATCAAAGCCTGCAATTGATTCATCTAATTCTTGTTTGTTAATGGGGTTTTTGTGCTTTTGGTTTGTAGATATTACAACAATGCTTACTATGCCAAAGTGGGAGGAATCAACATAGTTGAGATGAACTTTCTTGAAGTGGATTTCCTATTCGGCCTCAGCTTCCACTTGAACGTCACCCCAACCACTTTCCACACCTATTGCTGCTACCTACAGAGAGAGATGCTCTTGGAATCTCCTCCTCCTATAAATCCTGTCATTGCTTTGAAATCTCTCAAGCTACAGTGCTGCTTTTCAGAGGAGGAATCTGCCACTCAGAAACAACAGTTGACTGTTTGATTGAAGTGGGTAGATAATCAATCATATAATCTCTCTTCTTCGTAGTATAATCTCTCTCTTTCTCCCTCTATCTCTGTCTTGCCAAAAGACCCACCCACCTGCCTATTTTGCCTTTTGTATTTAATTTCTTCTTTTGGGTTTGTATTCTCGTTTCATCAATGGTATATACAGATGGAAACTTCTTCTTTACAGCTGGCCATGTTGCTTTTCCCTTTCTCCAACTAACTCACTTCATTCATAGCTTTGTTGTTACATTTCTGTACAGTTGTTCTTGAAGTTCAAAGTTTTATCTTGCTCTTATAAAAAAAACTGAAGGGTAAAAAATCTCAATGCAAGGCAAAAGAACCGATCCTCCCTGGCTGCTTTTGTTTAAGTTTTCTTTATTTGTCTCACCTACAGGGTTACAAATACCAACACATGCATTCCAAGATACCAACACATGCATTGCAAGCTGTTGATCGGCTGGTTAGGAACATCAAACTCCCACTCCAGATTGTAGGTTAGCTGGTTTAGGGACATCAAGTTTGATTTTGACCATTTTAATAAGTACATAATTAGACATCTATTTTGGCAATTATGCAAGTTGTCCATGGATCGAAGAATGAAATAATTTTCACTACAAATATGATACTAATTATAGTTGTCGTGACTGTTGCTCGGTTGGTTAGAAACGAGGAGATGTGTGTGGAAATATATGAGACTTCAAGTCCCAATGTAGAAAAATAAAAATAAAAAAGCCCCTTCTAGTTCTTTGTGAGAGCTTGTTAGAGGGCAATCACCCATTTATCTCCAACCTCTTGACTTTCATGATTTTTTTTTTCCGAAAATGTCAGATCTCTTCTAGAATAATTGGCCAATTCCACTATAAGTTGGCTCATATGATTCATCAGTTGAGACTGTCAATTACGGCCCATGTTTGGCCTCTAGCTAGGATCAATCACAGGACACACGTTTTTTTTTCTTTTTTGAAAGTTCCAATCACAGTAAATTTGAATTTTGTATGAGATCAGGACTTCATTATGATTGATAAAATTTTGAAGTTAGGGGCCTGGTTTGAGTGGGAGATTTGGTAGATTTCTTGTGGAAAGAATCATGATTTGCCTTAAATGCTTTGGCTAATCTAACTTTACCAAATTTCACAAATGACAAATCTTCCATGAACATTCTGAACTTTGTACATAGGATTCCAGAGGTTAATGAAGTCTTAGCAGACAAATAAGTCAAACATGTTTCTTATCGAACAGTTCAAATCCCCTACATTTTAAATTTCCATAGATACTTGCAAGCAAAGAGGCCTAGGGTTCTACTCAAGTAAAACTTTCTGCTATAGGCAGAGACGCTTGCAAGCAAAGAGGTTAAGGCTTCTACTAGGGAAGCTCATGGGGCCCATAAAGCATGCTTATCAGTGGGGAGGGTAGATGGAAATGTCAATTCATGGATAGGCGTCAACTGAGAATCATCCTAATTCTTGATTTACTAGTCTTAAAATTTAATATCCTTTTAACCATTGATTTTTCCTTTCTATATTCAATCTATCGGTGAGTGAAGGTTCAATGAGTGTAAAATTAAGCTTAATTAAATCCAGATCATGATGGGGTGAAAAGAGTATGAACAAGGCTGCACCGATCAAAGGTAGGCCCAAGTAGGCCCCATATAGCTGGATTGTACACGCAGTCCATTCATAGGAGAGAATTTTCCTCTTGCTCGGATAATTTGAACCCAATTTCCCTATATTTAATTTATAATTTATCTAAAAATCTAATTAGTTGTAAATCTATTTATTTGTCACAACTTACAAATATATAACTCAAGTTATACAAATGCATGAACTCTCATTCACATGTTAATCTAGTTACTTGCCCAAATGAGCCCTGCTCAAAATATATACATGGAGCTAACCTCTTTCAATGTGAAATAAGTTGTATTGTAGCCTAAAAAATTCTCAAAAATACTTGAACCTTACACATATAAAGCAGCAAGATGCTCTTCACTTTTTCATAATAGGACTCGTAGCAGAGTTTGATGAAGGCACATAGAATAAGGCTTTCAAATTTAAACCATTGAGAAGAATAAAAAAAAATAACAATTTAGATTCATGGATTTTCTAAAGATAAGTTGGTCCTTTTTGTCATTAATAAAATATATAATACAAAATAGGGCTATCTATTATTCCAAATACTCAGTAAGATAAGGAGGCTAGCTATACCAAAGTATATGGCAGCATACTTGAGCAAAGAAAAGGAAAATAGCCCTGATGGGGAATATCCATAAAACTCTCAAACTCGGAAACCAAAATAAAAGATCAATCTAATTAATCCCACAGCTATAAATAAAAAGAAACAACCAATAGACTGGCGGTGAAAGGTTGAAGTTTGTATTTTGATCATTTACTTTCTATATTTAGATCAGATTATCAACATCTAATGAACCTGATTTCCTATACTGAAAAGCCCTCTTCTATCCTGTATGATGGATGTGCCCACAAAACTTGCCTATTTCAAAAATAACAACAAACATGTTCCTTTTCTAACCAGGTGGATTTCAGTCTATGAAACATGTGAAAATATCTCTACTTTCCATTTCAACTTATTTGGGTCAAAATGCTAGTTTCAAAAAACAGCCATTTCATTATAGAAAGTTCTTCATTTTCCAAACCTCCACTCGTCCAAACAAGAAAAGTTTGATTTATAGCCTGTACAATGAATTCCTGGTTATAGATCTCAATAACAAGATCTCATCATTGAATAAGAAGATACATGAAGTCATCTTCCATCATCTCTAAATTTCCAAACGGTACTGTACAGCAGAAAAAGGAATTCTCTTGTGATGACAGCGAATTTTTTTATGTACTTTTAGTTGGATGGGCTCATGTCATGTGCCTCTCTCTCCCAGCCACTAAAAAAAGCTTGCAAAGCTTCACGTGAGTGACACTGATGAGAGACTGTTTGGGTGACATGGGGCCAAGACAAAAATACATGTTGTCTGTCTTCTGATGATATATGTAAAGAGGTTACATAAAACAAAAAAACAGCCCATCTGTCTAGTATCTATCTATCTATATATACATATCTGATGGCCATGCAGCACCAGCATAGCAAGATCAGGTCTAGGTTTATGATTATATATAAATTCGGTTCGGACCCAAGATTTTTATCCTTAAGAGGCAGAGCCAAACAGATAGTTGGATTTTGGAGGCAAATTCAAAATTTTTATATGGGCTTTGGGGGTGGGTAGACCCAAAATTTTTATGTGGGTTTTGGAAGCGGATCCCGGTATGATGGGCAGTCGCCCCCAAAAGCATATACTTGAGTCTATCTGCTTATTTGGCACTTTGGCAGGTTGGGTTGGGTTGTCGCTCTTCTTTATATAGAGGTAAAGTTATATCAAAATCTGACCCAATGAAACCTGAAAATGCTCAGATTGTACAGAGACCCAGATTGTGAATTTCCTATCAAAGTGTAGTTGGGGGATTGGGGCTGCCTCAAGTTGGATGCCTGAATTTATGGGATAATTTGGTTTGCTTTTTGAAGAAAATGAATTATTAGAAATGTGCTAGCTTGATTGTGGTTCTAGGCATGGTTGATATTTGCCATTCGATGTAGCTATAAAATGTGTTTTGATTAACTAGTATTTGGTTAATTGATACTCGATGACGTAGTTCTACCCAAATTGTTAATTTGGAATTTTCTCTTAATTATGAGAGTCCGCACAAGAAGACCAGTGGCGGACCCAAAAATTTTGTTTGGGTGGGGCTAAAGTTTTTTAGACTTTGCTAGACTTTTTTCCACATCAACATATAGTGAAATAGAGCTATGTGTAAAGCATCCAAACCACCCTCTTCATTCTTATATGGTTTTACCCATGCTTTGAGTAACATAGAGCTTTCATTGCACTTGGACATATATTGAGAAAAAATAGTGGAACATTACAGTGGAACCCAATTACTGAAATCCGGGCTTACAAATTAAAGGCCTTCAAATGTATACAATATCGAGAATCAAAATTAATCCGACCGTTCGATTGAATTTTTCATAAAAAACGCGATTAACATAATTTTGTGTTTATATATTTATTTCTATTTTTTTATCAAACGATTAATCCGACAGTGGAACTGACTCAGATGGAGATCTCCATACTAATGGGGCTGTAACATTGGAATGTGGTATTGGTTTAATGGGTTCTTAAGTATTCCTATTTTATTTTTACTCCAAAGCACATATTATTTCAACAATGAGACACTTTCCAAGTGCCATGGCACTTCATCTCTCAAGACTCCCTTGAATACTTTCTTAGTTTTAAAAGTTTAATGCTTGTATGACCCTATTTTTTTAATTTTATTATATTATTTATTTCAGCATGTGTCTTACTTAGATTGGAACCACACTTTCCAAATAAGTGTGCAACATACATAGACCGGATATAAGTGGGCCAACAAGTGGAACTGCTGCATTTAGTTTTTAGGCAAGAGGTAGAAAACGTTTTGGGGGTAGGGCAGTCTTTTGGGCATGGCCAGGGGCCCATTATAACTTTTTGGGGATTTTTTTAGCCGACCTAGCCCAGGTGTTCATCACCTAGGTCTGCCCCTACCTACGACCACACTGTGTTTCAATTATATGCATTCCGGCTCATGGAGCCCACTTAGATGCATGTCTAACTAATGGGAGGGCAGATGGAAAGGTTGTTTGTGGGCGAGGAGGGCCAAAAAAATCCGGCCCACTAGATTATCCTGGCCCTCAATTTAATAGTGTTAAAGTTTAATAGGATTTTGACCGAAGATTTTTTTAAGTTTCAAACCCACAGTGAGTGAAGGTTTTGATTGTAAAATCAATGAACCCTGGGTTTCCTTCCCACCTACACTGAGTGGAGGTTCATTGATTGTAAAATCAATTTAATAGTGTTCGAATCATCGGTACGCCACCTTTTTTCGCATGTGCGAGCTTCCTTCCCGCATGTGCGGGCTCCTTTTCCATTTGAGTGGGTTGTGTTCCCGTGTGTGTGCGTGCTCTCAATTGGGTCCCGGCCCCCTTGGCTAGGTTAAAAAAAAAAAAGGTCAGTTTGTGCAGCCCTTATTTCCAGGAAAAAGGGAGGGGATAGCATGCCGGACTTTCCAGCGCCTTCCCCATTTCGTTTGGTGCAGCAAGGCTTTCCCGCATCCAAATCTTCAGGTGCTATTTGGAGGAGCAATTTTCTATGCAAGAAATGAACTCATTTTCCGACGTTTGCTAGTAAGAAAACGAACAACCGCGGAAAAGGAAACGCACGATGGCTGTGCACAAACAGACCCTAGGATATTTCACCGCTGGATTGTGGATTGTGGGCGCTTCAACTTAATTGCCGCCCATGGTTTCATGTTAGTCTTCCCACCAAGAGCCCCTTACCTTAAAAAGGAAATAAGGGAGGAGTCCTCCACATTGTGACATGAGTCCCAACAATTTAATCCCATTGATAGGGTTCCATTTTAAGCAGGATTAGGAAATCTCTTAGATGGCACCCTCTCTATCTCTTACATGGCACCCCCCCCCCCCCCTCTCTATATATATATAAGGCCCAGCTCTCTTATGCTCAAACTTAGGATAAGGTAAGCTCAAGTGTGTAGTGGGGCCCACCTGGGGACCCACGTGGGAATGGGGGTGGGGGGATTTCAAGGACTTCTTGGGATCTTCCTCTCTGCAAAAAAGTCAGCCACAATCATGATTTCTATCATCTTCATATGGGTCCAAAAGTTTAATAGTCAATAGTTCATTCAAATCGATACATAATCGATCCAATGGTCCAGTAAATTCGGATCCGACCGAAAGTCAGTGGACATGTGCAATTTAGAGGGGTCATATGTTTGGTCTATTTAGACCAAAGGTTGGCCCCCACAAGCATGAGCTTATGGGATTTTATCCTAACCTTGAGCTTAGGAGAGCCTTGCTCTATATATATAAAATGCCCACCATAGGGTGAGGGACACTCCCCTTTTTTAGAAGTTTCAAGTACACGGGGAGTATTCCTATGTACTTGAAAAATCACTTTGTACTTGAAACTTCCTAAAAAATGAGTATCCATTGGTGTGGGATGGATGCACTTGAATATTTTCATATATATATATAGGGACCGGCTTCCTTAAGCTCAAACTTAGGGGAGAAATCAGCTGAATCCTGCGGTTTAGGGGTGTGAGATGAGTTCCATTTCAAGTCAACGAAAATTCAAGGCCCGCTCTTTATTTCGTTTTCTCCTTCAACCACTCTGTTTTCAGCAAGCACTCTCCCTCTCACCGGATCTCCCTCTCTCGTCTCTCTCTCCCAGATTTTTTCAGCCCATTTCTTTATCCCTCTCTTGTCTCTCTCTCTCCATTTTTCTGGTTCAGGTGCAGCAATATCAGGTTCTGCAATAGACCAGGTTGAACAAGCTCTCTCTCTCTCCATTTTTCTGGTTCAGGTGCAGCAATATCAGGTTCTGCAATAGACCAGGTTGAACAAGTTGTGGGTTATGTGAGTTTAGGGTACCCTTTCGGTTTGATGGCTTCCATCCTTTTCGGGAGACATCAAAAAGCTATTTTAGAATCTACCAAACCGAAGCTCTTTGTTATGGGTACCAAAGATGGCTTCACAAGTGTAAAGCAGTTGGAGAACAAGCTACAATCTGCAGCAGGGCGTGCTGAAACTCATTTACTTGAAGGTGTTGGCCACTTCCAAATTGAGGGACCTGCCTATGATGCCAGAATGGTGGATCTTATCAGAGTTCATTCAATCATTATAAGTGCAACATCCCATAAAAGCTTGGGATAGCCAATTACATGTAAAAGCTACCTTGCTTGGTAGGAGATTGAAGGAAACAGTGTATGTCAACATCTTGGAGATCAATATCTATTTTTTCAAGCAAGCCCCACATTTCATCAGTAGCCTCTCTGCAAATCCATTGTAACCTTTGTTTCAGGATAACCCAAATAAGTGTCCAAAGATGCAGAGGGGACCGCCTCTCCAATCAGCAGGGGACAATTTAATGCATACCTGGACTTCCAAAGAAATGGGCTGAGAAAATCCGGGAGAGAGAGAGAGAGAGAGAGAGAGAGACGAGAGGGAGAGAGAAATGGGCTGAAAAAATCCGGGAGAGGGAAATGTCGGGGAGAGAGAGATCCGGCGAGAGGGACAATGTGCTTGCTGAAAACAGAGAGTGGTTGAGAGAAGATCGTCTCAAGAAGGGGGAAACGAAATAAAGAGCGGGCCTTGAATTTTCGTTGACTTTAAATGGAACTCATCTCACAGGCCTAAATCTCACGATTCAGCTGATTTCTCCCCTAAGTTGAAGCTTAGGGGAGCCGGTCCCATATATATATTAAAAAGATTTCGTGCCTAAAGGCACGACGCACCATCGAACCTGGATATGCCTCAGACCGACCGAACCTAGGTTCCATGCATCTCGAAAGCAAGTCCTACCATAAAATGGATTCCACCAAAAAAAATATAATTGATTGCCAAATGATATAATTCCATTCATTCATTTATTCTTAACAAAACTGAATCATGAAATCTTTCATCCCAATTTGCTCATCTCACCTTCTTATCTTGGTCCCATCTCATCATCAATGAAGTAGTGCTTTTTTTTTTTAAATGAAGAAGGGATGGCAATACTTGTAAATAACTCAAACTTGCTGACCCTTTTTGCTTTTAATGAGGATGGCGAAAACTTGTAAATTTCTTCAACTTTTAGCCCCTTTTCTTTTAAATGAAAAAGAGATGGCAGTACCTGTAAATAACTCTAACTTGTTGCCCCCTTTTGCATTTTCCTCTTAAATCCAATGGTCCAAAATATCCCTTGGATTTATGTACATAGATCCAAAGGTTCAAAATGTCCTAGGATTCAAAGTCTGCTCTCCCATATTATATATATACTAGTACATTGCCCGTGCCTGAAGGCACGACACACCACATATATACAAAATAAGAATATTGGGTCTGTATATTTTAAAATTATAATTTGCTGAATGGATGAGGGAGGTGTTGGTGTACAGGTGGGTCCACGGGTGTGGGGTGTGCAGGGAGAGTGCATTGATGGTGGTGGCAATGTGCAGGCAGGGAGGGTGAAGTAGTTATAGGGAAGAAGAAAGGAGAGGAAGGAGAAAAGAAAAGAAAAGAAAATTTTCTTTTGGTGCCCATTGAAGTGGGCTGGGACCCATGAAACCCTAGTAAAAACCCGTGCTATGTACAGAATTATTATATAGATATATTAATTTCTCATTTTTTTATACTTTACGTGAGGTGTAAATTGAGTTTGTTGAAGCTCAGGCACGTTTAAAAAATATAAACTAACGATATGTTAGCAACAAAACAACATAATAAAGCAAGTAAATGTAATTTTAATAATACGGGGTTCAAAGTATACACTTTCGTACGATTTATACAAATGAAAAGACAATGAATTAAAATTTTTAAACGTTTACGTTAACCTTTAGTAATCCAAAATATTTACAAATTAGGACACAGACAATATCAATCAAAATATTAATGCCGAATACTTGTAACTCCATCATAGCAAGCAGTGGACCTGTAGGCATATAGAAACTATGTTAATAATTAATAATTCATTATGTTAATGGTAAATAATAAACTGAAACTATCTCAGATGTCATCATAAGATAACAGTTTTACCTGGAATATTGAGATCTACTTTCATATGGTGTTTTTGCTATTCAATCCATCCTCTAAATCTTCTAAAACCTTCATCGTTGTAAGGTCTATTTCGATCTCTTCCAACATTTTTCCTAATTCCCTCATGTCTACGAAATTAGTCTTGAGCCTGGCGTAGATGTCTTGTACCGGCCAATGATGTCATAGATTGCTTACTATGGAACGTACCATATCTACAATATTCAGTTCAAATCCTCTTCTCTTGAGATTGTAGAACAACTTTTCCTTGTTCAGCAAATGTTCCCTAACACATGTTCCTTCAACCATTTTCCCTTTCCTGAACTATATCCATGACGGCTGAATATATTTTTCAAATGATTGTAATTGGTCGACAAACTCCACTGCATGCCATGGTCGCAAAATTTCAAATATCTTTTTTTTTACAGCATCCCAAACCGGTGGCAATGTCTCAGCAATTTTTATCATTATATATCTTTCAGGGATGAAGTTTCCACTCACTCTCAGCCACTGAGCTAGCTGTATTTTGCGGGAACCATGCCTTGCTATTGGTGTGTCATGTTAAATGGTTTATTTTCAAACTCATTCGTCCATTCCCTAACACGTAGAGAGTCATTCCCACGACAATATTTGAGTGGTGTACTCATCTTACTTGGTTTAGAGTCTCAAATTAAATTATAAATTGTAATTTAAATGAAAGCAACAACAGTTCAATCAAGTTAGCAATAACATAATAGGCAAGTTATTAATAGAATCGAGAGAAATGAAAGTAAAATGAAGATGTGAGAGAGATGCTGACATGGCATCTTAATAGACTCATTGCTATTTTAATGGTGGGATCTCCTTATCTTCTCTTATCCATTCTATAGCATGTATAGTCTGACTATATTATCTTTGTAAAAAAAGAAAAAACATACGAATTTAGAGTTAAATGTGTTCACATGTGTACCCAGTTCCACATTTAACTGAATTGATCTTTGCCCTCATAGCTTAGGATTTAGAATTTAAAATTTGCTCCACCAGATTATCTCAACGTTACCATTTAAGAAGCAATAATTTTCAAAAAGAATATTATTAACTATGAATTTTTTGTGATATGATCCATCAAAAGGGTCCATGTTTGGAAAAAAACACTCCCGATGCATTTTGAAAAAACCATCCCTGACTGTTTTCCTAAATGGCCCCAGCTGAATAATTTTTTATATATATATATTTTTTTCTCGGGTTCAGTGGTCAGAGAAATTAGATGGAGGTACAAAAATATCCCTGACATGGAGTTGACATGGAGTTACTGTTTCTTTAAATAATTAATTCCCAGCAAAATGATTCCTCTCACTGTGCATTTGGAAAGAACCCTCCCTTATGTCTTTCCTAAATCGCCACAGATAAAATCGCCGTCCAAGTGAGAAGGGCTTCACGACTGAACATCTATGTTACATGATAGAGTGTCCCACTGGGCCCCGCTCGCAGATCAACCTCACCCTCAAGGTTGCCCGGGCCAATGCGGTCAGATGAACGGATATGATTTGCGATCAGATCGCCCATTGTTTTAAAAAATAAAAAATAAACGCATCATATGATATAGATAATGTTTTGATAGCATTGTTAAAAAATAAACGCATCATATTATATAGATAATATTTTGATAGTATTGTATGGAGTAGGAGAAAAGCTTACCTTTTTTCCAACTTCTATTATGAGGTGTGAGGCTTTTTTTTTTATTTGAGCTATGCCGGTCTGATGATAGTTAAAAGTAAATATGAAATTAAAAAAATTTAATGCCTTGAATTAGTTAATCATTTGTAAAAATACCATTGGTAATCCAAGACACGGATCAAGATGTAAGCACCATAACAATTTAAACACTGTGGCTATTTTTTCATAGATAAAAAGGAAGGGAAGAGAAGCAGCGCTGCATTATCTGGGTGTCAAAAGTTGTTAGTTGAAGTGATATAAATTATGTATCTCATAGATGTTTTAGCGAATAATTGTGAGATGGATCTGTGTAAACAGAACCCTGATTTTTTCCCCATCTATATCTCTAACACCATGTCATGGTTTTTTTTTTTAACATTGATTAGCATTGTTGCCGTGAAACTATTGTTTCATGTTTGTGTTATATTGTAAACAAAAAAAAAAAAATTCTGCGTCATAAATTATTGGGTGTTGGCAGAAATGTGAATTTAATTAGGAATGCAATGCCACTGTCGTCGGCTTTTTTCAGTCCCATTTATGGACCCCGCGTGAATTCACTTTGTTGTTTATGTGTTCTGTGTATGGAGGAGAAAGGTTTGTGCCATAGAACCTTGAGGCTTGAGGAGGAAGAAATAGGCTTTTGTTAACAACCTAAGTAGGACCCCCTTGCCCACCTGATAAGATATCAGGTCCAGTCAAAGAATAAAGGACTGTTGGGCGACCATGATCATTAGGTCCATCTGATGTTATATTCTTCAGCAGCATGTTTTTAGATTTAGTTTGGTTCACTGTTAAGATTGAACACATGGTTGATGATGTGATCAACATAATATTATGTATTAATTAAATTATAAATCATTTATTCGATTTAATGGTGGTACCAAATCCAATTTAATTAAAATTTGAGTCTTCGCCGCAGAAGAGGATGATATTCAGTTTTAATAATTTAGAGCATCAGTAGGTGAGCCCCACCATTAGTTACAAACAACCCACTCATGGAAAGACTATAATAGACCACTAATGGATTTAGATTCGTGACCAAAGAGCATCCATCTGGTCTGATGCCATGGACTACTAAAGTTTTCACAATTTGAAATACGGATCACCAATAGTTTGAAATTTAAGTCCATGCCCATCATTCTTATCAACATGACAAACTCACCCAGCTTCCTCTCCAAAAAACCACACACGACTCATCTTCTCCAAACTCCAAAGCGCATAACATATGTGCTTCAAGCAATGTTTAATGGATGGGCTGGATAGTGGACCCCACTGATCAAGTCCCAAGATCAGCCCTCACCAACGTGGTCGCCCAGGCCCTCACTTCCAGATATATGTACCTGACATGCCCTTGGTGTCCCACCTGGACCCCACACTGATTTCCCCCTATTCACGCCCTATGCTGATCAAGATGCTGGATGTTGTGGCAAACGGGGTCCACCTCACAGGAGTCTGCCATCACTATGGTCGACCTTGGGTCTACTACCGGATCTATGGTCCGGATCAAGCATCAGTGGGGTCCACCTGGGTCCCACATTCAAGAACATGGAAACAATATGAGATGAAAAGCATCCCCTTTTCTTATATATCAAATCACCTACAGTCAAGAACATGGAATCCGTTTATCAATATAAGAAGAAAATTATCTCCTCTTCTTCGATCTCCAATGACAAATGAAAATCACAAAACAGTGAATCAAAGAAGAGAAAGGAATAAAATCAAACTAAACAGTGAATCTAGAGAGAGAAAGGAATGACCTTTTCATCTTCCCAGGGGCAATAGAAAGCACAGTGAATCAAAGAAGAGAGAGAGAAGGGAGGAAGATTTTGCATATGGTCCTTGAAATGGAGGACTATAATCTCTTTATTTGCGAGATAGGTATTCCCTTTCTGGACTATGCTTCATGCCGTGCTTCAGTCTTCTCATTTCGTTTATGATTTCCGACGTTCTCCAGTTATCCCTTTCCGGTTTCCATTTCTCGCTGGTATCTTTTTCTGTATTTGGAGTTGTAGATAATAGTTTAGATTTGAAGTGTGAATTTTTTTTTTCCCCTATATTATGTATTTAGATTAGGAGATTGGAGAGAGAGCCGTTGCTAACTAAATTAGAGAGAGCAGTTCCAAAGAGGGTAGTTGAGAGATGATAGTGGAGAGAGAGACTGGAGAGAGGGGATATATCTCTTACTCTCAGCCCTTGAATTTCTCAAAATATCCTAGGATTCAAAATCTGCTCCACCTTATTTTATATATATATATATATATATATACACCTGAACAAAACCAAACCACCTGTAAGTAGTTCCAAATATAGACTTGGTGAAATCTGGGTCCAAGATTTGGTCCTTAACTACTAGAAAATTTGCTAAGTAATCCCTAACTATCAGGAAAATCTCAAAAAGGGTCTTATGAATCATGGACATCTAAAAGGCCCATCAAAATTATTCATTTCATTGTTTTGTTCCAGTGCTGCACATCAACTATTTGGTGCCACCAACAGCAACTCCTTCTTCACCTATCTGCATTTTCAAACTTCATTTATTTAAACTATCACTGGACCTAAGTTCGAGCCAAGACTATCAAGAGCCCAAGTCTAGTGATGGTGTGCAGTTGGACCGTCTAACAAAATATTTTTTTTAGCTTATAAGGGTGTCCTGCCTCTTTGGGACCGTCCAACAATGTTAGTGGACTCGAGCTTAAATTTTAGCTTCAAAAACTTTACTAGGCCGGACATGAGCCCCAGACTCTAGGCTCATTGGACTCTGATAATATTAAGTATGAAGAAGTTTTATTTATTGATTTATAAAGATTGCGTGCCATGATATAGTGCGTAAAAGGATTGAGTTTGTGAAAATGCAAAACTCATTTTTTGAAGAGATCTTTCATTTTCATAAGAAATGGAGGTGAATATGCTCGACGTAATATAATAAGAATATAATGACGCCTCTATGGACATGCTCCTGTTCTAAACCTACCTGCCCAAGTATCGATCCCTAGGTGGATAGATTTAGGTAGTCTCCTTTGCCAAGCAACCAAATAAATAAAAGGAAAAAAATGCTCGACCAAATGTGGAAACTGAACCTCATTATACGATGTTAATGGAGTCCTTTCATCGGATTGCTAATAATTGCACTAAAAAGATATAGGGTTAATTCGGTAATCTTCACAAACAAAATTATGCACTGATGATACAGGAGAATTTCCGACCACGCCTTTAATTCAGATGACTCCCACTTTCACAAACGATATAAATAAAAAATCTTACACCATTCACGTACAAGAGTCCACGGGTGAAAAAATAATAATAATAATAATAAAATAACAAGCACAACCTTAATCTATTTAAACCCACTCAACCCTACTTTCTTCCAAACTCACAAGAAGTGTATTGACATTATAATATCCATGGAATGGACAATTTTGTCAACCATTGGAAAATTTGAGACTTTTCAGATAAAATTGTGATCAATAGGAGTATAGGACTGACTGCAAAATTTCACAAAAAATCTAGGGCACAATCTGAAATTCCTCACTATAAAATCCCTCTGAGAGCACAACCCTGTCTTCCAATTACAAGGTGACCTCAGCCTCGGCCTCAGCCCCAGCCTCAGCTCCTCCGTTACCTCCTGCTGCTCTCTCCCTCTCTCATGGCCGCCACCTCTGACCTCACCGGAAACGGCCCGACCTCCGTGCCGGGATTCGACCAGCCCACCGCAGTGGGAGCTGATTCCTCCCTGTCATCCGCGGCCGCGCCGAAGGCTTTGGCCGCGGAGAAATGGCCGGGGTGGCCGGGAGAGAGTGTTTTCCGCCTGATCGTCCCCGTTCTGAAGGTCGGAAGCATCATCGGTCGTAAGGGAGAGTACGTGAAGAAGATGTGTGAGGAGACTCGTGCTCGCATCCGCATCCTCGAAGGCGCCATTGGCACCGCAGATCGCATCGTGAGTACTGTCTCCTTTAAATTTCATTGCTTTTTCTAGGGTTTTGGTTGTTTTCGTTCTTGTTATGTGAATCCCTGTTGGTTCTTGTTTTGATTGTGATGAAGGAGGATAGGATTAGGGTTTTGTTCAATTGGTTATGTGGAAAGGTGGGTTCTTTAGAAGGTTTGGGTGTTTGTTTGTTGGTTTACTGAACTGAAATCTATGCATTCTGAAACTTGGGTTGTATCTGTCGTCATCTGATACTCGTCTACAAGGTTGCACGAACACAACTGAGAGAAAGAGAGAGCTTTACTGGACCTTAGAGGAAAACTTGGCTACTAACCGAGACGTTAGATTTGAGACTCACATGGATGAGCACACGTTACTAGGGTATTGGGGGATTGGAAGGCCCCTTAACCATCGGATTAAGGGTTCCAAAGTTTGAAACTTTTATAGGCACGTACGAACTGGTAAAAAATTAGAGTCCTTATAAAAGAGGTTGCTTTCATAGTCAGATTGTGTCTGTTAAGTCCGACTGGCCAATACATAAAGCTTAAGCAGTTAGGAAGTGGAGGACCAATCTACTTAACACCACCTTCGAACGGTACTTTGTTGAACCCACTCGTGCCTACGCAACCCAAGGAACAATGCCTTCCTGAGGTTCAAACTCGAGACCTGGTATGGCTATGATACCATGTCAAGTCCAACTAGCTAATATATTCCAAAAGCTTAAGTTGTTAGGAAGCAAAAGATCAATCTACTTAATAGTGTCCACGTGAGTGCCATGTGTTAATACTTGAAGAGACTTACCACTCTCCTTGCCCTAGTGATTTGCATGCATCTAGGTAGTCCCCATACTGAAGGTTTGTAGCTCTTAAGTTTGGAGACAATTTGCAGTCAAATATTAATCTTTAGTTAGAAAATTAGGATATGACATTTTTTTTCAGGTATATGGTAAAACTGTAAACCAGCCTGTAAAGGTGGGATCAGGCTAATGATGGTGGTGATACTTTTTTTTATTGGTTGGTGGTAATCTATGATGCCCAGATACGGCATGGACATACCATAGACACAGCAAGGTCACAAATTTTACATGTAAAAAGTGAAGTATCGGATAGAATACGACACGATACATTGCCCATTTTGAAGTATCCGTGCATCATAGGTGGTTATACTGTTTATTGTAAGAGTCTTCTTGTGCCTGCCTCATAATGGTTACTGATGTCGGGCATGGGTGCAACAGGCATTTCGTAACGGTTCTTTGGAGAGCCTGCAATCACTTTTTGGTCTTCCCTTCTTATTTTGTGTATCAAAGCTTCAGTCTAGAGCTCTTTAGTACAGTTTTCATGTTACCTATCTGTGGATTTCTTTTTATTTAAACCTAGTTACTACATGGACTCTACCTGAGACTTGATCAAGCTGAATCAGTTTTGCATGTTTATTTGAGTAAACGGCCGTTTTCTTAAACCTTGTGCAGTGTCAATGTTGATATTATTTACTGTTCAATTACTGGTATTACTGTAACTACCAGCACATTAATTGCATGATTGCATGAAATAAGTGTCTTCTTCATAATCTTGGACAGAAATTATGCCGAAGCTTCTGAAAAGATCAATATAGCATGTAATAAAAATTTTCAAAAAAAAGTGAGTAAAATATTTTGGAGAGAGAGAGAGAGAGAGGTCCTTTGTCATTATATTTCAGATTAGATGGTTTTGTCATTAAGATAGAGAGAGAAATAAGTCCTTTGTCATTATATTTCAGATTAGATGGTTTTGTCATTATACTTCCAGATTAGATGGTTATTTCTATTCTGTATATTGAATTCCATAATCTGAGGCAACTCAATAGTAGCATCTATTTGTCATATTTACTGTAGTTTGAAGGGAATTGCTTGTCATCCATCCCTTTTGAAATTGGCTCTACCAAGACTTAAAAACTTAAGACTCAAGGTGCGACGGTCACCCTTGAGTAAAGTCTACTTGGCGAGTCTTAACTAAGTTGGATGAAGTTGCAACTTGCACCCAAAAAGCTCGTAAGTTTTTTTTTTTATATATATAATGTGAAAGGGTCATAAAAGCTAAGAATTTAGAAAAACAATTTTCTATAACCATATAATTTGAGGACTTGTCTTTTGATTGTTATTAAGGAATTTAAGTAACATATAGACAGCTGCCTTTGGTTTTGAGGCTCATTATTTTTGTTTGTATTAATTGCAATCTCGATGTTAATATCATTGGATCTTCCAAAAAAGTTGGTTTTAATATTCAAAATTCAAGCTTACCTGAAAAACTTGCTAGAGACCTTCCACACGTTATCCAAGCATAAAAATGGGAAAGAAACCCCATACACATAAGAGTCGGCCATTTATGTAAATTGGGGGCAACTCAACTAGCTGGTGTCCGAGATTGAGTTGACTTAGCTGATTTTAAAACTATGGGCTCAACAGATGTGGAGCTTAGCTTTCATGTGATTCTCATTTCAGGTTTTGATTTCTGGTAAAGAAGAACCAGATGCAAAAGTATCTCCTGCAATGAATGCTGTAATAAAGGTTTTCAAACGTGTTAATGGGCTACCTGAAGGTGACAGTGATGGTGCAGGATTGGCATCCACAGTAGCTGCAGTGTGTTCTATTCGATTATTAGTCGCATCAACACAAGCTATTTATATAATTGGCAAGCAAGGCAACCTAATTAAATCAATACAAGAAAACTCGGGTGCTCAAGTGCGGGTGCTTTCCGCAGGTATGCTTAAAGAAATGTATTGGGTCAATGACTTTAATTTAATGTGTTCGAGGAATTTTTATTACTTGATAAGTTATCCTGGTGATTTTATCTTGTTTAATTTAGATAGTTGATTTTTCGTTGATGAAACTTCTTACACGCTAAATAGCGTGTTTTGAATTTAGTGCATTCACAATTGATGTCACACATGGGTGCAAAAAAGAAGAGTTTTCTGCTCAGTAACAGTCTCTGTAAAAGCAAAGAATTACTAGATTATTATAAAACTTGTTTTTAAGATCATCAATACCTCATGATTTTCGAACACCTTCGCTTTGTTGAATTCCTTCATGCCACACACACAAGAAAAAATTGAACTTAGAACATCACCATTGAAGCACCCCCAAGATGTCAGCTGCGCGTAATCCCATAAGTTCTCCTTTATCGCTTCTCATTGAGTCATCCTTGCTTTATACAAATAAAAAGCTTCCCCTTCTGAACACTCAATACAAAAAAATTTCTTTTATTCTTTTTCTTTCAAACAGACAGCATGTGGCATGTGGTATTATCCGCCAAAGTATCAGGCCCCTTCTCTGGGGAGATCCTGCAACACATCATATATGCAAGGGGTGGTTAATCCATATAAGTTGTTAATTTGAATAAAATTGGGTCTTTTTTTTGCACATTGAGTGGGGCATTAAATCTTATTTATTATGGTGCTATTTCTCGTTATTCCAAATTTGTTATATTAGCCTAGAACAACATATTCAATAGTTTTCCTCTTATGTTCTCTTGCTTGTAGAATAAGTGAGGAGGGTGTCCGCCTCATGCACACGTAGATGTGGCTGCTATCGAGTTTTTGCTTTATATCAAATTATTCAATTTTGGATGTCACTTTGCTCTTTGCACATACAATTTTGTATGCATTGGCACATTGCTTTGCATGGACTCTTCACAGAAAGCCCTTTTTTTAATTTAATCTAGTGTCTGATAAGTTCATTTAATTACGGAGTCTGTAGGTGAGTCAGACTACATACACGTTGTGTGCATGTGTCAATGCCAAAGCTGAAAATGAAAGGGATCAACCTGAACCCTAAATCACCAGTTGTGATTTTTGGTTGGGTTGATGGGCCAGCTCAAGATAATTTAACAGTTACTATAATTCCCGCATGTGATGCCCACAATTGAAAACCATGATCTAGAAGTTGAAAATCAAAATAACTATTTCATTATTGAGGGGGTCATTTGTGTAATTTATTATATGTAGTTTGACGGAAAGGACTATATTTTAATGCCAGTCCATTGGTAGTTCAATTGGCGAGGCACCTCTCTTCCACGGAAACAACTAGGGATCAATCCCTGCCTACTGATGGTGGGGAGCTCAGGTGAGTGAGTGTGGGTGGCTGTGTGAGTACTGAGTACTTACCTTTCAGAAAAAAAGAAAAAAACTATACTATAATAAATTGTAAAAGTAAAAAACTAAAAAAAATTCTCAATCCTACAAGGACTTCTGGATAATTAGGCCAAACAGCCAGGATAATAATATATATTTCTCTAATAAATATTTGAAATCTCTAAATATCCTTATTTTAAAAATTGACCGGATTGTTCTACTAAACTATAGGGATATCTGAACTACTGCCTTTTCTGGTCTTTTTTTTTTTTGAAAGTTTAGAACAAATCAAGTTGTTCTATATTAATTATTTCTATATTTGAAATACTGCCTCAATACCAAGTTTGGTAGGAATGACAACCAGATCGATACAAGTTACTAGATACCATGTTGACTTGTTCTTTTTTTCCCCCTTTCTTTCACTTTTTATGTGAGAACCAGGTGCTAGCATATGGTTTTTGGCCATGGTTTTTTCTCTTTTCCTTTAAGTTGCTGGCCTAGTTCTGATTTTTGTCTTTCGTTCAGGAGTGGGCGTCTCCTGTCTTGAGCGATTGGTCCATCCCATTGGCCTTTTGTTAGCATAGCCCTCTTTTTCTATATAGTTTTTATTTAATGAAATAAACCATTTGAAAAAGAAAAAGAAAAAAAAATAAAAACCAATGCTGCCATTTCCAGCGGGCCATTGCTTAAACTGTACCTACAGCCTGGTTTTAGAACATTTCTAACTAGCTTTTAGGTTAATGATCAGCTTGTTTTGTGTACTACGCATGTAATACCCAGTAGATTCTCCAGTTGTGTACTATTTTTCCATCATTGCTGTCCTTGCTTGTGCTTCTTTTGCCATTCCTAACAACATGGTGTATGGAAAATCTTTTGTGCTAGATGAGGTGCCATTTTATGCGACTGCAGACGAAAGAATCGTAGAGATACAGGGAGACTCTTTGAAGGTTCTCAAAGCCCTAGAAGCAGTTGTTGGGCATCTTCGGAAGTTTTTGGTTGATCATACCGTTATTCCTTTATTTGAAAAGACGGTGAGTTTACTTTTTCCCTTCTTTCGTCTTTTTATTTTTTATTTCAAGGCACTAATGCTCATTATGGAACTTACTGCTAATGTGTCATTTTATGATTTTCTCTCCAATTGTAAGATACTAATGCTTGTTGCCGGACCCATTTCAGTATAGTGCATCAGTAGCTCAAGATCGTGCAGCAGACACCTGGGCTAATAAAACACAGTCCTTAATGCAAACTGCTCCCCAGACAGGGATTACTAATGACTATGCTCTTTCACTTAAGAGAGAGTCATTATTTCTTGATCGTGAAAGTCATCTGGAACCACAAATTCAACACTCTGGGCTGTCATTATACGGACACGATCCTGCTATTGGTGGAGTACTTTCTTCAGGACTTGGGCGTACTGCAGCTGCCTTCGTTACCCAGGTTAGGTTTATGTATACATATTTTTCCATGACAGCTAATTATGTTTTCCTCCCCAATTTTTTTTCCTACAGCCCTTTATACAACCACAAGGTCGTGTGTTTTGAGTTGAGTTAACGTTCCAGGGAAAATTTAAGTTGGGACAAGATATATAGGGCAGACTTTGTGGATGTGTCAGGGCTTTCCTACAAGAAAAGAGGGAGTTTCTGTGTGCTCACTTACAGTACACACAGAGCGAAGTAGTTTGTTGTGATTGTTTGTCTGCAGAAACAGTCTGGTATAAGTAGTGTTTTAAAACTCTGTCTGAGTTTGACTCAGCTCGGTCATGGACTAGGCGCTTCATAAGCGACTCGGCCGAGTCCTTTGTGGGGATGGTGGGTGGTTGAATCCAATTTTGGACGCCTTCGTAATGCTTATGATTCGGGTAAATCCAGCCGATTGAATTCTAATCTTCTAATAGCAGTTCCATACAGTTCAGCCTGAACTATTTCTGGAAGGTACTCATTGGGAAAGACTTTGATTACTTGTGAAAACTGCCCTCACCTTCCGTGATTGCAGAAACTACAAAAGGAATGCTATCTCATTCGAAGTCCACAGTGGGAACTCAATCTTGTCATCACTATCCTTCAGCCAATATTAGGTGGTTTGCTGATTGGGAAAAATCAGCCATTTGGATGCCTATCTTAACATAGCAGTTTACGTGTAGTGTGATGGAAAATCCCAGCTATATCGCAATTAATCCAAAATGAAAGGGAATGCTAATCTTAGTATATATTTATAAAACAATGTTTTTTTCAAACTAGAAGGCCCATATTTGGATGACAAAACAAGTCTTTTCATACTTTTGGAGGACTCAACAAAGATTAAAAAAAAAAATACTTGACCCAGCCCGGCCGAGTCTGGTGACAACAGCCGAGTGAGGGGGCTGAGTCTGAGTTTTATAACATTGGGTAAAACTGTAAAAGTGCTTTGGTTTTTGTTGATATTGTGGAAACACTATTCCAATGAAGGGTCGTCGTCATCATCATCATCATTTTTCTGAAAATCGGAATTATATTGCAAATTGTCCATGCCCATGAATTGTATCACGAATCGTAGAATTTTTTTATTTCTCTAATAGAAATGAAAAATAATTAAGAGGAAATTACCGGAAAAATCACCTTAGATGTCCGGTGCACCAGAAAGACCCTCATAGTTCCTCTATAACAGTATAGGCCCTCCCGCCAATTTTCATTTTTGTTTGAGCGATGATATCCCCCACTTCCTTTCTCTCCCATCATGTACATCATGATCCTTGATTTGACACAATCTTTTTGTAGAACCCATCAAGTTCTTCCTCCAAAACCGAGACTGATACCCAATATCGGTCCACGCCCGAACCATTTGCCCATCGCAGGATATCAGCAGCGCTGACTAGGGCTTCTCTTTCAGATCCGGGTAATCACGAATCTGACCAATGATTTCGACAGGGTTGTCCGCTTGTGTGGTTTCTTTTTAGCAGATATTGGTATAGGAGACAGGTGCATGCTCTTTATAGAGGGGAAATGCAAGTGAGGCTTGGATTGAGGGTTTTTTGAAGGGGTTATATAACCCTTGAAGGGGTTATATGGCCTGAAACTGGTTTAGATGATGGCGCTGGAGCCATTAAAGAAAACCCAAGAAGTGAATGGGTTTTCTTGATGTTTTTGGTGGGAGCAAAGATTGATGAATGAAGGGTGTTCGATTTTCGAATTAGTAGTCCTTGCTGATTTTTGGTGGCTGCTATTTACATTGCACCATTGTCTTTCAGCTTGTATTTGTTTCTAAAAGCATATCTCGTGTAATTGAGTGTCAGATTGGGCATCTACCTTTCCTGTGTCCTGTTCTTTTGAAGTTTTGGACTTTGATTGTGCCCATATTCATTCATGTATTAACCTTCCTGTTTTAGTTCATGGATAATTATTTCAATAGTCATAAAGCAATACCATCCGTTTTTCTTTATTAATATCTTCAAGTTTCAGCCACAGATAAGGATGGGTGCATATTTTTATGTTTTGTTATTTTCCCCTTCTCATTATCAGTCACGATAAGTGATTGAAAACATCAATGGATTAAATGTGATCGCTCTCAGGGACTGTTTGAGCCATGTTCTTTCTTATTGTGATGCGCTAGCTGAGCTGCTTCATATTCAGGTTACACAGACGATGCAAATTCCACTGTCCTATGCAGAAGACATCATTGGTGTTGGAGGAGTAAACATTGGATATATACGACGTACCAGTGGAGCAACTCTCACTGTTCAGGAGAGCAGGGGCTTGCCTGATGAGATCACTGTGGAGATAAAGGGCACTTCGTCTCAGGTTCAGACAGCTCAGCGGCTTATTCAGGTTAGAAGCTCATCATCTTTGTCTCAATGTTGGAGATCTCACTAAAATTCTAGTCTTCAGAAAAAAAATTTGAATTATATTGCTGGTTTTTTTTTTCCTAATGATTTATGGCCTTTGTTTGCAGGAATTTATAGCTGGGCATAAAGAACCTGTTACTGGTAACTTCAGCAAACTTGATACAGGTTTGAGATCGTACTCTCAGCTGTCAAATACTGCCTATCCATCATCTTCATTGGCAGCACAATCACTAGGTGGATATGGCTCTTCTGGTGTGGGAGGATATGGCAGCTACAGGCTCTAAATGTGATGCAAGCCCCAGCCTTCGCCATCAGTTTAATATAGAAAAACAATGAGTTTACAGTATAATAGCCATGTAAAATTCTACCAGCTGCAAATACATTAGGCCAAAATGCAGTTCATTTGGGCGCAAACTGGGGATATTTTCAATTAATTTTATGTCGGCATTAGTTAGTTTAATCTTTGTTTCCGGTTTTTCCATAACTCCTGCTTTCCCTCAGAACTCTATTGTTGTTTCTCTTGCTTTCACTATAGCACACCAGCGGAACCAAAATTAGGTTCCAAACCCTTCTTTTTTTTTCTGTGGGTTGTAGACCCCCCCCTGATGATCAGATATCGATTTGCAGTGCTATATATATGCCCTCAGGTTGAGGATGGTGTAATTAAATTCCTTGTGAAAATAGGCTACAGATTACTGGACATGGTTGGTTTCTCATCTTTCAATTGTCTTATGGAGCTCAGATGTCCTGTTTTGAGCCTTAGTAGTCTCTCTTTTTTATTTTTTGCTACAATTGATCTGGTACTAGGAGTGATACTTTAACTTGTTATTGCTACAATTGATCTAGGACTAGGAGTGATACTTTAAGTTGAGCACCCTGGCGTGGCCATTTGTCCACTCATCCATGAGTGTGTTGGTGCCTTTACAGTCATATTCATCAACCACTTCTAAACAAAAAGGCCTTGATGTACATAATGAAGTTGCATTTTTTTACGGATTTTCCACTAAATGGAGCAGCTTAATTACTTTTAGAAAGGCTATGGCCTATGACTCAGAGTATTTGCATAAGATGAATGCATTTTACAAAAAGAATTAATTCGTGGAGAGGTTGTAATGAAGGAATTAGGGCTCAGGAGAGCCTGTTTTGACTAGCTAGGGTGTGTTTGGATGTACTTATAATAGCAGGTGGCTTCAAAAGCAGTCTGAATAGATGGTTATGACTCTGGTACATTTGGGGTGGTTCAAATATCAGAAAATGCATTAGTTGGATGCTGTTTTGTGTTTCCTGACCAGTGATACTAAATTAGGATAGACTGTTAAGAAATACAGCATTCCATTCCACTAAAAGTACATTCTGATTTCTGCGTCTTTTGAAATGCAGAGCAGGAAAGATTAGCATCCACTTTTGAATCAGATACAACGCAGTCTAGATTCATGTTACCTGTGTCGAATGTGGACCGTTGATTAAACATCGAACTTGAAGCTGTCTCAAAGCTCATCCACCATATTACTAATTTGTGGTCACAAAATTCAGTTACTTGGTTCTTGATCTTGTTGTAAGGGGGTGTTTGCATTTCCATCCTTCCATGTAGCTTTCCATTGCTTATCATACAGTGTGAACTGATTGATTAACCTGCGCATATTGCCAAAATCTTGGGTTTGGGGGAAGAGAATTATACTTACAACCACAGTGAGAAGGCATGCCTT
Organism: Litsea cubeba; assembly: GCA_012931725.1. NCBI lineage: Eukaryota > Viridiplantae > Streptophyta > Magnoliopsida > Laurales > Lauraceae > Litsea > Litsea cubeba. The sequence continues at coordinate 4,488,475 of CM022946.1, read as the reverse complement.
ACATAAGGAATTGCTTGTCTGGTCTACCAAACCCATACCAGTCAAACCATCCACAAAATACGCCATGAAAAACCCTACCATCGCTGCTCGGCCTGCAAGAGGCACAGGAAATGAGATTCAAGGAATGAGACATGGGAGGTTTTGATTGAAATAGGATGAAATCTAGGAAGAAACTCTGTTACCATTTAGCTGCTCTGCTTCTGGCAGATAAAGCCTCCTGACCCATGCCCATCAAGGTATAATGGAGCTTCTGCAGGCCACCAAAACATATGGATAAGGTTAATACGAAAACGCAGTAGTTGCTACCTAAATTCCATGGTTATCCATTACTTGGCCTTAACAAGGCCTAGTTCAAATTTTGATAGAATCTTGATATTGATTTTTAATGGTTAAAGTTGCATAATTAAAATTGCAAAAAGATATAGTTTATGTGTTCTCTGCTTTAACAGCCATTTTAGTGGGCTATGGTGGAGAACGTTATAAATATGATAAGAATTTTTTTTAGGAAAGTTGAATTCACTGTTGTTGGCGATATGGTCATTATATCCCTTGTGACATCCTAGAACAATATCTTGAATTGGGCACTGATATCAAAGCTTGAATTTATCATCATTGACAGCATATTATTCATAAAAAGAATGGATAATGAGAAATTGGTAATATACAAATTCAAGCTGTGAATGAAGGGCACTGCAACTTTCTGTTAGTAATAATATAGTAAAAGAGATTGTGCATCATATAACAAAACATGAGACTTGAGGAACATATTCATGACAATATGATGTGTGAGAAATCCAAGAACATGTCCATGGTAAATATGAAATGATACTCTCACTTACCTGCAGTTATCACACCATCCCAATCTATCTTCCCATCTTTCACAAACAGATTGAGATCCCAATTCCCATTTCTCCACCTCTCATCATCAAACCTCTTGACTGAAGATGGACCAGCGTCTATCAGATGCATCTGCTCTCCAAAATCACCCTCCAACTTGTTATCAGTCCTCTCTGTTTGTCCTGTTTCTTGGAACATTTTCTTGCTCTGGACGTCTGTGGCAGTGACATGGGCAGATTTCTTTGCTTGGAAAGAGTTTACGGGCCTCACTTTGCGACGTTGCTTCTTGATCACATGGCGAGAATCACAAGCAGTTTGTAGTGATGCAAAGATGGCAATGGAGGCCATATATGTTTTCTAGACAAGCTAGGCTCTTTGTTTCTTGCTTTTCTTTGATTTCTTCCCTTCTTTCTTTCTTGTTGGGATAAGGATGTGTAAAGTATAGAACATAGAAGTAAAGCATGACATGCCCATGCTAGGAAATTCAGAAGCTTATCCTTGTTTCTCTTCATGTCAGAACAGTCATGGGTGCAAATTTATGCATCTTGAACTTTTCCTATCTGCTTGAAAGTTGACAAAACTTATTGCAACAATTCATTGTTAGTCTTGCATAAAGAGAAAGTTCTCCGTCGCAACTTATACGTCTTAATAGTTAATACCTGGTAGATTTCATAAATGCACATGCTAATCCAGCTCATTCAAACTATATTTCTGCTGTTGTGAATGGTTTATAGTATGAATTCAAGCTAATCAGTCGTTTACTACCAATTGGTTGCCATCAAATGGATTATTGTAGTAGAGAAACATCAGGAGTCCAAATTTGACAGAAAAACTGGATAAATGGGAAAAATTCAACGGTTGTGATTTGCCGGGCATCGCTCCATCTACAATGGGGTGGAAGATTTGAATGGTCTGGATTTGTATGAATTTATACACAGTGTCTGCCACTGGTGGGCTGATACAAAGTTTTGCCTGTTTGAAAGGCTAACATAGGATTCCAACCTTAATGCTAGAGTCAGGACAGGAGCAAGAAACAAGTGACTGCTAAAGTCTTCAAGTAAGACCCATATAAATCCTGTACGTTTCTTTTTTTTTTTTTTATTGAGCTTTTAAACCCATAGTTACAATTTTTTGGGTGAAAAGAATGAAACTGAAAATCCTCAGCCTATTCTTGGGTTAAAATGAAAGTCGTTTCATTCCAGGATCATGTGGTTTGGTCCACACTTTGCTGCTGCCCCTAAAAAGAGGGCCTACATCCGGGGCTGGATCTGGATCTGGACCTAAAAAGAGGACATAATGGATAAATTCAAGTTATGATCTTAAAGGTATGTATACTTGGGCATTGTGGATCTTAATCTTACAAGGAATCAATATTTTAGCTTTGGATCCAGTACCTAATCTCAATTATATCCAAAGAAAAGTCCAATCTACTTCTTTTGGTTTTTCTTTTTACCTTTTTTGCTTTTTTGGTTTGGGATTTGGATTCATCCATTTCACAGATGTTCAGGTACACAGACATCCTTAACACCAATCCAGTTCAAAAACTTGGAAAGACAGTACGGCTAAGTGACTGGGCCAAGGTATCATGGGATTTGACCTCACAGTTCATTTGGGAGATGTCAATGTCCTTATCATGGATGGGGATTTCCAGAAAATCTCGCAGATAAGGAAATTCATAAACTTTCCATGGCAGGCCGGCCACTGATAGGTAGACTCTGTTACCCAAGAGCAGTCAGGAAAAAGGGTTGTAGATTAGGTGATGGTTTCTCTTCACAAGTCTTTGATCAGTGGTCTGCAAAATGAATTTTAAAGAACAAATACAATCAGCATAGAAATCAAGCATTGGATGCTGTCATCTTTCTATTTGAGAGCTTAATGGATGTCCCCAGATCCAAGGGAGGCCTCATAACTGGAAGTCTTTGCAATTGTCATAGCATCAATTGAGGCATTTCACTTCAATACTAAGTACATAATGTTTTACATGGATTTGAAATTAGAGCTCAGTTTACTCAATACAAAAGGTTCTTTGTTTCAAGATTCCTTGGTAATTTTCAATCTCAGCTGAAGTACATGAATACGAGAATTGTGTCACACTATAATTTGTTTCCATGACTAAAGTAAGAAGGTAACTGTAAATGATAAAATGGTAACAGAAAAACCAACAACTGTATTCTCCAGTCCTCGAAAACATGTGTATGTGCTGTGACTGGAAAGAATAGAATTTCTTATGCTTCCCAACCCCTTAAGACGGTGGCACGTGCCACACGGTTCACTCCTAAAGTGAATGCGCCCATTCGGAGGTTGCAGTTGTGAGTCCTACACATTTCCTTGATGTCCTTGAAAGCTTTGCTCATGTACTTTTGAAGCTCTTGGTTCACCTTATCTTCCTCCCACATGAACCCTTGGATATTCTGTTAAGTGCAAAGGACATGTTACCAATGGAAAAGATAGCATAGAATGAGTTATCCAACACAAGGAAAGAAAGGAGACTGTCTTTAGCTGCTCTTGCTTTATTTTCTCCATTTCAATTTACCTGAACCCACTCAAAATAACTCACTGTCACTCCCCCAGCGTTCGCATATATGTCAGGGAGTATAATGACTCCTTTCTTTGATAAGATCTGCATTAGAATTAGTAAGTATTAGGAAGTTTAAATTATTATAAAACTATTTTATCCACAGTTCACAAAAAAAAGAGTACCTCATCTGCTTCTGGGTCAGTGGGATGGTTTGCAGCTTCAATGATGTACTTCGCCTTCACATCAGCAGCATTTTCCCTTTACAAGGTAAACAAAAAAGCAGGTAATGGCATGTTCATACCAAGATCAAGTTCAGATGAGAGGTTTTCCCAAGGTAGATACAATCAAGTTCCAAGTGAGAATGACTCTCTTTACAACTTACAAGTTACCGGATCAAAATTCTATGTTTTCTTTCAAAATGACTGATAGTTCTAAAAAAAAGCATTTCATAGATTGCAATGAATTTCTAAAGCAATGGCACTGAAATTGCACGAGGGACGATTAACTTTAAATGAGCAAAGAACGGGATTTTCTCGGACTAAAAGATATTTTGTCCGTCATTTTGTCCAATAGTATAATTTGGGAGTCCATAAAATAAATAGATGAAATCAAATTATCAGACAATAGACCATAAAGGCTATGTTCTAATAGCAGATAGATGATGAGATAGTTTGACCATAAATCAGTATCCTACAAACTCACTAGCAAAACCAATAGTTAGAATATAGTATTCTATTTCTATCGCCTTGTCACATTAGTTTACTGCACGATACCAACCAAAGTATCACATTTTTAATTTGAAATGTCAACCCCCTTTTTCTACTTTTCTTCAGACCAAATTGCCACTAAATGTTGTGTATTATTCAACAATGACATTGCATAAAATGAACTAAATGCAGCACTTTCCTCTCATTTCTTTTTTGGGAAAATAAAAAGATCTTTCGGAATTTGTACAATTTTATAATAGAAATAGATGTCCGTATGAACTGGCCATGAACCAATGAAAAGTAACGACTCTTTAAAAGATAGAGATGAACCTGTTGAGAACTCCACCTAGAGCACAAGGAATGAGGACATCACACTCATGCACAAGCAACTCATTTAGATCCATGTTATCTCCGCCTTCGAATTCCTTTAAAGTGCCAGTCTTGGCTTTGTGCTTAAGCAAAGAAGGAATGTCAAGGCCATTTGGGTTTCTAATGGCACCTGTGATGTCACTCACTGCAACAACTTTACCACCTCTGCTATGAATTAGTTGTGCAGCCCATGAACCCACATTTCCAAAACCCTGAAAATTATTGCACTTTCTTCATGAGAAAACAACATATTCTGATTAGGATTATGGCCATGGTTTCAATATCTTAATCAATCCTACTGGAGGAATGGATCAAAGATTATCAAAACAAACGTGCCTGGATAACAAAGGTCATGTCTGAAATTGACTTCCCATATTCAGCCAGTAAAGCTTCTGTTGCAAATACAACACCCCTTCCTGTTGCAGCCTCCCTACCAAGAGATCCACCAAGGTCCTACGATGTCAAAGATGTGAACAAAATTAGTTAGTTATTTTAATAGTTTATGAATATGGAGATTATTTTACTTCCTTCTTCACTATAGGCTAAAGTACTTACTAAAGGCTTTCCTGTAACAACAGCTGGGGAGTAACCATGAAACTTAGAGTATTCATCCAAAATCCATGCCATTGTCTGCCCACGACCAAAAAGTGAGAGTTTCAATTCTAAGAACAGAGGGACTTCGAAGATGATGACTATCTAAATCATACAAGGTATCAGTAATTCAGTATGCAAGTTGGAAATACCTGTGAGTTAGTGCCCATATCAGGAGCAGGAACATCTGTATGGATTCCAATGAGATCATGAATCTTCTGTGTGAAGACTCGAGTTAGTCGTTCCAACTCACTCATACTTAAATCCTTGGGAGAGCACCCAATGCCGCCCTTAGCTCCACCATATGGAATGTCTACTACAGCAGTCTTCCATGTCATTAGTTGAGCCAGGGCATTTACTTCATCAGGATCAACCTTGTAACAAAAGTTAAACATTTCAATACCGAAAATGAGGACAGTCATAGAACAAACAAACATGAGAATCTGGGCAACTAAACAAGAATAGTGGCGATTAACTATCAGGAGAATCCGAGCAACTGCATTTAAACAAAGATAAGAATCCTCAGCCGCTGCATTCTTGGTACTGAATTAACTGGCAACATTTAAGCCATGATGTGTTGACGTTAGGTAAGAGGCAAAGGAGTGATCTAAGTTGAACATGTCATATGGTTTGAGGCCATTCCATGACCTTATCCAATTTTGAGTAAAATAACCCTTGCCGTATTTTGCTTCAAATGTGGAGAAAAAGTAAAATCAGCAAAATGGATTCTTATACCACAACACTGTATTACTCCTGAGGACTCAAATCACACAATGCTAACGAGAGAAATTGTGAGCAGCTAGTTGTTTAACAAGTGGTAATGTCATTCGTAAAGAAGCTCGATGGCTACATAACTCAGGCTCTTGCAGTAGCTGCCAGGGTCCTGCAACCATTGAAAGTCTCTGTTTATGGATAGAGATCGTTATGTACATCACGGTTCGTAAGCAGTAGAGCTTACAACCTCTTTTACAGCTCAATTATTTGTTCCCTCCCAATTTTGAGTGGTCACCTCGGGAAAGTTTCCAAAGAAGAACACATTATTCAAGGAAAGGCAAAAACTCAAGAAAGTAAGTCAGATTTGAAGATGTTTATAAGAAATGACCTTCACTCCCTCTCCACCCTCAAAAAGTTTTTTTCTTTTCTCTCCTCTTTTCTTTTAATTTTTTGAAAATAAAAAAAGGAAGAGAAGTTGTTTCTGGAAAAAAAAATGTTGGGACTCCTTTTATTACAGCTAGTGATTCTAATGCAACATGACTCACTTTCTCAAGCATTAAACTCTATTTCAATTACAGGCATGCAATACTAACATGAAAAATATGAGTTTAGCAAGAAAAGTACACGCATAGAAAACCTTGCCATGGTTACCCCTTAAAATTGAGTATCTGAATGAAATACTTGACAGTTGACCACACAATAAGACATGCCACTGATCCATTGAGACACAAAACAATGAAAGATCAAAACAAACATAAATGGTGTATCAATGGAACTCTACAATTCAGATCTATGACCTTCAACTATTATGCAATTAGCTTAACAAACTTCCACAACAGCCTATTGTTATTACAAACGAAAAAAAACAAACATAAAATGAGAATTTTCAAAATGGTCCCTAAGTTTCAACCTAACTACAGAAAAGGGTTCAATGAAGCAATACCATAAAAAAGGTCACGAAACTTTTTAAAAGCTTTCAAACAGGTCCTTGTTGTTTAACTTACCCTAATGCCACCATAAAACAAATCCCATTAGCACCAACCATTTCCTCAATAGTATCTACTTTCCACAAGTCACCCATTTTTCCGCATGGGATTCCATTAACTTAGCACCTTCAACTTCTCTACATCTTCCAACCGATATTCAAGATTCAATTTTATTTTCCTAAAGATGTTAGGAGACATTTGAGTAAAACTGAATATTGAATTTGAAGGTAGTGGTTTTTTTCATCTTCTATATATTGGGATCCTTTCTATGAAGTTTCTCAACATGTAACCTCTATATAAATTGTCATCTTATCATCAGCCCACCTTGCTAAACAAAATTAGAACAAAAACCCAATTGAAATAAGAAACCCAAATCATTCCCAATAAAACTTCTCAAAATCATCCACACACCCAAAAGGGCTAATCACCACCATTAACAACTATCTAATCAAAACAAAGATTACAATTAAAATCACCTCAGGATGATAGCGAATTCCTCCTTTCATCGGCCCACGAGCATTATCATGCTGTACTCTAAACCCCACATACGAAACCAAACTCCCATCATCCTTAGGAATCGTACATTCCACCTGCAAAAAACCACCATCCCAAAGAACCACATCAACAAAACAACAAAAACCCATTACAGATATAACTTCATAGAAAGAAAACTGAAGAAACCCAACAAGATTCTAACAAAATAAGAAGGAAATATCATTGCCTTTATCTCTCTGAAAGGGATTAGAAGGCTCTTTTCGAGCTTCGAATCGAGCCCCAGAAGTCGGGCAGCATTGCGAAAATTTCTACTGGTAGCTACAAGGGAGTTCATGACTATAAGAAATCCAAGAAGCCAAATCGAAGAAGCCAAAAGGGGTTTTGGTTTTTGGGTTCTTGCGAGATTGAGATCAAACAGACGAAAGACAGAGAGAGAGAAGAGAGAGAAGCGTGGAAGAAATGAAGAAGGGTTGTGTAGGTATTTATAGAGATGATGGAGGGGGTGAAAGATAAAATAAGAAACAATTGTTATTTTTGTAATCATACCCCTTTTTCTAATTAAAATAATTAAATACTCGTGGACCCCACATATCGTAAATCCAATCCGTTACATTAATCTTTCTCATCTATATAAATGATGGGTCATTTTTTTTTTCTAATTAGAGTTGTATTCACCGTTGGATTGATCATTGTGTAATTACACGGCTAAAATAATAATATTTCATACATTTAATCTTAAATCTTGATTAACAGTGATCCTTTAAGTGGGCCCCACAATGTTTGCAAGTCAACAACTGAATATTAATGGTAAAAGGGCCTGTACAGTTGTACCACTAGCATGAGATTGAAAAACTTTCCTTCCAAGAAAGGTGTAGCATGGGAAGTTGAGCTTTTCCACATGGGCCAGCCAGCTTGCTAGCATGCAATTCCCCAAAAGTTGTATTGACCTTCTTAGTAGATGCTAAAATCATGCTAATTTTATGATGTTAAGTGATCACTTACATTTGAAATTGGTAGTTGCCCTTGGCTTAGAAAAGTTTTCAAAGAATTAAAAATATGAGTTCTGAAAAAATTGGCATGTGGGATAAAGCTTTTGAATAGAATATGCATGGTGAAGATAAGTGTGGTTTTTTTTTTTTTTTTTTTCTTTTGGTACCCATCAAAGTAGAAATCTGAGCCATAGTCAGGGAACTTTTGGACTATAATAAAGAGAGAGAGGGTCTTTTAGGCTGCTCACTTATTTGGAAATTGCAAGGTTTTGACTTACAAGCATATATGATGGAATGAGAAGCAGGGAAGAAGAATTCTCAAATGACCTGTGTTTATGCGTGACACAGTTGCGTAGCAAAGTGTACAAGGATTGGGTAAGCACACATTGCAATCCAAAGGTAAAAATACAAGGGGAATTCCAATTAGCTGTGAGGTTATTTTTAGTTAGAAACCTAAACTCTTGAGGATTTGTTTGTTTGTATTAAAATATATAGATATTAAATTAAAAGTATCCATATTATTATTAGTTAAAATGGAAGATCAAAGGTGGACTTTATTTTTTTCAATTATAATATATTAAGCTAAGGGGTTTTGGCTTCAATTTTGACCAAAGCTTTTGATTTTGACTGGGAGTTATAACTCCCCACTTGTAATATGTAACTACTCATCTCCACTTTCAACATGTAACCACTCATTTCCTCTACTTCATGCAACTACCTCTTCTTCCCACTTTTTACTTTTCTAAAAATAAATAAATAAATAAATAAAAAATAATCATTTCTATCCCTATCATAATCACAAAAATCATTCTCATGAGTATTTGAGGATTAATGTTGCGTAATCTGAGTTTTCTTAATAAATGAATAAATTTACTTTTCAGCTATTGGTGAACATACCTGTGCTAAGCACGGGTTGTTGTGCTAGTGCATTATTACCGCAATGGCATAGGTATTTTGATTTGAGAGGAGTGGTCCGAATTCGATTCAGCGCCCCCTAGGTCGATGACCTAGTTCTCTGCCAGTGAGGCAGTTCGTAAAAAAAAAAGTGGGCTTTTTTTAAAAAATAAATAAGCATCAAAGTAATTTTTATTTTAGAAAATAGAATAAAAAGAAGATGAAAAATGAACTACCATGCTTACAAACCCTTTACAAGCTTAGATTCATTGAAGGGCGTTTTGGAGGAAAAAAAGGGCGCCTTCATTTATGTTCAAGATCTTGAGCACACTTATTTTAAAATTTTATCTTCTTAAGGAAAAAAAGATTCACCAGCTTAAATTTAGGAATTTATATCACAAGGCTTATAGAGCTTTCCTAAAAAAGAATATCATAATTATTTATTTATAGAGTCCGAATCCCCTATTTTATTGAAGTAGAAAGATATTGTTTCATCCCATCAACACTCACCAACTATATAAAACCTCTTCTTCTATTTTTTTTAGAAGGCACATTATCGTGTAAGTGGATGAAACAGCATCTCCTATTCAATAAATAAAGACGAATCTATGTTTCTATTTTCTTTCTAGATGAAAAGGCCCGTTTTCATGTCACCGCGTTTTTGTGTCATCGCGTCCATCTGACGTGGACATCTCGCCCCCAGCCTACAAGTAGCCGCGTCCATCTGACGTGGACATCTGGCGCCTGTAGGGGAGCCGCGTCTATCTGACGTGGCTTGATGAGGACGAAATTGGTGAAGTGCAGCGGGGCATAAGGGATGACGTCATTTTTAATGCATTAGTTGAGCTATCATCATCATCATCAATATTTTAACTTATCTCCCTGACTAATCCAGATACAAGGAAAAAATTGGAAGAAAAATGTTGACCAATGAATGTGTTCTTTGAATAATTTAGCCTTGAATCATGAAATGGAGTGTGTTTGGACCATGCTTATTAAGGTTTGGTCAGATCAAACAGGTTAACCTACATTGAATGCTAATTATGTCGGTCGGATTAGGTTGCCCCGCAATAGGTGTGGGTTGAAGTTGCTTGATTGATTTGTTTAAAAAAAAAATGACTAGATACGGGTTGGACTTTAAACCATAGATATGCTTATTGATTCAACCCAATTGTACCTGGCTTAACCCATTTGCCATCCCTTTTTTAATACCTTTAATGTGTTGCTATGTAAGTTAAGAAAAGGTGAAGAAAACGGTCCACATTTAATTTTTCCTATTGTAGACGGATTCCTTCACATATTTTGACGGCATTCAAACCACCCCTTAGGGTTTTAATTTCACTCAAATAAGATGGCCAACAATGACCAACTAATAAAGTTGAGTGTTTGGACTGATTTACGTTGGACCTATTTATTGAACACCAAGTCAACCCTAATCGAGAACGGCTCCTTACCTAAGTGGTATTATCCAAGTGGTAAGGAGGGGCAGTTCTCATGACTTGACCGGCTACATATGAGCTTCCTTTTCTCTGTGTGCGGGCTCTCTCTTGAAACCTAGCCCCTTTAGGTGGAGTAGCAAGAAAAAAAGAGCCGGCCCTAATCTACATTTGATATGGTTCAACATGACTAAACTCACCCAACCTGCTAAGTTGTGTTGGGGTTGTCAATGGTCACCCAAGGGCAAACCATGTTAGGTATTCAAGTTCAAGGCTTGAGAAAGAAGGACCGAGCTTAGTCAAATGAAACTAATGATATTATCCATGGACGAAATAAGAAAGACTGGCCACAACTTGAAAGGAACTCCTAAATCCTTGGTCCCATTTGGATCTGAACATGGAAACAAAAAACGGTCAAAGTCCCAGATTTAGCCAGACCTACATAGGCTTTAGTTTGAGCCTGACAAAGACTTGTTTGATGTTAGGGTCCGATGAAGGCCCGACTCCAATTAAAGCTAAAGTCTTTCGAAGATTCGTTTTACTCAAAAGTCAAAAGAGCTCTCTCTATACCATTTAAATAATTTATTAAAAAGTATTAGGGTTGTAAACGGGTCGGTTCCGATCCGGGTCCAGGGTGGAACCGGAACCGGAACCGTTTTCTAAGAAGGGGAACCGGAACCGGAACCGGAACCATTAAGAATAATGGGAACCAGAACCGGAACCGGAACCGGAACCGTTTATGAGGCGGGTCTGGTTCCGGTTCCGGGTCTAGACTAATACCTGTATTTTTCTTTAAAAAAATTATGCTTTTTTCACATTTCAATTGGATCACGTACCTATAAATACTAATGTGACATTTTGTCTATCAATAACAGACACTTTTAACCAAAAACTCAGAAATCACATCCAAACAGGCAATGAGATGTAGAAAAGTAGAAAACCCTAATGTAGAAAAGTAGAAAAGTAAAAAGGGTTTTGTTCTCACATAATAAAGTTACCTTATGTTAGTATATATTGGGTCGGGTATCGGGTCCACGGGTCTGAACCACTATGGATCCGGAACCGGAACCGTTTAGGTATCGGTTCCAAAAAAAGGATCCGGAACCGGAACCATTTTCTTATCGGGACCAAAATAAGGACCCAGACCCGGATCCTAACGGGTCGGAACCTTCGGGTAATCGGAGAATCGGGTACCCATTTACAACCCTAAAAAGTATGGTATATATGTATGGACCAAATTCCGAAAACCAAGATGATATTGATTTTAGACCCTAGGATCTATCACAAGTGGACCCCACTTTTTGGACACCTTTCACAACTTCTAACTGCAATCACACAATTCAATCTTAGTAATTAATTAGAAACCCATCTAATTTTGGTAGTATGGACCCACCTAATGTTGGTAATCACGATGAAAGGTTCCTAGTGTGACATTTGTAAGACCCTCCTAATATTTATAATTAAAAAGGGCTATGTAATTATGATATGGTTATAGAACTCCATATTAAATTTGTAAGCATTGTGGGGCCAATGTAATATTAGGAGTCGTAGTTGCAATAATAATTATTAATGTTAAAACTTATAGTGGGTCACTATAATTACAGTAAGTCTACACGCACCGAAATAATGGCCAGAAAGTTACACCGATCCCACGTGGCGGGCCACGTAGTGCTGAGTGGACTTAATCTTTAGTGGGGCATGGGATTTACATTTTGGGAGCCATTCTTTCGGTGTAACTTTCTGGCCATTCTTTCGGTGCATGTAGACTTACTGCTATAATTAATGGTTGCCCATGAGTTCTTTCGTATATAAAAAAGATTTTGTAACAAAAGATTATCTTATGCAGTATATCCTTGAATAATGTAATATGAAGGTTTTTAGAAGAAAGTGAGATATTATAAAATAAATTCTAAGTTATCCAAACACCTCATTTTTTTGTGCATAGATTATATTCTAAACTAGTAAATAATATGACAAAATCTCTTGAAATCTCTTGTTTCCAAACACCCCCAGTCCAAATTCTATGGATATCCATATCATAGGAATATGAGTAAAAAGATGCAAATCCATAGTAGCCCCCTCTTAACGAAAATCTTAATCACCTCAAAATGAATACCCTTCTAGTGGGACGTCTTTAATAGGAGATGGTCCCACCTTAGGTTGAGTATATCAGTAATAAAAAAATTAATTCATAAGATTAAGAAAAGAAAAAAAGCTCCACACTTGAGAAAATCCAAATCTCATAGAAAAGACCCTCTTTAATAAAATAAAAAACATAACTCCAATAAGCCCACTTTCAAGTATATACAATATTTAAATTTATTTTATTTGAATGTTTCCAAAGTAATTGATCAGAGTGGGCCATTTAAATAAAATTTGATAAGGACTATACACTATATGAGGGGGGTTTATTATTATTATTGATTTAGACTTTTCATAACTGGGCCCACGTGTGGCTTCATGAAATTCTTGGAGACTCTTAAGTAGTTTTTTTTTTTTTTTAGTGTAAAGGGCTTTAAAATTAATAGTGGGCCAAAGAAGAAATGGCTACGTTAAGAAGTTTTCCTTTAATATGATTTAAGCCCATTGTCAAATTTTCTTTTCTTTTCTCATTCACGTGGACGTCTCTTGCCCCCTCTGAATGAAAATCATGGCTCCTCCGCTGGACCCGACCTAGACCAATCCACACACAAAAAAGAAAAGGGTGAAAGTGCAGGTTTAGCACCCTATGTATCTGCGGTAAAGCTGTAAATGCAGATTTGCGACTCATGTATACGATGGTAATCCTACACTTAAAGGTTACCATCAATACATGTGCAACAAGCCTTTATTTATATTTATATTTTCTTAATATATGCATTTCTATTGGATATATTTTCAGCCCACTAAATAAACAAAATTAAAGGCTCATTTGTGGCCATCAAGTGTGGAGCACAGGCCCACAAACTAATAAAATTATGCATCCAATATTATATTTTGGAACCAAAATGATTCAATTAAGACAAAAATGAACTCTCCTTTTTTTTCCTTTAAAACTAAATAAATGAACCTACCACAACAAAAGAAAAAGTAAGCATGCAAATTGGAGTGTGCACCCCTAACTGGGCCTACCTGATGGTCCTTACAATGTGAGAGATTATGTTCTACCATATATTTCTTCTAACCTGAGAGAAGTGGTTGGATCTTCAACTTTCAAGTGTCTAAAAATCTTGCAAAAATTGAATGGTTAATGAGAAATACCCAACAACCCTTATCTAATTCAGATCCTCTTATCTAACACTTTGTCCATCGAATTTAACTAGGTTACAGATGCATAGTGCACAGGTGCACAAAACAAAATTGTCAAATAGGATCAAGCTTGAGTTTCCATGTTGCTAGGTTTTCGTGGATTTATGGATTTTTTTTTCTTTTTATTTCGTTTTTTAGGTCATTGGGTTTCCATGGGTTTATTCGCTACTTCCAAGCTATTCTTATTAATTATTTGATTGTCTATTAACTTTTGTTTTCATGTTGTATTTTGTGGTATTTTTATCAATTTTATTTTATTTTTATTATGGGTTTATCCTTCTGATTTCAAAAGAACATATGAAGTAAAATACTCAATTAATTTCAAACAAATTAAAGTGCTCTCATTTTTAAACTAACCAACTATATTTTTCAATTATTATTATAGGTTTTAATTTTGATTGCAGTTTTGACAATCTCAATATAATTTAGACTAAATATTATTTAAAAGTTATATTCTTTTTAGTATTATAAATTATATTGCCCGTGCTTGTTTTGCAAGTGTATTAATGGGGGCAAACAAATATGATCAAGGTAATCACATCTTTTACATATGTAAATAATTGCAAACAAATGACCCCTTGCGGGTCTAGTAAAAAACATACGATAAAAGATTCCTAACCATTAGCATATAAATGCTCTACTGGAACCCAAACCCAAACCCAAATTTGCAGGTTGGGTTTGAGTCAGACCAACAGGTCGCGGAGTGAAATGAGTTGTTTGGGTCGGGCCCAACTGAACCGGGCCCATTCATTATCCAGGTTGGAATGTCAATAGCATGGCACAATCACAACTACCTTGAAATAAAATGGGTCTAATCGGAGTCCACGGGTTGGATTGAGGTCAATTGGGGAATTGCCACCCTACCTTTACTTGATCAATTTTTATAGCAGGTCTTGTATTTTTAACAAATAAAACTACGAAACTACACATCTAAGATTGTCAGAATTTTGTCTTCTATCATATTCAATTAACAAACATGTAAACACACTCTAAATGGGGCGGGCTGGTTCAAGGCAGCCAAAACCTGAATAAAAAAAAGGCCTTTTACGGTTGACAGCTTTTCCTCAGCTCTGAAGGGAGGAAAAGTTGCAAATGCATCTTTACCGCCGTTTCAATCAGCGGTAAAGCAGCAAGCGCAACTTTCATCCCTGCTTAGCGGAGAAAAAGTTGCAAATGGCTCATATCATGGGAGGCTTCCCGACATAGTGTTGGGCCCATAGGAACCTGAGTCTAAAAAGGACCCTGGTTCGATAAGGGTTGAATACTTACTTTAAATTTGTATTAATATATTTAAATTTGTATTAATATAGGCTTCCTACCATTACTTGACCTTGGTAGATTCCAATGAACAATTTTGACTTTATCATTTTTGGATTTGGGAAGACGTGGACTCATACTGATTGGGGTGGCATTAAGCCCATTCATAGCCCTAGAAAATGACTTATAAGTTGCAACTATGGCTGTCAACGGACCCTAGTTACCTAGCATGGATTCTAGGCTAGACTTATAACTGGGTCTTGGTCCATTATTTAGGCCTAGTTAGGGGTCGTTTGTTATGTGAAAATGATTTACATCAGTAAATGCTTCACATGTGAATCAATTACATGTGCAACAGACTCACATGAGATTCAGATTCCAATGTTTGTCAATTTCACCCATTTGCAAATGTGAGTTTAAAGTACATCTAATGGACATCAACAGTTATTATGTTTTTTCCTAAGTTTCTCACAGATCATGAGGAATCATGATATGGAACTTGGAGGTCTAGTTGTTCTCGGCGTTTTAGAGCTAATCAACGGTTCGAATCTTACAAAGGGGGCCCACAAAAATCCAAAATGCAGATCTAACGGTCTGTAGTTTTTCCCAAATTTCTTACAATCTAGGATGATCCAATGGCTGAATTTTGATGCGTGAGCAGTGTTGGGCCTCCTAAAGATGATTGCTGGTGTAGATTATGACTTTGGGTCCCACAAGATTGAAAAAATTAAAAAAAAAACACGGTACTGCCTTAATAGACGTCCGCGCTACTGTAGCAGCACACAGTAACAGTAGCATGTGAATCCCTTTCACACCTAGTGAGATGTGAAAATGGAGGGCACTTTTTGAGTTGATTTTCATACCATTTACATATGAGTTTTACACATGTGAATCAGATTCACACAAAACAAACGTGATATATGCATAATGAAAACGCATGTGATTTAATTACATACGTAAATGGGCACAAACAAACGACCCCTTGACAATGTGTTTAAGTCCAAAGGATCCACAACCGAACCTTGTACATATTTATACAGAAATTGTTCTACGCCCTCCGCCTTTTGGCTTAAGTCCCGAACATTCCCATAGTTTTGAGGATTATTTTTAAGTCCTCCACTTGTTTAATTTATAAAAGTGGGGTCCTTTTACTCAAGCTTCTTTTAGCAAATGATACAAATAACCTCTATTTTGAAAAAACTTCAATCTTTTGAGGGTTTTTTTTATTCTTTTTTTCTTAAAAACCTGACTTCTAATTGTACGTATCATAAAAGGAAAATTCTATTTGCACCCACCTTTCTTGCTGAGCACACCCACATATGTATAAATTTTTTCATAGAGGTGGGTGTGCTCAGCACAAATAGTGGGTGCAAATAGAATTTTCCATCATAAAATGGCTTGGTAGGTTAATTAGGAGGTGCCGATTCCTAGCCTAATGTGCCAGCCTGACCCAAATTTGATCCTGTAATTCAGGGTTTGGGCTAACACCAATGAGCACATTAGCAAATTTATTTTTTTATCTCGAGTAGAAAGACCATTAGAAGATGGCTTGGGAGTGATGTTGAGTCCATTCTTAGTATGCAATCTGCCAACCTCACCCCAACATGAATGAGCTCAATCAGAACCTTGCCCATTTATGAATAGGAATTGTAAATGTCGGCCCAAATTGAACCTCAAAACTAGAAGCAAATGATGCAAGCCAAGCTTGACCAAGCTCAAACTCAAGCTAGCACCTAGGTATCCGAAGTTAGAGGAGCTCAGCTCGAGCCAAACTTGAGCTCAGCCTGATTTTTTTTTCCAAATATTATTGTCAGTAGTGTGCGTATATTATAGATAAAACTTATATATATTCTTAAATGCATTTTATCACATGAGCTCCACATGAAAATAATGTTCCATTTGCAGTTCTCATGCGAGACATCATTTAGATCCCCCTTTTTAAGCATGTGGGGTCCACAAAGCCAATCCAACCCCCTTACACTCACTGTCCCCGGCCCCTCCCCACTCACTATCCCCGGCCCCACCCGTCCCCCTTTTTCTCCAATTGAGTTAGCACGTGCCCAAATTTTTTACTTATTAAATTGTTACTCATAGTTAGATTGAAAATCTAAAAAAGATGAGCTTTCTAATATCGCGTTACATTTGAGGGACATAGATTACGGGGTTACGATGATCTAATGGATCAAAGTTTAAATCCCCACCACTATCCTTGGCCCCACCCCTCACTCATGATTAGCGTAGCACCTGGTGGGCCCCATAACAAAATCCGCATAGATGGTCAATGAGGGACATTTGCAGCAAAGTAGGGCCTTATATAAAATTATTATATGGAACATATATATGAAATATAAATCAGATGAGTCGAGATCAAGCTCGAGTCAAACCGAATAGGATCCAGCTTGAGCTAGGCTTGTGAACTTATTGAGCCGACTTTGAGATCGGCTTGATTTGCACATCAGGCAAGCTTGAGAGAAGTCGAGCCAAGATAGCTTAATAGTTGGATCAGGTACTCTGAAGATGGGCAACACCAGTCATTCAAATTTTTGTTGGGATCAGTGATGTCTGCATTCAAACAGATGTTGGTTTCACAATGACGCTGAAAGATGTGCGACATGTTCCTAATATGCAGTTGAATCTGATTTCCAGGACTTTATTGGACTGTGTAGGTTATGAAAGTAATTTTGGAAATGGCAGGTGGAAGCTCGCTATAAGGTCTTATGTTACACTTTTGTCACTCCTGCTGTTTGCATCGACTTTTTTTTCTAAAAACTCGATGCAAGTCTAATCCGTTACTACATCAATTGGATTTTGTAGGATTTTGATTCAATCGACCAGGCAATTTCCAAAACCCATGTCTTCTTTCTTTCATCTTCTTTCTCTTATCGGAGTTTCTTATAAGATTCATTGTCAATGACATAAATATGATAGTTTTTTCTTTTATAGAATCTCATGTCCTTTTATTCTCTATAATTTTTTTGAGGCGGACCCAAGTTTGATGGGTCGACTGCCCCCATAACCTTAATGTGGGTATGCCCGTATTTAGGTGTTTTATTTAATTCATGATTCTTTTTTGAGGAATTTACGAGACAAAACCCCGTAGGACCCCATATGTCCTACCAGGACCTCGTATAACGTTGGACACGAGAGGGGTCCTCATGTGGCATTTTTATTCATTTTTTTTTTATCATTTTGCGATATGGTCGATATCGACCATGAAGTTTGTCGATATCAACCATTTCTGCAGCACATCGAACCCTGACTAATTCTTCTTGGTGACGCTCTTCTTGAGCAACTCCTTTGCAACCGCCATATCACCGGCCTCCGCCGCGGCAAATAGCGCCATTCCAATTCCAGAGATCCCCCAAAACCCCATTCCAAAGATCGACCCAAAACCTACCGCTGCAGTCCCAGAAACCCCCAAAGCCTCTTTTGCTGATAGACAAACAAAACCATCATTTCCCAAGGAGGAAGGAGAAAAGGATGAAAAGATTCCAACTTTCATTAGCGCTGATGAAACCTCGGAATTTTTAGAGACTTGCAACGTGAGTGAAACCATTTTGACGGCGACGGCTGCAGGGGAAAAGAGATGGGGAAGAGAACGGTGGCGATGAGGTCAAAATGAGGCCGAAGGAGCTCGTATCTCCGGCCAAGATACGGAGAAAATGGTCGTTTTCCGGTGACTCAACTGGGAGGATAGAGAGGAGAGCCAAATCTCCAGTGAGGAGATCCGACCCTTCTCCGATTAGGAGTACGCTTGTCCATGAAATGGGTCGAACGAATAGGTCCCGAACTCCAATGGGAAGCGCAGGATTCTAGCGAGATACGACTGAGAGGAGGTTTTGGGACTTTGTCGGATCTCTGGAATTGGAATAGGGTTTTGGGGATCTCTAGAATGGGGTTTTGGGGGATCTCTGGAATTGGAATTGCATTGTTTGCCGCGGCAGAGGCGGGGATCTGGCGGTTGTGAAGGAGCTGCTGAAGTATTCTAGCAAGGAGAGCATCGCCGGAAAGAATCACTCAGGGTTCGATGTGCTAAAGAAATGATTCATATCGACAATATCGACAAATTTAATTTATGGTCGATATCGACCATATCGCAAAACAATAAAAAATAAATAAAGAAAAATTCCATATGAGGACCCCTCCCATGTCCAACGTGATACGGGTCCTGGCAGGACATATGGGGTCCTACGGGTATTTGTCCCGTAAATTCCTCTTCTGTTTTTTTTTTTTTTTTTTTAACTAACTCAATGTGGTAGAGGAGGGTTTTTTTTTTTTTTTTAAGATGGGTGAGTGGTACATATCCAATTGTGAAACAAGAAAATACATGTTTTTGTGGTTGAGTTTAAGAAAAGACTTCTTTATGGTTAAAAAAGACTGTATTGGCCCAACCTATCTAGGAAAAAAATGTTGATTGGCATTACTAACGACATATAGGGATTTTATAAAAAGAAAAAAGAAAAAAACTAGATATAAGGCGTTCCAATGGGGCCTAATATTGCTGGCCTGGATCTGGTCGACTTCACAGATATGCATTTGGTTGGACTGGCTAGACCCAGATCTATGTTAAAGTTCACTAGGTCACTGAAAGGGGGGGGGGGGGTAATTTTCTTTCTAAACAAGGCTAGTGCAGACAATTACAAATACTTGTGCATCTACTACACTTCACACCACATACATGCATCAAAACTAAAAATCAAGCACCACACAAACACAAGATTTTTTACGTGGTTCACCCAAATCGGCTACATCCACGGTGTGCAAAGCACTTCCACTCTTAACCTGTAGCACCCACTACAATATAAGAGCACCCACTCCAAAATAAGATCCGCACCCACGGATAGAGGCACCAACCCCTATACTCAAGCACCCAATTGAGTGAATACAAGGATGTTATAAAAAAAAATAGCACACAGACAATGCTTTATAAATCAGCCCAACAAATTACAATGTTATCAAACCACATTTGAGTCAATCAAAGTCTTCAAACCAAATTTCTGCAACAGCTATTTATACTACTATTGATAAAGTTTTGCAACACTTCACCGAAATACAATTCCTATTTTAGCTCATATACCCAGCACCATTCAACAAATTGCAGCCCATTTAATCATTTTCCAGCCTTCACACATCTCTATGTAGATAATTCATGCATGTCTGATCTAACCACAGCTTACTTTAAATTCAGCACAATCATCTCAAATTAAACTTGCTAGGATCATACCTCAGCTTGGAACTAGTTGCAGCAGCAATGAAGAAAACAAAGAAGATCAGCTGAAGCAGAATAATGAAGAAATAGTAGCACCAGTGCAGCAGTAAGAGGAGCAGCAACTGTGCAACAATTTCAGAATGGAGAGAGGGGCCCAGCCATGTATCAGCAGCACTTAAGATGCAGGGGCAGCAGCACAATAAAGATGTAGCAGCAAAAGTTCACAGGCAGTAGCAGCAGCCGTCTTGGAGCTCCAGCCAAAATGATAGAATGGTTTTTCTAGGTCTAGGACATCATCTTTTTCTTCTTTGGGATTTATATATGTGTACACTTGGGCCTGAATCCGAGTTGGGCCTGAACCCCAGTTGGGTCTGAACCAATAACCTTCAACAACAATGTCAACAACAAATATCGAGTGTTGACAATAATTACAAAACCAACATATGGTTACCTTGCTCAACAATCTAGATCTAGGGATTTAAGCCCAATAACTCTTTTCTGCCACCTTTCTTTTTTTTCTGTGTGTGTATCTGTTATATATGCATGTCTTATGGATATTAAACATAACAGTAACATGTAATATACAAAAGTGACATGAAATGAGATTTATGTTTCGTGACATGACAATAACATGTAATATACATAAGTGACATGAAATGAGATTTATGTTTTTCCTTATAAGTGACCTGAAATGAGATTTATGTTTTTCCAATATTCTGTTGTTTCGTGATCCTTACAGTTGTGCCATTTTAAGGGAAGAAATAAAGTACAAAGTAGCCCTACCTGGGTTCTATGATATGAAGTGGGTTTGATGAGAGAGGTAGATGGGTGTTGATTGAATTTGACGAGTTGGATTTGGTTGATCTCTTCAATAAAGATACTGTAAAACCCATTCCTTTATTGATTACCATCATGTGTATGGAGATTCCATCAGTTGGGTACCCTTCGTCACAATTCATTACACACAGTACTAGACCAAGGAAGAAAATATTATCTTCCAAATGGCCCATACCCTTTTCTTTTGTTATATGGGTTCATCCAATAGAATTCTTGTCATCATTAGATATGTGTTCTAATCTTATTTGTATTTTTTGATGGTTTGATTTCTTTGCTGTAATTAAATGATTAGATATGTGCTCTTATACTGATTCTCGTCATCATGGAGCAGATTTTGTAGTAGAATTGATGTGCATCATATTCTTAGTTTTCTTTGGATACTACAGACACCTGCACCTGTACTGTCTTATTTTGATTTATATTGGGTGTTTTAATTTATGATTGTGAATTTACTTATTCAAATGGAATTGATTGGGTTGCATATTTATGTAAGTCCATTTTTAGGCAGACTGCATCACATTAAGGATCTGTTTGTTGTAGTGGAAACCCGATGGGTGTCAGAAAGTTCAAGTAGAGATCGTAATTACGCATGTCAGCTTCAAGTATGTGATTTGAAATATTTTATTTGCTTCTAATATGTAAATCTTACGTATGTCCAATGTAATATGAATTAACATACAACCTCGACCATATGTAGGTAGGTCATCGTCACATTTATTGTGAAACTTAAAATGGGCTCCACAGTGCCCACGTGGATACAGGTCTATGATTCCAAAGACTTCTCGTACAAATAAGAACCCTGTGCGCAAATTTTGAAATGTCCAGATTTGCATGTAAGCCAACATTCGAACATCAATCATTTATATATTCTTTTTTGAGAACTACAATATCATTTATATTATGATGCATTTTATTATAGGGAGAAATAGGTTGCGGTCTTCTAATTTGGATGGATGAAAGTTGTGTCGGAAAGTATTCGCAACCCAAAAACAGGACATGGCCAAATTGAAGTTGCGTCGGAAAGTATTCCAAACTCAAATTCAGGGCATAGCCAAATGGAAGAAATTAAAAGCTCCATTGAAGAAATGAGGCTGGAAATTCGATGTCTAAGAGAAATTGTAGAGCGCCAAAATTTGAGAAGCAGACGCAAAAATGGATTTGCCTCTATTTTTTTCATTGTTCTTCTTTTTGCAGCATATATTTGGTTTGTGAAAAATGGACAAAACAATCTATTGGAGTTGATGTAGTTATTTTGCTTAATATTTTGTTATATTATTGACAGTCTGACAAATTAATGAATCCAAGTAACCACTGAATTTGGGTTGGGTGTTCATCCATAAGAAGGGACTCATGTTCATTGGGCGAGTATTCATCTTTACTTGCATGTCAGAAGTTCAAATGTTTTGTGAAAAAGTTTTATATTGTTGGTAATGTTGCATACCATCGTGGCCTCTTAAGATCAGCTGTGAAGCATCTAACATGTCATTTTTATCAATACTGGTGTTGATTGTGCAGTTTGTGCTGTGTAGAGCATATACATATAAGTTGGTTGGTTCAGTAGTGGTGTTGATTCTTCAGAGCATATACAGAAAAGTTGTTGGGTGGTTCAGCAGTGGTGTTGATTGTTCAGTTTCTGCTGTGAAGCATATATGGGTGTAGTTTATATCAATATTGTTGCTGATTGTGCAATTTATGCTGTGGTGGATATAAAGTTGAGTTGCTGGTTTGGTTGATAAATATTTCGAGCTGTTGTTCGCTAAATGAAATGTACACAAACAAAAATTGGTATGTTGCTAGCCCAAACACACAGCAATCCTCCTGCCAAATGGGAATTAGAATGAAGTGTGTGTTGCAGGGTTCACCCAAAACAAGAACCATTCTACACCCATCACCAATACCAACACAAAGTCCTCCGTAATTCCTTATCAGGGTCATATCTCTCTTCTTCAGATATCTGAGACCGATCAGCATAATTTAGAGAAGCAACAACTCCAGTGGCTAGAACCAAATAACAGAGGTCATGATCTCTCCTTCAGAATTCTCAGCCTGGTCCGAGAAACTTAAGAGGAGCAAAAACGCCAGAGGCCATATGGAAAAAAAAAAAAAAAAAACAAATACAATTAAAAAATGAAAATGAAAAACAAATATGATATCTGGGAAAGATCAATGTCAAACCAGCTGCATTTTTATTTCGTTAGGAAATAGCTAAATGTTACCAAGTAGACATCCAATCATGAATACTGCTTTAATACATGTTTCAAAGGCCTTGAGTGTCTGGCTTCAGACTTTCATGTCCATCTGACCTGGAAGAATGCTTGAATTTCCTCTCTACGGATTACAGCTGAGCAAGGCAAGCTCTAAGAAATTGTATAAAAGCAAGCAGACCAAAAAACGAGATAACCTGGGTTCAATAACCTGGGTTCAACTAGGATGAGCATGGAAATTCAATGGAATCAGGTCCAAGTTAGACAATAAGTACATCCAATCACATGCAGCAGATAACTCATATGATCATATCCGGAGAACACCCATCTCACATAACACCCACCCAATGCATGAAATCCCATTCAGGAAACCATAAATAAAAAACACAAAATTTGTTCATCAGATCAACACATTAATTGAAAACCATAAGTTGCAGACTGCTCCATATTCACCAAATCCATAAACACCCATCTCACATCCAATCACATGCAGCAGATAACTCCCAAATCCAGAGAACACCCATATCACATCCAATCACATGCAGCAGATAACTCAAACCTGTGTAGCCAAGAACAAAATTTTCATACACCCATCCAATGCATGAAATCCCATTCAGAAAACCATAAATAAAAAACACAAAATTTGTTCATCAAATCAACACATTAATTGAAATTCATTAGTTGCAGACTGCTTCAACATCACCAAATCACCCAATTCATCAAAATACATTCAAGACTTAGATCATAAAAAACAGACTGTGGAGTAGTCCCATAATTGAGAAACAACCAAAGATAATGTCAACAAACGAAAAGAACATTATAAATCCATGCCAGCTGCACCATCTTCAGAAGCCTCCATTGACAGCATCTTCAAACTCCAGTATCATACCCCCTACATAAGCAGTCAAATAACAGTTCACATTAGAAAATCTAATAAAAGAAAATATAGAAAGGTAGCCATAAAAATTGAATCCTTTACCATTTTCTTATCAAAGTATTTCAGACTCAAAGCCTTCTGAACTTGAATGGCTATTGTCTTGTGTATGGTTTGGATCATTATCAACTAACCTGGAATTATATTTCAAACGTACTATGTTAATATGCAAGATGGAAGAAAAAAAAAAGCCAAAATTTTAAACCATAGACTGCATACATGTTCAATAGCACAGGACAATTTCGCTTGTCATGTGAGACACCGCGTTTGTTGCAGCCACGACAAAGACGCCCATTTATTGCTTTCTCCTTCGATGATTTGAGCCTCTTTGCGCATCCTTTTGTTACAATATGAGATGGTTCTTGATATTCTACAACATCACTATGTAATTCCTTTCCATGAGTGCATGCTTGCCTCTGATGGGATGTCCAAGTTTAAATTTCAGAGTTTCATTTGCACTTTGGCATGAGCATTTACTAGAATTTCGAAGCCTTTTTTAGATAGACAACCTTCGTTAAATATCGGTGTAAAAATGCCTGAAATGTAACGATGTCTAGCCATTGCCGAATCAAAGCCGTAACTTCCAATTTCAACTCCATCATTATCAATAGAATTTACTTTTGTAACTCCCTTCTTCCATCGCTTCAAGATGTAACGTTCTGGTAAATAGCTTATGCTAAAACGCACCATAACAAATAATGCATGACGACACGGTATGCCTTCGAACTCAAATTTCTTGCATGAACAATATGCATGCATCTCTTCTTTCTTCCACAGAACTTCTCTTCTTTTATCATTTTCATCCGTCAGACTTGTCACCACGAAATTACAACTGTCAGCATCTTCCTTTACACATGTTATACCCATTGACAAGGTAGTGAACAACTCATCTTGAAACTTATAAAATAAGCTTCTTGTGTAGATATTGGCCATTTGTTTTTCCATTGGTGAGCATGTTCTCAATTTAGGCATCCCATTACTACAATCGAAACCCTCCTTGTTTTCAAGATATTTTAAACGTTCCACCCCAGAGTCAAACCGCAATATGAAATCAATCAATGAATTTTTGTACTCAACATACTGCTTCACAAATGAATTCATACTTTCAGTTCTTTGAGTAGTTGACATGCCCGCAAAGAAATTCTCCTTTAGATAGGCCGGAACCCACATATTACGGATGTTGAATATAGCTTTCAACCAATCATTGTCCACAAGGGAAGCATCTGACCTGATTTCATTCCAAGAACTCTCAAATTCGAGAGGAGTATCGGATTTATGAACACAACTTTTAATCTTTTCAACCAAACCCTCATTGTGTATAGAAACCTCTCCCAAGTTTGATGGCAGTTTATCCAAAATGTGCCATAGGCAATACCGGTGACATGTGTTGGGCATGACTTTTTTTATGGCTTTTGTCATAGCCAAATCTTGGTCTGTCATAATTCCTCTAGGTGGGCCACAAGACATGGCTTCAAGCCATTTGTTAAACAACCACTCAAAAGACTCTACTTTTTCATTCGGTAGGAAACTACACCCAAACAACGTTGTTTGACCATGATGATTGCAACCAACAAATGCAACAAAAATTAGCTCATTACAGTTTGTCTTATAAGTTGTATCAAATGTTACAATGTCACCAAAAACTTGGTATGCCGAACGAAATGTTCTGTTCGCCCAAAAAATATGTGTTATCTTGTTTTCGGCATCTCGCTCAATGTTATAAGTAAATTCATGACTCATTTCCTTGCGGTTTTCAAAGAGTTGAAACAACAGCTGACCATCCAGCCCCTTTCTCTTTTCCTTATCATTTCTGCGGTGATTCTCAGCATCTCTATCTGTAAATCCAATCTTGTCTAATCCCTCAGATTGCGAACTGAATATTTGCATTTGTTGCTTGTTTCGAATATTTGCGGTATCATATGTATTTATTTGTTGCTTCATTGTTTCCGGAACAGACCGATGCGACCTCAACATGAATCGTTTGCGAGAAGAAGTGGGGGGATGGCAATGCCCAGGAACAAATTTCGACACTTAAAAACCACCTGATTTTTCTATTTTCACTTGCATTTGCGCCTTACAATTTACTCGTGTTTCCATGTGACGCCTTTGAACAACATCCTTGTCAATCCAATGTTTCTCGTCTATTTTACCCTCCTTTGAACAATAAAACCGCTTCTAAACTACCTCCCCATCTTTAGTACGAGTTGAATCTTTTCTTACACTAAACCCAGCCGCCTTTGCATAAACATTGTAAAATTCATATGCTTTTGCTAAATCCTCAAAATGCATTCCCAATTTTGGTTTCAAATTCTCATCTACATCCGGATAATGCAAAGCTGGTGATGAGGATGAGGACACTTCTTCAAAACCCTGCACCAATTCAACGATGGCATTCATCAATAATGGAATGAAACTAGTTTTGCATTCCAGTTAAAAAAAAAAAAATTTTCCACCACCAGTTTTCAATCACCAGTTTTGCATTCATCAATGGTGAGGGAGTCAATATTTCCACCACCACCATCCTAAGCAAATAATTTAAGCTCAAAAGTACATGGACCAAATTGAAATACAGGTTGAAAAGCATGATTTTGGTTCATAATACAAATATGTTATGTGGCAAAGTAACTAGATTTAAATAAGCAAATTGCAAGAATGGTTCAAGACATCAGCTAGGCCAGCATATTGCAATTTTCTTATGATCAAAAGAGCTTTACTTTTTTCATTTCTCCATTTACCTGAAAAATATTCTTATGATGAATGAAAGCAACAAACAGAGGGCTGGTTAGATGATCAACAAGAATCAAGTGGTTTGGAGAGTCCTATATTTTTATGATTCTACTTTTACAATCCATAGGATCTCATGTTTGTTTTTAGAGTAGAGTAAAATGAAAAAAAAGTTAGTGTCAAATCAAAAGAAGAAAAAATGAATAAAAATTTACTTTTAAAATTCACAAAATTACAAGAGAGGTACTCTTAATTAAAGGACACAAAATGATTAAAAAAAAGGTAATCTTGTAAAGCTTGAAATGAGAAAAAAAAAAAAAAACAAGAAGTTCTTTTAATCCGAACTCTATGGGCTTTCTGTTCCAATCTTACTTCTCATTCTATTTCCCCGAAAGAAAAAAAGTTATTTGATGCTTATTTTTTTTTAAAATTCACCTTTTATTCAATTGCTATATACTCTAGTGCAAATAAGTAGGCCCTTAATATATCCATCATAAATTGGAAAATACAGAGTCATTAGGACCTTTCCCATGATGTAAATCCGGATTACTACCTCCCTCTCCTAATGTGGCAGATCTCACAATTTATTTTACAAGTTTCACAATTTTATCTTTTTATCAGTTGTGCTTTGAAATCAAAGGCCATGAGAAGCCATTGCATATAAAAATAAAACATTGACCTGTTACATAAATTGATAGTGTAGGAGGGTAGGATTTCATTCTAAGTACCTGACACCTCCCCACAGGGGAATAGGCTGGAGCCTTGGGCCCTGGGCCTATTGTATACACTTCAGGAGACGAGGCTCCCTATTCATGCATTTGTCCCAGGGTGGATTTTCCATTCCCAGGGGCCTCCCCAGGAGTCGATTCCGCAACCTCTTGCTTAAGAGTATTAACGGACTTACCCTGGTACCACTTGAACTACCCTGGGACAAATGCATGAATAGGGAGCCTCGTCTCCTGAAGTGTCAGGTACTTAGAATGAAATCCTACCCTCCTACAAAAAGGCCGTAGCTCAAGTGGTATCAGGATAAGTCCGTTAGTACTCTTAAGCAAGAGGTTGCGGGATCGACTCCTGGGGAGGCCCCTGGGGATGGAAAATCCACCCTGGGACAAATGCATGAATAGGGAGCCTCGTCTCCTGAAGTGTATACAATAGGCCCAGGGCCCAAGGCTCCAGCCTATTTCCCTATGGGGAGGTGTCAAGTACTTAGAATGAAAATCCTACCCTCCTACAGATAGTTACAGCAGTGAATTGTAAAGATGGTCAATGGCTCCTCCATGTCCAACTCCAACATATGAAAGAAATATTCAGAATAGCAAACTTTCAATGTTTTTATGTCATATATAGTGCTAACACTTAAAGGTTGGACTGTCTGAAGGAGAGCTTAGAGCTGATTTCAAAGGGAAATTCACAGATGAGTTAATGTTAACAAGTCAAAACACTTATGAACTCTGTAAATTCTCTTTTGTTCCAGGTGACAGAATATGAGCACTGTAATCTGCATCATCACATCATCCTTGCAGGCGTAGGAAAATGGGTATGATCTTAACAGTTTCAAATTGACCTGGAAGAAACCCTAAACTGGGTTTTCTCTCTTTCCTTTCGATTCTGTCTGCACCAGTTTCGCCCAGGCAGCCTTACTGCAGGCGTTCCTCGGCAGCGTCTGAAACCCCCTTTTCCTCCGGGAATGGATGGGGGGTTCGAGAGAGGGGCTTGGGACACAGGGGGTTCCGGGGAGGAGAGAGAAAAAGAGAGCGTGAATTGTAAATGGGCTCAAGACTGTGGGACCAGTACCCAGTCTCGAGCTTGAACTTTTAAATGTATTGTAAATGGACTTAGGGGCCAATCCAGCCCAGTGACATCCTTGCCCATGCACTAGTTTTAGGAATATTATCTTAATAAAAATGGTTAAAAAGAGGATTCTAATGAACATTCATACAAAACAATCCTCATCAAGAATAAACTTTATCTATCATAGTCATCAACAATAAATTACAATAACTGAGTCTTTCAATTGATTTGGATTTATTCTTTATATTCTTCGTAGGCCATTTCATACTTCTAGCCTAAAACTTCATGACAATCAAAAACAACAAATATCAACGACTGTATAAATTCCAGTCAAGAGTTGCTTATTTATCTAAGGCGAGGAGTAGCTCAGTTGGCATAGGACCACGGTTTGCTCCCGAAGGTTAAAAGTTAGAAACTGTGCTACCACACTAGGACCATAGGAGATTTACCCGGTTCCCCCTAGGCCCATAGGGACCAGTCCTACTCAAAGGGCTGGGACACCCTCCGTTATAAAAAAGAAAAGAAAAAAGTAAGCAAATCAAGAACCCAAACACCACTATAAGATTGTTTATAACCTACACATAAACCTACAAGGCAACCAGAAAACTACAAAAAAAAGGGGCGTTATGCCGCAGGTCCTTAACATTGCATTTTATTGCAAAAGGTCACGTTTTTTTTAGAGGCAAAAGTCCATTTTCAAGTTTTAAACAGTTAAAAAGTCCAGAATGCCCCTCTTAATACACTCTGTGCGGTATACAAAAAAAGAAAAAACTGATTTCGTGAAAGTTTCATTTGGAGAAAAAAAGGGGGGGAAATTAGTCAATTTTGTGAAGACAATTCGACTGCACAAATCAAGGATTACGACATATAAAAGAGAGAAAAAGGAGGAGGGAATTGATTCAAAGAAGAAGAAATCATCCAGAAAATCTACATGTAGAACTGTGCACCTTCTTCTTCTTCGACCTCTGTGGCCATTCTCTTGTATTTCGCTTTTCTTCCATTCTCATTCTTGCTCTCTTGAAGATCTTCCAATCCCATCTCTCTCTGTCCGTCTAACTCTCTCTGTGTCTCTATTTCATATTTAATCAAAGGAGAGAGAGAGTGATGACATATGGAGAAAAAAGAGAGGAAAGGAGAGGGAGAAATAGAGGCAAATAAATAAGGATAAATTAGCCGAGGTCCCTTAACCTTGTCGTTTAACGCCTTTAGTCCACAACATTTTCGCTTTATTAGATTTTTTTCAAAAGATAGATAAATTTGTCTAATTTTTCCAGAAGTTCAGATAAATTTATCCGTCTTTTGGAAAAAAAAAACTCAAATAGATTATATATCTTTCCAGAGAAACTCACATACATTTATCTAGCTTTCGAAAAGAAAGTCACATAAATCTGATTCGAGAATTGAAGAATACTCTGAACAAGAAATGATGATAATACAACAAAAGGAAGGAGATATAATAACCATATGAGGAAAAAAATCATAGAAGATGACAAAAACTCTCGCACGAGACTAGAACGAACCCATTAAAAAGGAGTCAATACTGATCTTGTGTGGTGCAAAGATCAGTTCAATACTTCTCCTATATCTTGGTGCAATTCTTCTCCTATGTCTTGTGGGGAAAATATCACAGAAACTCTCGCACACAGAAACTCCTCAACAAGGAGGTGGGGCAAAGATCTGTTGGATTTTATAGGCAGATATCCATCAATCATTTTTCCCTCCCATTTGAATTTCGAAACTTGATCTAAAACTAGAAAATAAAATCCGTGAGACAGCTTGATGCGTTTACAGGGGCAAGTCAGTCATTAAATATCATATTAAGGAGCTTAAAGTTTGGGATAAAATGCGTGATATAAACTTAGATGGTTAGAAGGGTAAATCAGTCATGTAAATGTATGATCTGGCATACTTAGGGACCTCCACCTAAAATAAGTCTAGGCACATAGACTGGAGGCCTTAACCGAAAATCCTGTTAATTAGAGGAGTTAAACAACAATGTTAAGGGACCTCTGGCTAATTTTTTCAAAATAATATTCTTCTATAAATGCATTCCACTCAACACTATATTCCTACGAGGGTATTCTAGAAGCACAACAATATATGCATGATACTGCATCTAATGTATATGCACATTAGTGTCACTACTTGGCCTTTGCAGTCTAGGCTCAGCAAAATTAGGCGTATAAACTTTTAAAAAAAGTAAAGAGTGAAAAATGTATATAATGACCTTTTAAAGCAGCACCTTTTATTACTTGGCCTGTTTCTTTATTTTTTAGAAGAATTTCAAATTCTCCAAAAGTTGTCCCCTAGAGGTGGAATTTCTGGTGGAGCATTTGAAATTCCAACAAAATGTATAGATAGTTGAATTCTATGAATTCCAAAAGGTCATTTGAGACCCTTTTAGTTGGCGGAAATTTGAAATTATGGTGAAAGAAACATGACATTTTAAATGTAAGGGACAAGCCATCACATCATGTCAGAAAAAACCCCAACATCCCAGATTCTTATCATAAATTCTAGTAACATCTAAATACATTTGAATCCTTAAAAAAATACATTTGAAACATACATGTGAGTATTATTTAGAAGAAAGAGAAAGAATCAGGAATTCTTTATTTTGAGTTTGATCATACAGCCTAATCCACCGAATTCCATCCCATCACGATCCAAAATGTTCCGATCATTCCTAAGGGCCTGTTTCTTTACAAGCATTTCTGACAGGATTTCAAGCTGTTTGTGGATTCAAGAATTCCTATCAGAAACTCAATATTTTCTTAATGGGATTCCCAGTATTCAATGCAGCCAGAATTCTCAAATGTCAAAAAGATAGAATTCAAAAATGCTAACCCCTCCAAGAGCATTTCAGAATTCTGAAACTTCGAGAAGTTTAGTTGGAACTCTAGCACACAACTGTGAACCCTCCTACCAACAATAAAGTGGGCCTCATATTCATAATCATAAAAATTTGGCCCATGCAATTAATTCCTATCAAGATGGTTCCATGTTCAAATTTCTAAAATTGGGCCCTACACTTTCGTTTTTTAAAAGATGGGCCCATGTATTATACACCTAAGGTGGGTCCACATTATAATTCTTACAATTGAGTCTCAAGTTCACAACCACAAAAGGTAGATCCCATGTACTACAATGCATAAATTGCATAATTCCAATTTAGAATTTATGTAGCAATAAAATAGGAGTTTTATGAAATAAAGAAATTCTCAGGCAAAAATTCAGAAGAAAATGAAACGTAGAATTCAGAAATGATAGAATTCAGCAGTGACATTTTAGAATTCCAGCATTTGGAATTCCCAGACAACTTCCAAACATGAATTCTAGGAATTCTAGTAGAGAAACGGGCCCTAAAACCAAACCAAACCAAACCAAACCAAGCCTTTTCCCACTAGGTGGGGTCGGCTATATGGATTTGACGACGCCAA
Source organism: Litsea cubeba (assembly GCA_012931725.1). Taxonomy (NCBI): domain Eukaryota; kingdom Viridiplantae; phylum Streptophyta; class Magnoliopsida; order Laurales; family Lauraceae; genus Litsea; species Litsea cubeba. The sequence continues at coordinate 4,456,252 of CM022946.1, read as the reverse complement.
TCAAATCTGTTTAGGGCCATGTCCTCCGTAAGATCCATGTAGGCAAGATCATGTTTAATAGTTTCTTTCCAACTTCTCTTGGGTCTCCCTCTCCCTCTCCTACTCTTGGCAAACTCCATGCTTTCACACCTTTTAACAGGTGCCTCTGTTTGACGCCTTCTAACATGGCCGAACCATCTCAGTCGATTTTCTCTCATTTTATCTCCAATCGGTGCTATTCCTACTATGCCCCTAATCTCCTCATTCCTAATCCTATCTCTCCTTGTGATCCCGCACATCCATCTTAGCATTCTCATCTCCGCAACTTCCATCTTCTTGACATGATTATGCTTTACTGCTCAACACTCTGATCCATATAACAACGCTGGCCGTACCGCCACCTTATAATACTTTCCTTTAACCTTGAGGGGGACTTTCCGATCACACAAGACCCCCGAAGCACTCCTCCATTTGGTCCACCCGGCTTGAATCCTATGACTTACATCAGTATCAATCCCTCCATCCTGTTGCACCATAGATCCAAGGTACCTAAAGTATTCTTTCTCTACTATCTTTTGTGTGCCCAAACTTACTTCTATGTTACTAGGTGTCCTACTTTGACTAAACTTGCATTCCATATATTCCGTTTTGCATCGACTTAGCCTAAACCCTTTTGTCTCTAATGTTTTCCGCCACAATTCAAGTTTAGCATTCACTCCTTCTCTCGTCTCATCCACTAAAACAATGTCATCTGCAAATAGCATACACCACGGCACCTCATCCTGGATATGTCTTGTAATCTCATCCATAACTAGGGCAAACAAGTACGGGCTTAACGCTGAGCCTTGGTGTAGACCAATCGTGATAGGAAACTCCTTAGTTTCGCCGCCAGTCGTCCTTATAGATGTCACGGCTCTATCATACATATCCTTTATCGCCTCAATATAAGCGACACAAACTCTTTTCTTTTCCAGAACTTTCCAAAGAATCTCCCTAGGAACCCGGTCATAGGCCTTCTCTAAGTCAATGAACACCATATGTAAATCTCTCTTACCTTCTCTATACTGTTCCATTAACCTCCTCAGGAGAAAGATAGCCTCCATGGTTGATCTCCCAGGCATGAAACCAAATTGATTCTCTGAAATATTTGTTGTTCTTCTTAGTCTTCTCTCAATAACTCTCTCCCATAATTTCATCGTATGGCTCATCAATTTAATCCCGCGGTAGTTCGCACAGTTCTGAATATCTCCTTTGTTCTTGTATATGGGTATAAGAATACTTTTCCTCCATGCATTAGGCATCTTCTTGCTCTTTAGCACTACATTAAAAAGCTTTGTCAACCAACTAATACCATCCTCCCCCAAGCACCTCCAGACCTCAATAGGGATACCATCTGGCCCAACCGCTTTCCCATTCTTCATTCTTTTCAATACTTCTTTAACTTCTTCCCTACTGATTCTCCTATAGAACATATGATTCGCTTCTTCTCTAGAAATGGTAAGCTGCCCCAATTGTATGTCACTACTACTGCTTTCGTTAAATAACTTGTAGAAGTAGCTCTTCCAACGCTCCTTTATCTCCTCTTCCTTTACTAATACATTTTCATCCTCATCCTTAATGCATTTAACTTGGTTTAAGTCCTTATTCCGCCGACATTCCATATTTGGGTCCCCCAATCCAATTCCACATCAATCATCATCTATTAAAAAAGTTTTCTACACCCTTATTAATATATGGTTAAATATCATAGGAATAATGACCGTACCACAGCTCTTAGACCTGACATTCACGAGAGTCCAGTCGAAGCTTAAATAATTCCCACCGAACTAACACGACCCTAGAGTATCAAATCTACAGTTTTTTGTTTTGTGGGAAATATTTAACTTTTAATCTCTTGCACGAAGTTTAGTAGACCCCACAAACATAATCCCTAATCCAACAGGCAATTCACAATCACAATCCCCTCCCTTAGGCCTGTCAATTGAGCCTATTGAAATGGGTACTCGGCCTGACCCAAGTCCGAAAACACAGGGCTCTTAAAAAAAATTTGAGCCCAGTGGGCCGGGTTGGACAATGATTTTAAAGCCCAACCAAAACGAGACTGTGAATGGGCAGAACAGGCCCGGCTCGGCCTCAAGGGAATTTTATTAATTTTCCTCTCTATCTCTCAATCTATGCTCAGAGATCTTAAGCTCTCATAGTCTCACTGCTCACGGCGAGTCACTACTCATGGTAAATCATTCTTTACTTTCTTTTATTTGTTAGTTGGAGGCTCTTTTAGTTTTGAGCTTTTTGTATATACCCCTAAGTTTTGTAGAATTTGCAAATGGGCCCCTGAGATTTTAGTATTTGTAAATAGGCCATTGTATTTTTATTTTAATACCTTCCGTGTCTCCAAAAACAATTGTCTTCCAACCACCATAAGTTTTTAGTCTGAAATGATACTTTTGTCCATCCCTTTTTATCCCTATATGTATAATTTTAAAAGTTTGGACTAAATTCTTTTTTATTAAGCCTGTAACATTAACAATTGGACTTAGTGGGCCGGAGAAAACAACCCTACATAAATTCATTTTTTTTATCATTACAGGGCTCATTTCTTTAAGTGCAAATTGATTATGACGGCAATCAACATCTGTATTTATAATCGGTTATAATTTATCCAATCCATACATGACCCACCATTGAATTGAATACATGATTTTGCTTCTTGTGTAGAAGACGTATCGGGGGAATGGGCAAATGTAAAAAAAAAAAAAAAAATTAGATTTTTGCGAGGGGGGTGGTGTTTGACTCTATATAAAATAAATATTGGGGAAGAGGCAAATGTTAAAATTATATATTGATTTTTAGAATTTGAGGTGGGACGGGGGATTTTACACTTTTCTCACATATGGGTAGGGGCTTTAGTCCCCATTCCCTTGTACCTAGGTCCACCATTGGTCATGTGCAAGAGAGAGTTATTGAGAGAAATAATTGGGACTTGAGATAAAATAATGATATTTTTATAAATAATAATATACTCATTTTTTTAATAGATGTAAAGGCAGAGCTATCATTTATGTAAAAATCCAAGACAAATCTCATTGTGGCTGCCCATTCTTGTTAGGTATTGATTTTTGGGACATGAAAGGTATTAAAAAGAAAAAGTAGGGGCTTTTTTATAAATACTAAAATCTCAGGGGCCTATTTACAAATCCTACAAACCTTAGGGGTATATACAAAATAGGGGCATTCGGCGACAGGTCCCTGAACATGTCACTTTCTTGCCTTAAGTCCACAATCTTTTTTCATAGTGTGATAGGTCCTTTTTTAAAATTTGAACACCTAAAATGTCTAATTTACCCTTTCTTCACAATCATATCCCAAGATTCAAAATCATATCCCACGATTAGTGGGATATGCTATTAATAATGGTCAACTACGATTTAATTGGCCAAATAAATTTAAAAAGATCCAAATAAATTTCAAATTTCAAAAAAATTTTTCAAAATACATAAATAATATTAAAAAACACAAATAAATTAGAAAAATACAAATAAAATTGAAATAAAGCAAATAAATTTCATAAAATGAAATAATTTCAAAAAAATATCAAATAAATTTCATAAATAACGCAGAGAAATTTAAAAAGACACGACTAAATTTCAAAAAATATAAATAAATTTCAAAAGTTGAAAATCAATTTAAAAAGACGCAAATAAATTTTAAAAAATATAAATAAATTTCAAAAGATGAAAATAAATTTCAAAAGATCCAAATAAATTTCAAAAAATGTAAATAAATTTCAAAAGAAGCAAATAAATTTCAAAAGACGTAAATAAAATTAAAAAATACAAATAAACTTAAAAAACGCAAATACATTTGCCAAAACTAAGATAAACTAATTTTTTAAATTTAAAAAAAATTGCCATAAACTCAAATAAATTTGCCAAAAACTCAGTTAGATTTGTCCAGAACTCAGATAAATTAGCCAAACTCAGATAAATTTACGCAAAACTCAGATAAATTTGTGCAAAACTCAAATAAATTTGATAAAAAATGAAAAAACTCAGATAAATTTGTTAAAACTCAGATAAACTTGATAAAAACTTAGATAAATTTCACAAAAACTCATATATATTTATCAAGAACGATATAACGATCCTACCGCCTTTCTTCTCTGGTAAAAAACTCAGATAAATTTGTTCAGAACTCCGATAAATTTATTTTGAGAACTCAGATAAATTTGAGCAAAAACTCAAATAAATTTGACAAAAAATGAAAAACTTGGATAAATTTTATAGAAATTCATATAACTTTGTTAAAACTCAGATAAATTTGAGAAAAACTTAGATAAATTTCACAAAAACTCAGATAAATTTCATAAAAACTCATATAGATCTGTAAAAAATGATATAACAGCCCTGCTGCCTTCCTCACGTGACGTTGACGTCAGCGGCTGCTGGAGTGGGCTTCTCCCTTCACGGGTCAGGCGGAACTGACCCAATCCGACCTGATCTGGTCTAGTTTGTAGGCTGGGCTTCACGGGTCAGGCGGAACTGACCCAAACCGAAATTGGAACCAAACCCAAATACTGTCTTCTCCTTCAATCGTTCTGTTCTGCAATAGAACCAAGACAGACGCTGCGGGAGTCTTCTACCTCCCCGGCGATGGCACGGCAGGAGCGGGACGTCGGCGGAAGACTCCGGCGACACGCAGTCAACGGCGGCCAGTAGCAGCAGCGGGGATACCGGCACAGTGAGGACGAAAGCAGCGAGGCGGACTCCGGACTGATTCCGGCTTCGCAGGCTCTAATCTCTTGGGAAGATATGCGCAGGTGACAGCAGCGACGCGAAAAGGGTCTTCTCTGTCTTCTCCGGTTCCAGCGATGAGAAGCGACGAGCCCTTCTCTAATTTGTCGTGGTGACCGCTCTTCCGGTTCCGGCGATGGGCGAATCTGGATCCTGCTCGTTGCTTCTCTCTGGCTGGCAGAAACAGGATCCTCTGTTATGGGCGATCAGTCTGGATTAGCTTTTTTGCATAGACGAGAAGATCGGATCTGTGACGAAGACGATCTCTGGTTCAAACTTCTCTGATTATCTGCAACTCGTTCTGGAACAACAACAATACTGTTATTTGTCGGCAATGGCTCAAAAATTTGAGGATTTTAAAGAATCTCTACTTAAAATGAGGAGGGGAACGGAAGATTTCAAATTTTGAAAATTTAAAATTTTATGCCTAATCAGTTGAAAGGGCAATTCAATCATGGAAATTGTACCTAAGGACCTCTCGCTGCAAATAGTCTAGCTGCGTGGACCATAGGCCTTAAAAAGTTTTTCCTTGGACTGGAGGCTGGAAACATTGACTTATAGGGACCTTTCGCTAATTTTGCCTACAAAATACTCTTTAGTTTTTGTTTCTTCTGTTAATTTGTGCCTGCATGGTTCATCAGTTTTTCACTCATTTAATGTTAGTACCCTTTCGATATTTCAGTAAACTATTGTCCATAGATCTTTATTTGTTAGTGTTACTCTTTCTTCTTCTATAACTTCTATATGTGATTCAGATAATGGCATGAGAAGATGTGAATGGTACCATCTTTCTTATTAGATAGTATGGTATTGTTTGTGGGATTCATGGTTTTAGATTTTTATTGATGATTCTCATTCCCTTTTGTTTGCCGAATCATGGCCTGGAAAGTTGTTATTTATGCCTCTGTTACAAAATTACCTAACCTGTTGAAAAGCAAATTATGAATCACGATTTATTCATTTCACTTCATTTTGCAGTTTGGTTTAATGGACTTGTTAGTGGCTTTGGAATTTCATGAATGAGAGTGTGCTCTGTTGAATGCTAGTTTCAAATTGATGTTATTTCATACTTCTTTGAATATCTAGAATTAGACTTCTGTTTGAGAAATTGAAAAATGTAGAGTAGTTCAATGAATGTATGTCATTAGCTAGAATGATATTGTTGCGGTAGGTAGTTATAATTGGGGGCCGAAGCCTGGCTCGGGCCTAGCCCGTTTACTTGCCTACGGCCTCATTAATATAAACGGCCATACTACATGGACGTAATGGGGGCTCGGTTTTTGGATCGGGGTTGCTCCAAAAACCGAGCCCCCAGACTTGGACTCAGGGGTCGGTCCAAAAATCGAGCCCCCATTACGTCCAAGTAGACTTTCTCTAATATAAAAATACAAACCCCACTAAAAAGAACTCGTCACCCTTGATTACCACCCATCCATTCCACGTGTACGGTCCACAATCAACCACATACAACTAAACCAAGCAAAACCCACTCCCTCCCGTCACGTGCAGCTCACATGCCGTCATTAACGAACGACTCCCTCGCAATCCCAGAGAGAGAGAGAGAGAGTGAGAAGAGTCAGACGACAGACACGACCCACCGCTCGGTGGGGTGGCGCGCGTGCGCACGTTAAGCCGCGCACGCCACCGCCTCTCTCTCTCTCCAAGCCCTAAAAAAACAAGAGATGCCCCCACCTCTCTCTAATCTACGCACCACCAGCGCACGTTATCCTCAACCCTCATGGCCTCTTCTTCCTCCTCTCCTCCTCCTCCTCCTCGCCCCACGAATCCTCTGCAGGCATCCTCCAGAAGGCTCCCTCCTCCCTGCTGGACCACCGAGGAGACCGCAGCCCTCATCGATGCGTACCGCCTGAAATGGTACTCCCTCAACAGAGGAAATCTCAAGGCCTCGCACTGGCAGGAGGTCGCCGACTCCGTAACCCGCACCTGCCCACACGTCTCTCCGCCCAAGACCTCCCTCCAGTGCCGCCACAAGATCGAGAAGCTCCGGAAACGCTACCGGAACGAAAAGCAGCGATCCGCCGCCTCCGCCGCTCCTCCGTCCTGGCCCTTCTTCCGGAAGATGGATTCCATGGAGATCGGCGCTCCATCACCCAACTCCGACACCACCGACGACGAGGAAGACGCCGGAGACGGCCGGTTTAACGGCCACACGCGCAGCATCCACCGGCTTCTCATCTCCGGAGGGAATCGGCCTGGAGGTAGATCTGGTGGCGCGGCTGGGCCAAGGATCAGGATCGTGAAGCGGGAGGTGGTGGAGGAGGAGGATGGGAGTGGTTTTGAGGCGGGGAAGCGGCGGAGGACGAGGAAGGGGGAGGAGGGGGTGGGGGAGCTGGTGGCGGCGATTAGAGCGCTTGGGGAAGGGTTTGTGAGGATGGAGAGGATGAAGATGGAGATGGCGAGGGAGGCGGAGAGGATGAAGATGGAGATGGAGATGAAGAGGACGGAGATGATTTTGGAGTCGCAGCAGCGGATTGTGGATGCGTTTGTGGAGGGGTTTGGAGAAAGAAATCGATCGGAGGAGAAGGCGGCCGCAGCCGCATCGCCATCGCCTCATGAGGAGTAGATTGGTGGAATTAGGGTGGTTTTTTTTTGGATTGGGATTGTAATGGCTAAACCCTAGATTGAAGTTGGTGAGTTCTCTTCCTCTTTTTTTTTTTTTTTGCTATTAGCTTATTGTGAAGACCAGAACTTTTGCAGAATTTGAGATAATTAGGAAGATAGATATATGATTTACTTTGTTGCATAGTTCTTGTGGTTTATAGTATTTGGTGACTATTGCATTCTTTTAGGGTAAATTTGTGTAACATATGTGCTTTCCATTGGAAAACCTGGATTTCCTAACCTTTTAGTAGAAACACTTTTGTTTTTTTCAGAATCGTCTTTTTATGCTTTTCCTCTTATAAGAGCATATACCTTTAGGACACATTTGTGCAATTTAATTCTCATGGAAAAAGTGTTGGTTTTCCTTGCATGTCGATCGTTAAAGTATTTGGTGAGAATTTCCTCATGAGCGAGGCTTTAGGTTTCCTACCTAGGAGGTTGGACACTTCCTTTTCCACCGAGTCTGCACAACTCAACTACCGTAGAAAATGAATGGAAAAAACACCAATTTTCCTTCCACATTAGATCGTCTCAGCGCTTTGCAACAAGAAGTCTCATTAATGAAAAGTGAAAAATTGCCTTTTTTTTTTCTTGTGGACTAAAATCTAGGTTTCCAACCTCTAGAAGGACTCTCCTTTCTGTGGAAGAGGAAAGACTGCCTGCTGCTTTAAGATTACCACACAAACGCGTCCTTGGAGCATTCATGCGACAAGAGGATTCAATGGTAGAGAGGAAAACTGTTCTGATTTTCCGTGCTAGTCACTTTTTTGTTGTTTGGGGCGACAAAATTTTCTTGTGGAAAAAGAAAATAATGAATGGATTTTTCTCAATAGAGAGACTTTCAATTTTCTATGAGAGGGGTAGGAACGTAGGATTCCGCTCTCCTATGTTAACAAAAATCGTACTGTCCGGAATCCTCATTGCACAAACAAGTCCTCAAGAACGTGTTTGGGCAAGTGTAGCAAGACAGTAAGCATCGTTTCTTCTTTTGTGAACAGGGGAGTCTGACCTCCCAGGTTGGAAACTCATATCCCTCTTTTACAAGGGAAAAAAAGTGGTTTTTTTATAGACGACATCTTTTGGCACGAAATGCTGAGATAATCAAAGCGCAAAAAAATGGTGCTTTTTCCATTTGTTTTCCTCTGTGGTTGAGTTGCACGAACAAGTTCTATTGATGGAAAAGGTTTTTCGTTAAAAAACTTAACTTTTCCTATCTGTTTCCATGAAAATATAGTTACATAAAAGTGCCCGTAGGGTATGTTTGCGTATGTTCGTGGAATGATATTCAAAGGATTTTTTCCTTTTTTCATAGGGAAAAAAATCCTACCAACCTTTTCCACGGAATCGTGGAAAATGTAGCTCATTTTTGCGCTTTTCCTAGCGGAAAAGGGGACGCACCTACCATAGACTTTACTGTAGTGTGCTACAGAAAAGCATTTCCACAATCCTCAACTTTTCTGCAGAAAACTGACTGCACAACTAGAGTACCATAGACTTTTTCCATGTCACTTAATTTCCACGTATTTTAGGATTTGGCTGCCATTGCTTCTTTTTAGGGTACATTTGTGTAGAATCTCCGCATTTCTGGGGAAAAATCTGGCTTTCCTAACCTTCAGTAGAAACACTCTATGCGGATTAATGGAAAATTATACTTCATCTGATGCTTTTCATCTTAGGAGAGCGTTCACATTTAAGACGTGTTTATGCAACTCAATTGCCACGGAAAATGAACAGAAAAGCTCCAATTTTTCTCGCACATCAATTATCAAGGTGTTTGGTGTGAAGAGTTTTCATAACTAAAATGCGGAAAAGTGCCTTTTTCCCCTTTCATGAGCTAGGATTTGTGTTTCCGTCGTAGGAGGTCGGACTTCCATTTTTGTGGCTGCCATAGAAAAAAAATGGAAAAAGCATCGATTTGCCTTATATGTTAGATGCTAAGAGGTTTCATATGAAAAGTGAAAAGACGCCTTTTTTTTTTTCTCACAGGTTAGGATTTCCTTTCTGTGGAAGAGAAAATGCAGTTTCCTCCTACGTGATAGTTGCACAAACGTTTACTTAAGGTGTGGTCGTGTGACAAAAGGATTCCGTGGTAGAGAGGAAAATTATTCTGAATTTCCATGCACATCACTTTTCTGTTGTTTGGTGCGACAAATTCTTTTTGCAGTGAGGAGTAGATTGGGAGATTGGCAAATTTTTAGTTTTTTTTTTTTGGATTGTGATTGTAATTGCTAAACCCTAGTGAGTTCTATTCCCCCTTTTTGTTTTTTGGCTTTTAGTTTATTGTGAAGACCATAAGTTTTGCATAATCGAGATATTAGGAAGATAGATATATGATTTCCTTTGTTGCAACTCTTGTACTTTGTAGCATTTGGTTGCTATTGCTTTCTTCTAGGGCATGTTTGTGTAGTGTCTCCACTTTCCTGTGGAAAAATCTGGCTTTCTTAACCTTCAGCAGAAACACTTTTCTGCGAATTCATGGAAAATTACACTGTTTTGTATGCCCTTTCGCTTGGAAGAGCATACACATTCAGGACACATTTGTGCAACTCAGTTGTCCTAGAAAAGGAACAGAAAAAGCATTTGTTTTCCTCACATGTTGATTGTCAAATGTTTGGTGAGAATTGGCTTCATCGCTGAAATGTGGAAAAAGCATCTTTTTTTTCTCTTCATGGGCCAGGAATTAGGTTCCCAACCTAGGAGGCATTACTTCCCTTTCCACAGGAGAGGAAACACGGTCTCTTCTTCTGCGGCATTTGTGCAACTCAGCTGATGCAGAAAACGAATAAAAAAACCGCCGATTTTCCTTGCACATTAGATTGTCTTAGTGTTTGGTGTTCACTAATGAAAGTGCTCCTCACACATTAGATCGTCTTAGTGTTTGGTGCTAAGAGGTTTTACTTATGAAAAGTGTAAAAGGTGTTTTTTCCCCTCACATAAAAAGATTTGGGTTTCCAACGTAGGAGGTCGGACTCCCCTTTTCGTGGAAGAGGAAATGCGGTTTCCTCTTCCGCGGCAGTTGCACAAACGTGTCCTTAGGGTGTGTTTGTGCGACAAGAGGATTTCGTGGTAAAGAGAAAAAATTGTTTTGATTTTCTCTGCATGTCACTTTTCAGTTGTTTGGGGTGACAAATTTGTCTTGCGGAAAAATTAAACAATGAATTGAGGGGAAGGAGCGTAAGACTCCTCTCTCCTACAGTAATAGAAATTCATAACACTCGGAATCCTCTTGTTGCACGAACAAGTCCTTAAGGATGTGTTTGTGCAAGTGCCGCGGAAGAGGAAACTGCGTTTCCTCTTCTGCGGATAGGGGAGTCTGACCTTCCAGGTTGGAAACTTGTATCCCTTTTTTATAAGGAAAATACTGCACTTTTTTGGCCTTTTCATCGATAAAATCTTTTGGCACCAAACGCTGAGACGATCAAAGCGTGAAAAAATCGGCACATTTTCCATTTGTTTTCCACTGTGTTTGGGGTTCACAAACAAGTACTATCGATAGAAAAGGTTTTCTGTGAAAAGCTTCTCACTTTTCTTATCTGTTTCCACGAAAAAGCAGTTACACAAAAATGCCCTTAGGGTATGTTTGTGTATGTCCGTGGAAAACCAATTTCGTGGATTTTTTCCTCTTTCACGAGGAAAAAAAAAATCCTACCTAGCTTTGTTGCAGCGCAGAAAATGTAGCTCATTTTTGTACACCTAACGTAGAGTTTCCTGTAGCGCAGAAAAGCATTTCCACAATCCTTACCTTTTCTACAGGCAACCGATAAGCCCTTAGATTACTAAAGTTTTTCTCCATGTTTGTTAATTTCCGCCCTTAGATTACTAAAGTTTTTCTCCATGTTTGTTAATTTCCACGTATATTAGGATCTGGTTACTATTGCTTTCTTTTATAGGGCACATTTGTGTAGTGTCTCTGGGTTCGTTTGTACAGCGGGCCTTTTCCACAGAAATGGGTGGCAACAGGGCGCCGGAACCCCATGTGTTTGGGTGCAGAGAGGATTCCCTCTGCTGGATTTTCAGTCCACGTTATTGAGGACTCATTTTCCGCGGAAGAAAGCTTTAGGTTTTCCGATCTCCATGGCAAGATTTCAACTGCCACGGAAGGGGAAATGCTGGTTTCCTCTTCCCCAGTGCTGCACAAACAGAACCTCTAGCTCACTGCATTTCCATGTAAAAATCTGGCTTTCCATTCAACAGAAACACTTTTATGCGGATTCACGGAAAACTGCACATCTTGTGATGCTTTTCCTCTAGAAATTTCTACGGAAACACTATTAAGAGGTTTCATTTTGAAAAGTGAAAATGTGCCTTTTTTTCCTTGCAGATGGGGATTCTTTTTCTGTGAAAGAGAAAATGTGGTTTCCTCTTCCGTGACACCTGCACAAACGCATCCTTAGGGTGCATTTGTGCGACAAGAGGATTCCATGGTAGAGGGGAAAATTGTTCTGATTCCATGCATTTCATTTTTTTTGTTGCATTGTGCAACAAATTTTTCTTACGAAAAAAGAAAAATGGAACTGATTTTCCTTCATAGAGAGGATTTTAATTTCCTATGGGGGTAGGAATATAGGATTCCCCTCTCCCATGATAACAAAAATTTATAGTACTTGGAATCCTTTCATTGCACGAACAAATCCTTAAGGACGTGTTTGTGCAGGTGTTGCGGAAGAAGAAACTGTATTTCCTCTTATGCGGAAAGGGAAGTCCAACCTCTTAGGTTGGAAATTCATATCCTGTTTTGTGAGAAAAAGAAAGTTGTCTTTTTTACCTTTTCATTGATGAAACCCTTCGGTAACGAACGCTGAGGCGATCAGAGTACAAAAAAAGGCGCTTTCTCCATTTGTTTTCTGCAGTAATTGAGTTCCTTGTCTGCTCGAAGAAGCAGTTACACGAATGTACCCTTCTAGACTAGGAAGGATTTTCTCCATGTCAGTGTTTTCAACATATTTTAGAATGGAATCATTGAATCAATCACAATACAGTTACTTTTTGCTGCATTTCTGTAACAACTATTGGATAGATTTCATGAGATTATCTTACTTTGAAGATGATGTTAGCTTTCTCTATATCATGGTATCAGTTGTGATTCATGTATGTTTGTTCTGGGCGTATTGGTAATGGAGTTCTGATGGTCATTAAGGTATGCTTGCCTACTTTGTATTGAATTCCTACTAAAAGAGTTTTTGTGGGAGGAGTATTGAAGATGTGAGGGGTCCAAGGCAGAGATCTCGATGGGGCATGCTGCGGTGCACACACATGTTTATCAAATTTTTTTTTTTCTAATTAGAAACACGCCTTTTCTGTTCATCCATGCCTAATAGTTACTAGGGCAGCCTCTTTTAACTGAGGCAGACTTTTGGACGGTCTAAACTGCCATCCTCCCAGCCTTCATCTGTTTGCTGTCTTCTTGTTCTTCACTGGTTCCTTCACGTACAATTTGTAAGATACAGCGAAGCATTTTTTTTTTTTAAGGCACTTTATTCATGCCCGTTCATTTAATGTGTGTTAAAGTCCCTAATATTTTCTAGGCAATGAGCTGATGTCAAAGGAACTAATGAGTATAAAGATAAAGGTTGAGCTGCACAAGAGGCTATCAAGGTGAACCTCTTTGATAGAACATGAGTGCCCTCCCCTTACCCTAGTAGAAAACTTAGGAAATTTATGGTACACTGGATCTTCAGCCTTACCGGTCGCTAGTGTAATAAAAGTTTCTTTTCTGTAGGAATTCATTATGAATGAGAGAAATGGGTTGGTGTTAGTTTTTTCTGTTAGAGTGCTTTTGTTAACCATGATTCAATGTCACCTTCAGTTTATGAGTATTTTTTCTCCTTCGACTGCATATTTATTTCCAGTTTGGAAAGCTGCATGGATTGTTGCTCTTCAAGAGAACACCCTTATTGGCATCCAATTTTAGTAAAACTACCTTTTTTTGGAGACATGGAAGGTACATGTGCTCACCGTGACAGTTCTTCTCATACTTTTGTGGTCATGCAATGACATACATAGTTTTATTGCACAACCTGGTGGTGCCCATGCGCACTGCCAGAGGCAGAGTACCTTTGGTTCAAATGGGTATGTAGGATCTCCAGGAAATTGAATACTAATTCTTACCTTCAACCTGAAGATATATAGCATCCTAAATAATGTGAATATAGATAAGCAGGTCATACGAGTGGCATCATTTATCTCTTTCTTTTAGACATCGACATTTTCACACAATATAGGTATAATCATCATTTTCAAATCCTTGTCCCAACCATGTGAATTCTATTATGCTATCCCTGTCTATCTTGGGAAAATCCTCAGATGGGTTGCACCTCTTCAGATGTATTCTTACTACTTCCCTCCATGTCCTCTTTGGCCTATTATTTATTTATTTTTTGGCGAAAATGCCATAGTGGCTGGGGAGAGTAAGGAAACATACCCACCTAGAGGGATTGATCCCTGGATGGGAACATTTCATTGGGAGCAGGTTTGCTATTTACAACATCGGCCTTGTGGTTCCCGCCTACTCATTTTCTTTGGTGGGCTATCAACCTGCATAGAAAAACTCTTCATCGATGCTGTTGTTGCCTTCATTGGACATGTCCAAACTATCTCAAGTATTTTTCCAGTTAATTTTTTTTGTTCCAGTTAAGACTCGACGATTCATCATTTCCTGGAGCCATTTTCCAACTAATTGTAGCGGCTGAGTGCTACTTTTTTCCAAAGTAGATTCAATTTGGAGAAAAGTGCAGTATGACCAATTATCTGTTTGATGGAAACTCTTCCTTTTCTTTAGAAAACTGGAGACACAACAAGCAACAGAATAATTTAAATGAAGTGACTCTGCAACTCTCTTTCTTGTTTTTTTTTTTTTTTTTTTTTGATAGATTGTGTATCTCAAATTGGAGAGCTCTTGCCTTTTGAATGGGTCTCTGTTAATTTTGCAATTACTGGCCATCTTCTATCCGTTGCTATATATGAAATTATGAATCTCTTTGAAACCTGTGAGATTGAAAGATTGTGATAGACCCAGGAAGCTTTCCTCGATGGGGTCACCATGTAAAAAACAAAATGAAAGCAGGGAACATATGTAGAACAGCAGAAGGCTTTCAAAAAACTTTGGAATCTACTTCTTGTTTCTCATTGTATCTAAATCATTTCAATCCTCATTACTTTCTATTGTTATGGATTTCATTATGATATGAGTTGCATAATCAATCCCATGAAAGGATGCCTCGCCCATTTAATGTGTGTGGGCTGTCTCTGTGCCCATCAGATAACTTGGCCATATCATTCTGCATCATACATATATGTGACAATTGATGAATCTGTTGGCTTGATTTGGAGATCAAACATCAATTAATGTATGTGACAGGTAATGAATGGGGCTGGATTTTGACTATGGAGAATGGAGAAATCCTTATTTTCCTATGATGATCTCTTGCTATGATCTTGAAAATTCTCACCTTGTCCATGATGAGATGCACGGAATGAATGGTATGGATGATAAATGTTAAGGCAATATCATCACCTTATGTTAAAAATTGGATTTTTGCAGGAGATTTGGTGAATCTAGATAATCCTTATTTACGACATGAAAATATTTCCAGTAATGTGAATCCTGCCTTCTAAAAGATCTTCTAGTATCTTTTATAATTATCAGTTTTTTTTTTCTAAATCGGTACCCTGGTTGGTGGGATGAAAATTAAACCTACCCACCCAAGGATTGATCCCGGGCGGTTGCATGAAACTCAGGTGCCTAGTATCTTTTATAGTTTTCAGCCAACTTTTATATCATTAAACTTTAACAAGTTTTTATTAATGATATAGAGTAAAAACTCAGAAACTTGAAAATCTACAAAAATATTCGAGGACGAGATTTTCTGATCATCGAGTGTTGGGAACTCAGTTGCCTGATAATATGCTCTGAAAAACCAAGAAATCTGAAGAATTTGAGCACCAATTTTAGCACCAGGGGAGACTTTGATTCAGTGGTATAAAAAAGTTGGGGCTGATGGATGCTGTGAGACGATCAATCCATCATTAATCAGCTACAAGTGCAAAAAAGCCCCAGTAAGTACAAAATCGTTTTTTCCATTGCTATACAAAAAACAGTTATGTTGGCCATCTACCAGCAGAGCCAGCCCACACATTAATCTCTTTCCATTGATGGATGATACAGAGAAAATTAGCATGGCCCCTACAGGGAGAGATAACAGGGCTAAACAAACTTATAGAGCTTAGTGACCCGAATCATTCACACTCAACCCTGGCCTTATTGCAAGATGATATACTGAGAACCAAACCACAATGCCAGCCCTTTTCTGGGTTAGCTGAGTACCCCAGAATTTTTATCTTTGTTAGAACTATGCCTAATTAGATTTTATTAATTAGACCGGAGTTTCCAAACCACCCCTTAGATTCAATCAACCAGGGATTATCTTTTACTAAACACCATCCAATATATTAGACGCATACTGCAACATTACACCACAAAGAGCAAGCTTATAAATAGGTTCTGGTCTGTCTTTAGGCCAATGACTGATGAATGCATCTTCCATCTGGGAGAATAATGGAAACCATTCACAATGACTTTATTGGTTCTGATGTCGAACCACCAATCCAAGGACCTCATTAAGTAGAGAGAATTGGGTGTCTCACCAGTCACCAGCCTCACCACTGCATACATGGCCTCACAAGTACAGAATTGGGTGCCTGACCAGCCTCACTGCACACACTACCACGAGGAAGGACGATGATTTAACAAGTAAATCACACATACAACAGCAACAATCAAAACTCAAAACGTATGGTCGATACAAAAAGTTATGAAGAAGAAAACAATTGAACACACAAATGAAAGGTCCCTGAAGAATGACTATTCTACACACTGAAGAGAAAGGACCGTCATTCTGGACAAAAATTGCAATTGCACACCAATGTCTGATAAGATCTAATTGTTTGAAACCATTCAGGGTAAAAAAAAGTTCTAATTGTTTGAAACATCCCCGGCTGGAGCTCTGGAGCTTCACAAGTCAAAAATCTGTTCCATCAGAACAGCCATCCACAGGAACTTCAGGCTTCAGCACTAGAATTTACATTATGCTGCAGCGGCTCCTTTCTTCCGTCTGGGTTGGTGTTGTTGCTTGTTGAAACCTATTTGATTCTGAGGGGTTGTATGAAAACTCGGCTGTATCAAGTCCATACTGTTTTGAAGTTGCAGCCAAAAGAACAAGAGAATGATGGATTATTATAAAATGCAGAAACCCAAAACATCTCTCAATGAAATGATTCAAACAGATCACACCTTTTCCCGCATCCGTGTGCTCCATGCATCATTCCTGCTTGGACGCTGATCTAGAGTTGCAACAACAGGGACTCCAGTTGCAGGTACCTGCCTGTTTATCAATGGCTGACGGATGCTGGATGACCTTGAGGTCATGTGCTCTTCGTCGCTGTCATAGTCTGCTGGCCTGTTTGCCGCTCTTATAATGAGAGCCAACAAGAATGCCAAAGCCTGCAAGGGGTGAACGTGCAATTTATTAGAACAATGAAAAAAAAGTTACGCAGACACATAACTGTAAGGATGATCATGCAAAATCATCAGAACAATGAAAAAGAAATCCTGCAAATTCATAAATTATCTAATGCACACACATAAGTGCACATTTCCAAAGCTCTTCATTGTTGTAAAATTTGTGGATTCATTTGTCCAATTCATCTGGTCTATCATCAAACATAAATCAACAAATAGTCTTGAGTGGGATTCTTTAAAGTGTGCCTCAAAAATAACTAGGGTCAAGGGTGTAGAATGTATAACAGCACGGTTTAAGACCACTGGATTCACAATGCATCTGACCCAACTCCAAAAGCCTATACTGTCGGAGGCATCCATCCACCTAGAATAGCTTACAGTGACTGTTATGCTATGTTTTCCTGAATCATCTCCCCAACCCAGGAGCATTTCTTATATTTTGGATGTTAGCATGCCTTGCCATAGTTATCAGAATCCTACGATTCATATCCCGAATATTAAGGAAAACGATTTGTATCTATGCAATGAATCCCATTTATAGATGAATCTTAGGATTCATATGTGAATCTTACGATTCGATACTCATTTCATCGAATCTTACGATTCAAGCGATTTGGCCGAGCGAGATTAACTACAACCAATAAGTTAATATTAATAATCTCTTACCTTGTTTCTTTCTTCATTATTTATTTCTTGTAGTGTTTTTAATTTTAAAAGGTCATTTAGTAGTTAACGAATCCTCTTAAGAATTTTTGTGGCTTTGGGGAGGTTCTAAAAATGAATAAAAGCGTTCAACTGTACCTATGGAGCTTGTTTATATCTTCATTTTATTTTTTAATCTTTTTTTATTTTTTTTATGAACACTTGATTAACTTCAAGAGATAACCTACTGTGTAAGATTGGTGGTTTGAATTTTATTTTTACTTTTACATTTTGATTTAAAGATAACAAAAAATAAATATATATTAATACCTTAAACTTATTTAACTATTTACACATATCATTTATTATATATTAATATATGTTATGATGTTCTTAATATAATTGTATGATAGACTTATTTGTCATTGTATTTACACAGCTATAAATGGAAAAATAGATGGTTATGAATAACTTCTTTTTTCTTTTTAATTTTTAATTATTTTTCAGTTTTATTAGAAAATAAAAAATCCTACAATTCACGATTCAATTCGATTCATGGGTATGAACGATTTGCGATATAATTCCGTTTTTCAAAACTATGTGCCTTGCTACCCTTAACTGAATTCCCTCCCACCTAGTGCAAAAATCCATGAAATGATCCTAATTAACAGGAAATATGCAAACATGCTGTAAACTAGAGAGCACTCAAGGATGCAAATAGTTGTTTCCATTACTACTGTAGCACAATAAAAATGAATCTAAATCAAGGGCTAAGAGTTATTGTTCCCAATAATACTGTTCCTTAATAATAATAATAATAAAAGCTTCACCGACCAAGAATGATGGACTTCAGTACATGACCGACCCTGTGGATTTATATAAGAATAAAAAACTTCCTGACAGATTCCTTTCACATAATTGTGATGGTAATTAAGCTTACTTAAGAAATTCAATATTACTCTGAAGGAAGGAAATTGTATATCCAATGAAGATTACATATGAAATAGTACAATGTTAATCCGTAATGGCAGGAACCATGTACTATAGGAAGAGAAGGATAATCCTGCATACATATTATAGAAGCCTAAGCCACATGTGCATGCCAGTTGGGTTGACAAATAGAAAGGTGAACATTCCATTTTTTTTTTCTTGAGCCAGTTGGGTTGACAAATAGAAAGGTGAACATTCCATTTTTTTTTTCTTGAGCCAGTTGGGTTGACAAATAGAAAGGTGAACATTCCATTTTTTTTTTCTTGAGAACAGCTCAAGTTTGATCATTCGGATTCAGTGGATTCATCTCTCTCTCTCAAGGAGAACATTCCAGAATATATATATATATATATATTTTGAGAATGGCTCAAGTATGATCACTCAGATTCAGTGGATTCAACATATTCCAAATCTCTCCCTCTGTCCCTCCCTCTTAAATGTTATTATCAGGTCCAAATCATAACCAGTCATTCTAAAGATTATAAGTATTCCTTGCCAGGGCTACAAAGTCAGCATTTCGTGTGTACAAAACTGTACATGTTTGGTGAGAAAAGCTTTCTGCAGGAGATACATTGTGGGCCCATATGTCACAATTCGCAGAGGTTTCGATACGCATTAAATTAGAGGCTCTATTACCTTGCTATTGAACAAGGAAATCATTTCTTTACAAGCCTTTAAATTGAATAATAGAAAAATCAATAACACTTCACATCATGTAAGATGTACCTCCAAAATAACAGCTCCTAAAGCAACCCATTTTGCGATCTTCCAGTTTTTCTTCAGGAAATCATAAATCATGTCAAAATCTCCAGTTTTGTCAGATGGAATTACCTGCAGGGGCCATTTATACAAGTTACTAGAAAATTAAGGAAAAGCAAGGTAAAATCTACTCTTCTGGCAAAATATTACTCACCTCTTTCCAGCTGTGGTCAAAAAATATGAATGCCGCACATCCCAGCTCTACTAAAATTAACAATATAACTAATATTGAATACTGCTCAAATTAAGGAAACCGTTTTTCAATAAAAGGGAAAAAATGGTGCTTGCAACTCAAACCATTTCAGTTGACCAAGGAATAATATTAAAAATTTAAGTGACACATAAACTATACACTGAAATGACAATGATGCCTCTACGTTCTGAGATGTTATAGATATGAAGAGATTTCAAAAAGGCCACAATTAAATATTTTAAAGATTTTCCAAAGCATCTGGAACGCTTTATCTCATCACATCGTTATCATCATAATAGCCTTGTCCCATCTTACTAGGGTTGGATGAGTGCTACTATTCTCATAGGTCATAGCAAAACTTAACTATCTCATGCTTGACCTATGCACTCAATATTTTAATGGAGTGCAAAGTGTGGTAAGAACAATAGTTCCCTTTGTTTAAAACATTTGGAACATGCCAACAAATATTATAGCTTGGGGATTTTACCGGAAAAATCCCCTTAAAGTGGGTGAAGACCAAAAAGGCCATCATATTTCAATATAGACCATATAGGCCCTCCCGCCACATTTTTCTTTTTTGAATTTTTTTGTCTTGCTGGCAGCGATATCGCCGCTTGTGTCTTCTCCTCCTTATTTTTCCAGCCACTGCTCACCTCCAAGTATGTCACATTTCATGGCAAGACAAATAAAGACTATGCATCTCAGGTTTTCCTCAGTAACGAATTCTTCAATAGCAGAAAGGATCCAAACCCATACCGTTTCACCATCTTCTTCCCCATAACAGCACCACCAACCATCATTTCTCCAATAGCACCTGCCACCACCGCCCTGCAGGGTTGATGCCGCCTTAAACAATGCTCTAGTCTCCAAGCCAACCAACATGTTGTTTGCCATATGTAGAAGGAGCTCTTGACGCCTGGTTCAGAGGACTTAACGCCATAAAAGAAGTAGATGAGGAGGACGAAGAAATGAGTGGCGATATCGCTGCTCAACAGAACAAAAATAAGAAAAAGAAAAAAAAAAGAAAGAAAACAAGTGGCCCGTTGTTGATCCATAGATTTGTTCTTGCTACCACAGAAGACGACCTCTACGCTATTGGTTTGGTCTTCCTACAGTGGAGGAGAGACAGGAGAGCTGTAGAGCGGTGTCGAAAAAAATAGACGGTTGCAGAATCCATGCTCCTCATTTGCAGTATATTTTTTTTTCTAAGATTTTACCAGAAAGAGAAGAAGGGGAAGATTTGAGTTGCAAAAAACAATAGGTATTTGAGGAGAGATATGGAAGAAGAGTGGTTTTCCTGAGCGAGATTATAGAGGATAGAGGAGAAGAGAGAAAGAAGAAGGAAAGGGGGAATGAGTTTTTAGGGGTTCCATTGGCAGGGGAGTGGCGATTTCGCCGCTCATGTGAAATAAATAAATAAATAAAAACCAAAAAGGGTCCGTGGGACCACCACGGTAGATGCGAAAGATTTAGGGCCAAATTTTTCCGGTAAAATCCCCTATAGTTTTGTAGTCATATAATTTAGTCCTATAAACAAAACTAAAGATGATGTTAATATAATATAAGCTTTTTTCTTTATACCGCCTGAAGCTGTCAGATTATATAAGAAATGAAGCAGATGTTGGTTTCCGCAGAAATGAAGGCGATAATAAATTTGGGCTGAAATCACCTTGCCAAGAGAAAACTAAAAGTTTAAATTCTACACTCTTCTTTTTCTTCCAAAGTGTCTACCATCAAGTAACTAAAGCCTGTCCCAAAAGTGCATAACTAATAGCTAGAAACATAAAATCATTCATAAATTCAGTACTAAAAGGGTATCATAAATCAGGATACACAAGTAAGGCAACATCCATTCCTGGTTGCTGCTCCAATGCAACCAAAGCAAGACACGACGAAGAGGATAGCTCCAACAGCAATGAATAAGTAAATGAACCTGCGAAGCATTATTAAGTCACGCTTATTAGCAATAGCATAATCAGCGGTTGTATTATGGACACTGCGCCCTGTGATGAAAGATGTATGCCTGATAGTACAAGAAATGATACAAGCACAAAATGTTTACAGGGTTGAAGGAGGGTGCATCTCGCAAATGGACGGTCCATTGGCAAGAGTAGATTAAAAAGTTGCATCATCCACTGTTGAAGGTGGGTGTGTTACAAGTTCCCTGTGCATCAACTTGACAGAGATGATTAAAGTTGAAGCTAAGAATACAATAAATTAAAAAGTTTCATTCTGTCATTTTGACCACATAATCCATCATCGAATTTTAAAGTATCCCATATATGTGTGTCCAATGTGGAACTTAAACCAAACAGGAACCTGTAACAGAGTTGGAATGTGCCCACTCATGGTTGTGGATTCCAGTCATGTTACAAATAGATAAAATAAAATAAAATGTATAACCCAAACAATGATGTTTGAATCCTTAAAAAAAACTTGAGTTTCCTGACTTGCGTGCTTTGTAAGGGATTTTTCTTCTTTTAGAACTCCAAATCTAATTGTGTTTAAACTTTAAACTAAAGAGAAACTAGATAATTAGAATCAATAGCAAACTCTATAACCTAGGAAAGGATGAACCGTGAATATCATCAGAGAATATTTCAACTCAAAAAAAAAGAACAAAGAAAAATAGTTGTAAAAGTCTTTCCCAAAATGGGTATCCAATCTGTTCCATATGATACATATACATTATATGTTTTGGTATGATATGGTGCCCGGATGCACTCCAATTCTTGGTTGCAAATTGATCCAGTAACAGATAGAATGACCTGGATGCAGATTGGAAATACCCCAAAAGAATGTGACTTCTCTTGCGGTCTTCCTTAAACCTGTGCAGTAGGCCACTAATTGAAGGTTTAAGATCTTTCTCCACTAGGAGATTTTTGGTAATATGAAGGCATTCCCTCTCCATGGTCAGACTCACCAGATTAACATCTGAACAACCAAAATAAATTGGTCACATCAAGACACTTTTTATTCCTCGCACCATCTCACCAACAAGGCAACAACCCTTACATTCCAATTTATCAATATGCTCCAATATGATACATTCAGCATTAATCTACTCTATACCTAAATACCCATTTTCATTTTCATCAAAATGCAGCAAAAACAGCTCAATCCAAAGTTTACTATCCAATCATCCAACTGTAAAGAAACAAATACATAGAGCCATACCAAGCTTTAGGCAGCTTATCGAGAATGTCTGTTGAAAGAGAGATAATTAGCAGCATAGGCCTGCCCATCATCACCAATTCATGATCCCCAGTAGCAGGTGAGATCTCGGGGGGGAACGGTTCGACCTTAGAAACCCTCATCCATTCAACCAGCAGATAAACACCATAACCCACCATCCCCAATCCAGCAACTGTCAGCAGAAAATTAAGAATCTTCAACAAGCATTCCAAACAGCCTCTACACGCCATCTCCCTAATTTCAAAACCCCCCAGATATCCCTCCTCCTCCTTCTTCAGCTCAGCTCAGCTCCTCTCTATTTCATAATCTCATCGACCAACCGATCAAAACCGCATTCGCAAAAGCCCTAAAAAGAAATAAATGTTAGGGTTTCATATTGAAAAACACCTAAAAGTGGGGGATTTTGCAAAAAGATGAAATCTTGACAAACTGCATGAGAGAATCTTCTACCGATTCGTCTCGGATCGCGTCGAAAGATGAGAAATCGCGGGAGAAATTCCAAAAAGGGCATGTGATTTCTAGGGTTTTGTGTGGAAGAGAAAAATCACGAACAGGAGAAAATTTTGCATGAAAACCGTTTGCTATCTCTTTCGAATCGATTTGCTCAAGATCATGATCAGAAAAGGCAAAAAAGATGGTAACTTCGGTGGATTTCATGGAAAAGATTGCAACTTTCCAAGAGAATTACTGTCGATTCCTGCGCGAACAGGAAAAAAATGCATGAAAACCGTATTTTATCTCTTTCGAATCGATTTGCTCAAGATCATGATCAGAAAAGGCAAAAAAGATTGTAACTTCGGTGGATTTCATGGAAAAGATTGCAACTTTCCAAGAGAATTACCGTCGATTCCTGCGAAATCTGGAATTCTGAGATTGGAAGGTGTTTGGATTGAATCGAGAAATTCAAACTTCGCGAATGGAAATGATTTGCCGGAGAGAGATAGAGAGGAGTTTTTGTTGAGTTTTGGCTACTGCAGAAGGGAAAGACAGGCTAATTATAGTTGACACGTGGCGAATGATGGAGATGGTTGAAGAAATGAACGGTGGATGATGGAGAGAAAGGGAAATGGACGGCAAGAGGAAAAGGATGTCTATGATTGGGGATTGGTTGAAATTACTTTACTAGCCTAGGGCATTCGGCTTAAATGGAGAGTTGCTACCTGCCCACTTCATTTGCCTCTCTACACACTTCATTTAAAAAAAAAAAAATTTCTAAATTACCCATATTCCTCTCCTTCCCTCCCTCTTCCTCTCCCTTCTCCGAAGACCCTGCTCCAACGAGCCGCCGACCCATCTCCCTCTCTTCCTCTCCTGCTCCAGTAGCCCCAGCCGCTCCCTCCCCCTCCCCCTGGTCTCTTTCTTTCTCCCCCTCTCCCCCACATAAGAGATGGCCGCAGGAGGTGACGACGGGATCTCCTGCAACATCGAAGCAAATGTTGCAGTCGAAGCCGCTGGGCTGATCGTCCTTCAAGGCCTTGGCGACCAGATCTTTCCTATCTAGGGTTTTGAGAATCGAAGAAGAAGATCCTTGGTATCGGCGTGCGGCGCTGCGACAGATTTGATCGGAAAGGTCGTCTTCTGGAAGCATGGATTCGATCGATGGTCGCATTGGATTGTCATCGTCGGCGTCTATGCTATTTCTCATTGCGGAAGAAGAAAGATTGCGATTTGGGGATCCAAACGGGTAGAGATTGCGGGAATCCTAGAAATGGAAGATGAGTGGAGGAGGAAGAGAAGCAAGATTGGAAAATCTGTTTTTATGGAAATTGAAATCCATGGAAAACAACAGAGAGAGAGGGGGTGGTCAATGGCGTGGCAGTGGGATTGGGAGGGGGAGGGGATGAGGGCGGCTGGGGCTGCCGAAGCAGGAGAGGAAGATAGGGAGATGGGTCGGCGGCTCGCCGGAGAAGGGAGAGGAAGAGGGAGGGAAGGAGAGGAATAGGGGTAGTTTAGGAATTAAAAAAAATGCAGTGTGTAGAGAGGCAAATGTAGTACGTAATAGCCACTCTCGCTTACATGGTTAATGATTTTATCTCTTGAGGGGTATTTCAGTCTTTTCCAAAAACATGATAGTGATTAAGATATGGAGCTTTTTTTTCTTCAAAATGACCCTTGTATTTTCACGCAATCTCACAAAGGGTCTTCTTATTTTATGTATTTTTTAAGTATATTATCCATTTTTTGTTATTTTTTTAACCGATTATAGGAAAACTTCTTTTTTTATTATTAACGGAGGAGGGTTTCTTAGCCCTTTGGGCTGAAAACTTAAATGACCCAAATGATGATTTTTCTAAAATGCACATTTTCACAAATTTTGAAGCAGTTCACATTTCCACCCATTTGGATATACTAACGTCCTTAATACCATTTTTACAATGTTTTTGAACATCATTCATCGTCCAATCGTAGTATAAGAATTTTTCACATAGAGTTAAAATTAAGAGCTAGAACCATTTGTTGGGGCTTGATATCACATAGGGCTATCAAAATGTCACACGACCCGTTAATACGACACGAACCCACACGATATTAACGGGTTTGGGTGACCCCTTAATGGGTTCCGGTCGTTAATGGGTCGGACCCGTTTACCCGTTAAATTAATGGGTCATTAACGAATAAACCCGGTAACCCATTACGACCCGATACAACTCGCCAAAAAACTATGCCGCCAAGTGTGCATCACATTACCATGCAAAAAATCAAAGTGTGGGTGACATAACTTTTGTTCAGTGGAAGATGCACTTAATCAGAAGAGATACAACATTTACTTAGAAAATGGGCATAGCCTCAAAACATAAAGTATGGCTCCATGATTTAGAAAAGAGATACTTTTTAAGTTTAATGAATGTTTTTTTCAAAATTAACGGGTTAACGGGTCATGTCGTATGACCCGTTAAATAAACGAATTGGGTTCGTGTTTGATTTTTTGACCCGTTTTTTTAATGGGTCGTGTTCGGGTTGAAGTGATTCTAACCCGAATTCGTTTTACCCGCAATCCGAATTCGTTAACACGACCCGATTGAAAGCCCTAAATTATCACATATTGCCATGCCTCCCTCGGCCATTATCATAGATGTAAGGTGGCTACCTCAACTTAAATGGATTTTGTAAGGTTTGCTAAACTTAGACAAAAGGTATTGGTATCATTTGTACATAATGACTAATGGATATTTATTTCATTATTAGACTTAAGGGGGTTTAGTAAAAATATAAAATATAGGAGTTTTTTTTAGATTGTTTGAAAATACAGGAGCTGCTATGTAAAAAAAAAACTCTAAAGTATAGCAGGGCAGTCTGATACAGACATTAAAAATGGGCCACTATAGTCAGTGGGACCCACTTTGATGTGCAAATGATCAGATGACCCACTCATGTCTAAACCCCATCATGATTGGATATTTTTTAATACAAAATGCAGCTGCTTTGAAATGAGAATGTTGCTGCAGGCAACACCTATCCATTGGATACCAATGACACTTGCATGTGATGGTGGGGCCCACCACTTGGCCTTTTTTTTTTTTTTGCTTGGCTGGAAAGTAATCAGGTGGTGGG
This sequence comes from Litsea cubeba, assembly GCA_012931725.1. Lineage (NCBI taxonomy): Eukaryota > Viridiplantae > Streptophyta > Magnoliopsida > Laurales > Lauraceae > Litsea > Litsea cubeba. The sequence continues at coordinate 4,430,010 of CM022946.1, read as the reverse complement.
CCACACCAACCCCATTCAAGGACATCAGCAACTACTTTTCTTTCTTTCTTAATTCTAAAAAGGCATCCAAAGAATAAAGTATGAAGGGACTTTCTTCCTGGCCAAATTCAAAACCACACCCACCAACATTATTGAATTCTTCTGGGTACATATTATATCTAATAAACGACAACAATTGACACTATCATTCCTAATCTGATCCATTTCTCAAATCAGTTCTGACCATTTGTCCTGGTGGCCACATTCTAAAACAATCGCAATTTTGACTAAAATTGAAGAAACAAAGATGACTAATTTTTCTCTTTTATGTGATATGGCTAGTGAAGAGGAGCCTATAAATATGGTACATCAGTGGCAAAGCTTGTATTTTCTTTTTAGGGGTTGGTAATGCACTGCTAATAATATTTATATACTTATTAAGGTTTGGGTTTATGTTTTTTAACTAATTATAGCAGAGAAATTCTAAATTTTGAAAGATATGATTTTTCAAAAGTTTGTGAGCACAATTAAAACATGGAATATTGGTGCTCAAACGAGCACATTCAGACCACATAAAAGAATTATTTTCTTCTTGTGCTAGGCAGTATATCACATCAAATAAAATGTGACTCATGTCAGATTCATGATCTGCAAGTCTATCCATCCACAATTAATTTGTGAAATCTGATTGGTTAGTTGTCACCGAGTCATGCTAAGGTTAATGGTGAAATCTTGTGAGAGGTTTGGAGCTCCACGGTGGGTTCCACATGTTGAATATCTAAACTATTCGAAGTAAATGCTTTCCTTTTAGAAGGCTTTTCCCAAACTTTACTGTGGAGTCTAGATTTTTAAACTTTATTTAGGGTGTATTGGTTGGCATGAGATTTTATACGGTTGTCAAATTTTGATAGGATGAAACAATATATCTCCTTGTTTGAAACAAGGGATCCAAACTCTTTAACAGAATCAACCAACTTTGCCACGAAGAGAAGGGTCTTAACTTTTGGGAGCATCTCCTACTAAAGTAAAATTTGGGTACGTACATGTCATGAAGAGAAGAAGGGTCTTAAATTTTAGTGGTTCTGATTTTAAATAGGCGGGCCTCACTGAGAAATTCCACTTTGCCTCTCCAAGATGCTAGGGGAGGGTGTGGAGAATGACTATTACAACAGTTCTCACCCGACTATCCAAGGTTCGAATCCTGAGTATGTCACCTCTTCCTACGCGTGCGAGCTTCTTTCCTATTTGTGTGGACTTTCTTTTCCAGTTGAGTGGGCTGTCCCTTTTCCTGGATCCCAGCCACCTCTAGCTGGGGTGAAAAAAAAAAATGGATTGGGGGTGGGGGAATGGGGAAGAGGATCCAATTCCAACCCGAGCCTGACCTGCTTACAGCCCTACTTTGTCTTCAAAAGTAACATATAGTCATGGCGCCCTTACCTCTATCAGGAGTTGGCGGGTGCTGAAAGGAACGTTGACACCCAGCGTACGTTAGCACAACTTCTATCCTTTTCCAACTCAGTTGCATTTTCTTCTTAGTCAATATTACATGGTTCCTTCTTAGCACTTTTTTGTATGGTCATTTGAAAACACTGAAACTGTTCTTTTTTTCTTTTTTTTTTTCTTACTTCAAGTAGATGATTTGAAAAGAAATTATAGAAGATGCCCATCAGCCCATGAAGAGAAATGTAAAAAAAAAAAAAAAAAAGATAAAAGGAACCAGATTTCTGCTTCCAACTGGAACCAAGGCTCTTGACATGTTGTTTGACACTTAAATGTTGTGATATCACTAATTGTATTTGGGTTCTTTACCAAATTGGAAATTATACAATGCAATGCAGCAACAGTTCATATGGTGGGACCCACAACTTCTAGGCTGCTGTAGCAATCTGATTGTTGGCTTGCAAAGAAGCAAGATTCATGGTCTATTTTCCACTGAAAAAAGAACAAGAGAGAGAGAGAGAGAGAGAGAGAGAGAGAGAGAGAGAGAGATCAGCAGCCTGTCCACCGCTTGAATGATCTGGATGACCAAAATATGGGCCACACTGTACACAGTGCTTGGCCAGCACAAACTGCAAAACTTCTTCAGGTTATGCAATGTATGGTGTATATCACTGAAAGTATTTCAGTGTATATTTGTAGTTAATTCACTTTGCAACTCAGCTATCAATGGTATTTGAAAGGAACTCAATATGATTGAAGGGTCCAACCCATGAATTGGGTGGACAGTTGGATAGAAAGGGCCCATGAAGGATGCCTAACACCACCTCTACCAACTTGACAACTAGGACAATGAAGAGTTCTACACTTCTACTGAATGCAATCTAACTTCATTTTACATGTTCATTATTTATGGAAAGAGTTATTTTTAGAAGTTGAAGGTGGAATCCAAAGGGCATCCAAGGCGGGTGCTTTTCTGAGGAATTCCAATTGCTTGAAGCATGGGGCGTAGGAAAAACTTAAAAAAAAGAAAGGATTTTAGTCCTTAAAACCCCTCCTTTTTTTCTTTAAAACAAGATGTGTCAATGGGGTTAGGCACCCCATTATGGACTGTGAATAAGGCACAAGCTTCATCTGGTGTGAACACCTTAAATATACCTCATATAGTGAGATGATGCCTCAAATGCAAGCCACTCCTCAGACTTGAGGCATAGAGCATGAGGCACAGGATGTTTTTTGGGGAGCTTGCTCCTTGGTGAGCCTCAAGGCATAAGCCCCAAACACTTCTAAGAACACTGCCGTAACTCCCGTCGACCAACCCATAGGCCTTTGAAACTATAGTCCTAAATCAGTCCATGGACTATTTGAGTTTCAAATTCCTGAGCTTTTTACTCTGTTTATACTTCGGAGTTTGGAAACAAATTTGATGTGTTGATCCTTTTGGGTCCATTTGTTTGATCGGTATTGAATTCCTACAAATTCTAAGTAATGTCTTCCTATTAAAGGGACTAAAACTGAAGGAGTAAAGATGAAAATCTACAATGTGCCATCAAATAGTCTCCCTTTTGATAGGAGATGATTACCAGCTATTACCTTAGTAAATTCTAGGAAAGTGAGAGTCCAATCTACATCTAACCTTATATCATTTGGGACCCTCGCCTCATTAATTCTCTTTTGTTGGGAATCATTTTACTATGAATTCTTGGGAACTTGATACAAAGTAGGCCAATGGGCCGTTTGCATTTACATAAACCATGCTTATATGTATGTTAATGAGCTGCATGGGAGTTTCAAGTCTCCAGTTCTTGGGTCATGTTTTCAGGCAATATGCTTTGTTCAGTAAAGGGGAAAAAAGAAGCTTTGTTCAGCTTCTTTTCTTTTTCTGATATGTGTTATTTATGCAGAAAGATATCAAATTGCGATCTTTTATTTCTGTTCAGCAGCAGTGTGCTCTGTTCAATCTCTTGAATACAACTTGGTAGACTTGGTTCTCATTAGGACAAGACAAAGGCCCTCTTTCTTTTATCTGAAATCATCATCTTATTTATATGGCAATCTTTTTTTTTTTTTTTGGTGAAATATTCTCAACAGTAACATGGTGAAAATATTCCCATCATAAGGAATTTTTAGTGATGATATTTTCTAAATCCAAAATTCTCTTATTATGCGTAAATTGACATGTTTGATACACATGATCTCACAAGTTTTGTTACACAAGATACACATGATTTTCCATTTCGGTTTGCTTTCTGGTCATAAAGAAGACAATATACTAGCCAGCCATGATTCAGAATGCAGATGTGAGGAAATCAACCCCATCTCATGTGATCAAGATATGAACCTGGAACCTGGCATCATACAATAGCGGATCACATCAAGTGTTGTTCCTCCAGAGATTTAGATGCTATCAATCAATTTTTTGGTACTGTAATAAGATGAGACTGATAATTCTAAGATTCTGATACCCTAAGGTATAGTGCTTGTGGTTTGTGAATCGGCTAAGTTGTTGAAACTCTGGGATCTGACTGAGTACTCCCTTATAAGTTTGGAGAAGGCTGAATCCTCTCTTTCTAGAAGTTTAGCTGGCGTGTCATATTCCAATATCCTCCCTGTTTTCAAAACAATGATTTTCTCTGTTAAATCAATCATTGTGTATTTATGCATGCATGCAGCATTCACATGTTTATGTATACTTGTATATGTTTATATGCACGAGTTGTTTTCAGGAATGGCTAGCTGTCCCTAATCTTCGAATGGCTGGGCCTTTGGGGCCCACCAAGAGCATGCAAATCATGGGGGACCAGGGTTTTTAAGGGCTCCATTTGACCTACACATTTGTGCAAAATTTGGGAACCATCTGATCACAGGAGGTAACATTTTGACTTTGTGGGCCTCAAAGTTGTCCAATCTTAGCTTTTAGACTAAGTGGGATTGCTGCCAAAATCTTCTTCATCAATTGGACTCGCCTACACAACTTGGATGAATGTCAGATTTTAACTGAAGGCAAGTTGTGGGGGTTTTTGGGGTTGGGAATGGGATGGGTTTAGGCACTGGAGGAGGCCAGGTGGGGTCTGGAGGCTTGAGACCACTCCTAAGCTAGGAATGGCTATCCCTCAAAATTTCCAATATTTGTATATGAATGCATGTATTATGTGCATCAGATTTCTTTTTAGGATTCGAAGAAGATCTATACCTTCACTGAGAACCAGAACAAGATCACTGTCTATAACAGTGTGTATTCTGTGAGCTATGGTGACAACAGTGCAGTCTTTGAACTCCTGGCGGATGGTCTTCTGGATGACACCATCAGTTGCAGAATCAACGGAGGCTGTTGCTTCATCAAGAACAAGAATGCAGCTTCTCTTCAACAAGGCTCTTCCAAGACAGAAAAGCTGCCTCTGCCCGACACTCCAATTTTCTCCATTCTCAACAACTGCAAGAAGCCGATGTCAACACACAGTGCATCTCACCACCACTCATTTAAATGTAGTTCATTGTCCATATGACGTTTCTTACCTGTTGAGTCCAACTTCAATTCCTTTGCACGCACTATATCACCAAGTTGACATTTATCCAATGCCTGAATAGTATTTATCCAAACCATCCCTGTAAGTTGTCTTATACTTTGAAAATTCATGACTTCAAGCAACTTAAAAGAATGGCTATGTAGTTCTGTACATTTATATTGAAAATTGTAAAAGGAAGAACCTTAGAAAACTATGCTAGCTGCCTGACTGGCCTAAGTCTGCAGTCATGTTCTTGCTCAGAAACAGCAATGATGCAATATGTGTTTGGACATGAATAATGCAGCATTTTCAACATTTTTTTTTACTATCATAATAATTAATATTGTCACCATTAACAAACAAAAAAAAAAACACTTAATATTGTCATAATAGTGGTCATCCAAATGAAAATGCAGAAATATTGCATGATTCAGAAATGACTTGCAGTAATTTGGCTATATAGCTTGGAACCGAATAGTTTATTTTTAGTTTTTTACAATTTATGACAGAAGACGAAAACCTTGCAATATTTACTCCAGCTCGTTTCTTTTATCTTTCAATGAAGGGGGCCACGGGGATTACTGTCTTTTAAATGACTGGAGGGCTACTTAATCACTCTGTCTAGGTTTCTCTCTTTCTTCAAATGGAAAATAACTCTGGAAATGATTCTCATTTAATAAATTATTGTAGAATTAGTAATTTGCTACATATTCAAAAATAGAACTTGGTAATTTCCTTTCTTCTTATCTTAGTTTCATTTCTTGATTTTTCCTTAATTTTCTTAATCAAAGGGAGTGTTTGGGAACATAGTTCCACTAGAGAAAAGGATCCCCAGGAGACAGACAAGTTCTGCTATGGCTTTCTTTCATAAGGCTGATGTGATTCTTTTATAATGTTGCTCTTCTTCTTTTTTATTGTAAGAAGCAAGAAAAACACCCCTTCTTTCTATATGAGACAATGGTGTCAGCCTTGCATTTTTTTTTAAGCAGTAACAAGACAGAAACAAGAATATGGAAAACTAAGGTGAGTCTGGTTTCCACATAACAGATTTATATTTCTATTTTCGAATTTTGTCTCTAAGAAACAGGATACCCAGTTCACTCAGTGTACCTGTTGGAAAGCTACTCAAAATTGTAAAGCATCTAAGGAATATTAATGATAAAACTTATCCACTTGCCTCCCATATTTCAGTGTCAGAATATTTGTCTAGTGGATCAAGATTTCCTCTCACTGTTCCCTCAAACATAGTTGGGTCTTGTGGGATGATGCTGAGCCTTGCTCTCAGATCATGAAGACCTATCTTGCAGATATCCACATCATCAATTACGATGCTTCCTTCTCTCGGCTCCACAATACGGAATATAGCCTGTATCAGAGTTGATTTCCCACTCCCAGTCCTTCCTACAACTCCGACCTTTTTCTTTCCTGGAAACGTGCATGTAATATTTTTCAAGACAGATGGAAAATGCTCGGCATAGCGGACCTGTGATTGCAAACAAGATAATGTGAAGAGATGTATAAAATGTAACTCTTTAAAGATGAATCAATAGTGTAATCTCTGTTCCAGATGAACAAATAAATGCTGTAGTCTAAATTCTGCACAACAAATGACAGGTGGGGGCTGGTTGAGCAGTTTCCAGAAGTCTTAGGTACAGAGATAGATATGAGTGTCCTTACCACGACACAGAGATAGATATGAGTGTCCTTACCACAACATATGGGAATCTAATGCTGTGACTCTAATGTCATACTAGGTAAAAGATGCGATCAATAAAGAAAGTTCTGCAAACATAGTGAGATGATGCATCATATTCATTCTATTATTTCATATCCTTGTATTCACTTGACTTCATATAATATTTACCAGTAACACTTACTGACATACACAAACGTATAACTCATTCGTATTACATTTATAACTCATGATGGTTCATATTAAATAACTTGGCAGTAAGTAGGTAGGGCACAACTTATCAGGAGACCTCTATACAATCTATCTGCTGACGCAATGCTCCTGGGCTACATAAGTATCCATATGTACTTCATTCTTCCAAGTTTGAATCCTTTGTGCAGTTAGTAGAATCCTAAATTTGTGTTCTTTGTCCATCTCTCTCATATTGTTAATTTGCAATAATCTATTGTCGCATGCTGAAAGCTATACATATTTTTATTGGTCATGTTGAGAGCTATATTAAGGGCACAAAATGACATATGCACTCAAATTTTCATAGCCATGTGAATAGACTGTATTAATTTGGAGTATCAAATTAATACAGTCTATTCACATTCTGCACCCTATTGACATGAATGTTTACTTAGAATATTACACGATCTGAAAGCATATGCTTTATATTTACGGTTGCTGAATATACCTGCAAGTTTTTGAAGCATATTGTCCCATCCACAGGCCAATTTTTTTGTGGTCTACATTCTTCAATCACTAAAGGAGCTTCGCTAGTAAGTTTCGAATATTGTAAGATCCTTTCTACTGAAATCATTTTATTTTCTGCATTGCATATATTCCATATAACAGATGCTTGTTGTACATTCAGATTTAATCCATATGTCACCGCCAATCCTGCGATGCCTGTATAGCAGAAGTGTATTCTATAAGCACTTTGTTCAGTACAAGGATCAGTAAAACTTTTATAAGACTTTTGAAATTTGTATTGGAAGTCTTACTTGGGTTAATAATTCCATCTGGGAGGCTCACAAGCAAAACTAAAGAGAACGCAAACATGAAATTTGACAACAGGTTTAGTCTGAAGGAAAGCCATTCCATTGCAGAAACATTGTGGAACCATGGCCTTGAGTGTTTGTCAATGAGGCTTAGGTTTGCATAAGTGAAACGGTCTTCATGGCCAAAAGCCCGGATTGTTGCAGCCCCTGCAAGTGATTCTGCAAAATGATGAAGGATGGGAGTTCTTTGAATGCCGGATAGGCGGGCCAGCTCTCTTGCAGTCGGGATATAGTATTGCTGCATTGACCATCATGAAAATTCACACTAGAGATTGTTAATTAGAATAGCATTCCCTTTTCGGGAGATGCAGCACTTCTAGTGATAATAGTACGATTTAAGGACGTGTTTCTGTAACTCCAGCATGGAAACATATTTCCAATGAGGGGAGGATGGACTTCGAAATCCTTGCTTCCAAGGGAAAACGATTATTTTTTGTTATCTTTTCTGCACGGAAATCACATGCACAAAACATCCAAATGCGTATGGAAGTAGAAGGACCACTTCCATAGAAAACCTGGTGCTCAAATGCACCCAAAAGGAAAAACAGTGAGACTCCCATCTGAAAAAAATCCGCAAGGCCTTCCCTGGGGTATATTCAGGTGGGAGGCCAAATGTTGATTTCCACTTTCTACTCAATAATGAAATATCAGAATATTTACCTCCATTCTGATAAATTTGATACTGCAGTATATGAAAGCTGAATTTTTGCAAAATGATTTGGCCTTCTTAATTGGATGACCGACACTATTCTAATATTGAAAATGTCACATTAAAATAATACACAAGGCTGCATTAGGACGTGTGTGTTACAGAGCCTAACTTTGAGGTAAATCCATGTTCAAATGGATTCTTCAAACCAATCAACCTAGTTTTTATTAATGAGAAAGAAAATGCCTTTTTAACGCAGAGTTTGAAAAGCTGAACTTGAAGTCCGTGAGGCTGGGGGACCTCCCAATCCCTGTGTACTTTGAGAACTAAACCCAGGTTTTAACACCTCTCTCCCTATTTTGAAAATGCACACAGAGAGAGTTCACAATCTATACATGTATCCATGTCTTTAAAGATATTCTATAAATTACTTGGCTAAACAATTACGTCACTTTTTTGTTTTTTGCTTAATGAGGTTTTTAAGTATTGACTGAAAATTGTAAGATAATCTTTTAATCATTTCCAGACATAATATGTTCCATCACAGGAAGATTCTTACCTGGTACCATATGCAGATTGCAGTCACTGGAATGAATAGAGCGAAAACTTGCCATGCTACCTGTGACATAACTGCGATAGTTCCCAGAATCTGTATTATTGAAAAAGCACACCAACCTAATTTGTTTGCCATTTCCAAGTCTAACACACTTTGGTCCGTAGAGGCCTGTGATTAAGATCATTAAATTTTATAAATTATCAGAGTTTGCAGGCCATATACTTACATAAATACATTAGTATATGCACTCATATCTAACTTGCACAGGAACACACATTGGCATTATATCTTTGAGTTGTATTTTTCAAAAAGGATCAATGCTGGGTTAGCAAAGGGGAGACAACCTGGTTGAGTGTTGCATGATCACGGAGTGCTTCTTGGGTCAAAGGGATGATTTTATAAGAAGTATGGGCCTGAATGTTGAGCAATTAGGAAATTACAATAAGCCAAGGTATATGTCATTGAAGATACATATTGTGATGGATATGTGGGCTTACAGGAAAGGATATAATTATGAATGCATATATAGGAGGAATCTACAGGGAGAATCAAGAAATGCCGTTCGAGATAGTCTTGGATGTACACACAAGATCAATAACAGCTAGTCTTGGATGTACGTACAAGATCAATAACAGCCCATATACATGTATCACAGTGTTATAAGTTCAAGGTGTTGTAAGCTTGATATACAGTGTTACACCGTTCTCTATAAGCTTAAGCTTTTAGAGTAAAGTGGTTGTCAACATAGTATCAGAGCGGGAGGTCGAGTGTTTGAATCCCCTGGGCTGTTGTGCCTTGTATTCTCTCACGGAGGGTGTGATCCCAGTGCGGAGCTCCTTTATTCTTCCATGGAGGGTGTAATTCCCATGAAGGAGCCCACACGAAGCTTGATATACATTGTTACACCTTTCTCTATCAGCTTAAGCTTTTAGAGTAAGTGCTTGTCAACACAAGGAACTAGGAAGAGAACGTTAAAGACTTAGAATTTAGTAGTGAGAAAAGACAAGCTAGATTATGGAGTTATATAGAACATGGGTTGAGCTGAAAAACAGAATCTCTGATAAATTAAGCTTTGATGAAAACATGTCTACAGGTTTATATATTTACTTACCCTGTTTAAGATCCTTCCCGTTGGTGTAGAATCGAAGAAGGACATGGGAGAATGTAGGACACTATGCAGCATGTTTACAAAGAACTTTTGTGACGTCAGAAGGCCTGCAATTACTACCCCCATTGCTCGGACCAAGACACATAGTGAACTTCCAACCGAGAGGAGTATGTATACTATGAACAGGACACTTGTTCTTACAATTGGTTCCGATCCCATTGTTGGAGGAGTGGCCCACGCCATCCAATAGTTACTTGCCACTTGTAATACCTGGAAGAGTGACTGTGCTATGATTATGACTGGGACCAAAGCCCCGCCACGCACTGTCGTCAAGTAAGCCCAGTATACATCCTTCCCGATTCTTCCTTTTTCTCTTTCTTCATCCTGAAGAATTCTCCCTTCTTTGTCGTTGATCTCTGCACAGAGATTCTGTTCAGACTCGTGCCTAGTACAGTTTTCAAGCTGAGTATCTACTGTAGCTTCAACATCAGAATCATCTTCATTTGAATATTCTGTTTTCTTTCTTTCATGTGTTTGAATTGTCCTACTTGAATTTTCAGCAGTGACAATTGATTCGAGAGCTTGGCTGTGTGCTCCAACTAATACCTCAAATCCTATATTTTGTTGTAGAAGATCTTCAAATTTTCCAGCCTGTGCAATCCTTCCATTTTGCATTACCTGTTAAATAATAAGATACTTTCTCTTTGTCAGTTATGTTCCTGTTTGGATTTTGTTTCTCATTGTCGGAACTTTGCTAGCTTTAATCTTGGAAACAAATAATAGAACATGGCATAATTTAGTTGCTATAGCTGTCATTTGTAATGTATGAAATACAAATCATGGTCTCTGTTCAGTATTATGGTGGGGCTGTCTTTTACAACTTTGCTGCCTCAGATCATGATTTGTGCTAGAGAAGGCAGAAAGAAATGATTCCATCAATTGTGGTTTTTATGTCATGCTTCCCAAACTCATAATGGAATACATAACCGTTCTGCTCTGCAAAATTATTCAAACCATTTACAATTTTCTGTTCGAGGTCTATCCAAATGTTTCCTTGTTTATCATATAAGACAGATTGACTGAATCCTAGGTTGGAGGTAAGATGAATTGTAATTACCAGGATAAGGTCTGCTGCTGGAAGAAATTCGACTTGGTGGGTAACGTAAAGTAGAGTCTTGTCTTTGAGAATCCCCATCAGACAGTCCTGAACGACAAATTACGGTTAATTATATGGTTATTTTCACAAGTATTCAGATCAATTGGAGAGTATTTAATGTGTTTCCTTACTAGAATAGTCTCACAAAAACAAACCTTAAACAATTGAGTGCCTGTATGTGCATCCACAGCACTGAATGGGTCGTCAAGAAGGTAAATGTCTGCATCTTGATAGGCTGCTCGTGCGATTTGTATCCTTTGCTTTTGGCCTCCACTCATATTAATTCCCCTTTCTCCTATCTCTGTTAAGTCTCTACAGGGAAAGAGGTCAAAATCCTTTGTCAAAGCACATGCCTGGATTGTATCATCATACCTGGCACTGTCAAATGGATTTCCAAAAAGGATATTTTCTCTAACATTGCCTGTCAGGATCCATGGTGACTGAGGAACATAAGCCTTGGTTCCACTAATCTTCACAGTCCCTGAGAGTTTTGGTATTTCTCCAAGTATGCATGAAAGCAGGCTTGATTTTCCTGAACCAACGGTTCCACAGATAGCCACTTTCATCCCCTTCTTGACTTTCAACTGTATCCCGCTGAGGGTCGGGCGGTTAGAGTCTGGATCCCAACTGAATTTCCCACCATCGATTTCAATTTCGAACTCTGCTTCATTTCTTGGAACAAACTCAATTGCATCAGACTGAATTTCATCCTCTTGGAGGTAATCTGCGACTCGATCAACTGAAACTTTCGCCTGAGCAAGTACTGATAGTAAATCTGGGAGATTAAAGATTGGATCTTGCAACATCCGGAATGTTGCCATAGCTGATAACACTCTTCCAGCTGTAAGAGGAATTCCCATTAAAATACATGCACCAAAGGTCACCACTGATATGAATGTGGGTGCACCCCAGAAAATGAACGCCGATATTGCTGACAGCCTCAGTGATTTCCATAACCAGTCGTATTCTGTCTTTCTTAAGTTGTTGAGCCTGTGGAGGTATTGAGTATCCCAGGCTTGAAGTTTTAAAGTCTTGATGTTTCTGAGAACTTCTGATGTCGCTTTCATCCGGGCATCTTTCGCTTCCATAATTTTCGACTGTAGTTTTTTCTGGATTCTTGTTATGGGTACGTTGCATGCCATAATCATAGCTGTTGCTGCTAATGCTGCCAATGAGCCCAGATGCAAACTCATATTAAGAACGTAGATGGCGAGTGATATCTGTATGGGCAGCATCCATATTATGTTCAAATACCATATGAAGTCCGTGATTCGTTGGATATCTACACTCATATAGTTAATGATCTCTCCGCTTGTACGCCTCTGTCGGGACTGGCTTGATAGATGCAGGCCCTTTTGGTATATATGGGATATCAGAGCTGCTCTCAGGCGCAAACCAAGCTGCCGCGCTCCAAAAATCCATTGCCTCTGTGCCACTGTTTCGACCATTTTGGCGCTGAGAAATGCAACTGCTAGCATGTATCCACTTTCTAATTTCCGCTGATTTTTTTCGCTTAGGAACTTTACAAAGTCATCAATGAGGTAGGGACCAACATATGAAGCACTTGCACTTATAATTGCAAACATTGCATTGATTGCTGCCTTTTTCCTGATAAATAGGAAAATAGTTTTGTAGATGAATGAGTTGTGGAGGCCATCGTTTTCCTTGACTCTATTGAGATCATTGTCAAATGAATGGGTTAGGAATTCAGCAGAGTCTTTGATATCAACATCTGGTACCTCATCTTGTTCAAGAGGTTTCTTGATTCCAACAGCAAACAGCGGATTAAGCCAGGAGAAAGTGATCAGTTGGAAAAGTGTGGCTTTTCCATAGATGGATTGCCGGGTGCCTTCCACATTCTTTTCATTTGGGCTGTGCAGAAGTGGGTCTGTAAGGCTGCTGGCGGAGAACACACTGATTCCTGTTATCCCTCTGATTGAAACACCTGAAAGGTAGGCACATGCAAGAAGACTGAGAAAGTTGGCATATTCTCCAATCTCTGGGTACCGATTATATGTAAGGATGGAATGAAGAACAATGGATGTGCAGACAACTGAGTGGAAGAAGCTACATATCCACCACACTCGAAGAATCCAAGGAAGCTTTACTAATTTCGCTTTCTGAAAACCAAGAACTACAACCAATGCCACAGACCATGACATACATTGTGCTATTTCTGCCAAAAAGACCAACTGCTTGGATTTGCAATGGCCTCTGCTGCCTTTCAACAGCAGCCATAGAAGTATCAGTAAGTGGGTTGTCAATAACAATGAACAGCAGCCTATACTGGCCTTATATGAGAAACCAGAAGTTAAACCAAACACCGAAGATATCTCAGGTGTGGATTTCTGTAATGATTCTTTCTCTACTATTATTGATCTCTTTGCACATGATGTGTGCACTTTGTTTTGTAGAAACTGAAGTAATAAGCTGCCAAGGAATATGAGTTGGACAAGTATGACAAGTTCCTCGCATATGCATGGTGAGTTTAGCTTTGACACCATTTGCCATTGTTGAAGAAATTGGAATTCTGTCAAGCAGTGAAGAATGGTATTAGTGCCAAGATAGAAGAAAATGTAAGCCAATGCATTTTATCTTTAAATATTTTCATTGGGTCTGGCACCTCAGAAAATGTACTTTTTCTTGGTGCCTTCCCATACATGTGGGGCCCATCATTTGGTGATTCCACTCATTTGATAGGCCCCACTATGGAAGATTGTGACCTGAAAAAGTTATTGATGAAATAATATAAATCAATCAATCAGTCCCCTAAAAATGTGGTTAAGAAGAAAAAAGTACACAAACATTCACATCCAACCCCAAAAGGGGCCAAAGGTTGAAGAGTAGAGATATTCCAATCAAGAGATTTTATTGGGCATGCCCTATCAACCAACAACCTGCTAGATGCGCAAGCATGAACTCAATGACTCCTAGTCGAAAAGCTCGATGGTGCAGGTGCCTGTTTCCCAGAAATCATGCATACCATTGTTGCAAGTAGTATCACTATAATTCACTACACTACCTATGCCATCTACTAGTGTTGCTTTCTAATGCTAGTTAAGGTCCTCAAAATATTGAATAATATGACTTCATCAAGATTAGAAAAAAAAAACTGGAATCATTCCAAAATGTTGTTTCACTATCATCTACACATTACTGATAATAAAATATATATATATCATCTACACATTTTTCCAATGGATTGCTGAAGCTCCATTAGAACAACAAGAAAACAGTTAGCTTCAAATTTTGAAGCCTTCTTTCGTCCTTATCGAAAGCACAGCTCTCTCAAAACCATGTACATTTTCTCTTCTTTACAACAAACATCTTTCACATCCCTTATACCCGAACCTTGTTCCTTGTGTTAGAACTAGATGTCCTATTAACACCCTAGTATATGCAACCTGAACAATGCATGACACCAGTTCTTCAATGTAGTTTTTGTTAGAATATTCCCAAATCTCGGGATCAACAAAATATGGATTTCAATCTAAATAATACAAACTAATAATCCATTCCAAATAATAAAATACTTGGATCCATTGCTTTTCTTCCTCAAAGGGACCTACAACTTCATACTACTTTGTTTCTACAAATCTAAGTCCATGTTTGACAACTCTATTTTACACATCTATTTGTCTAGATGTCTAAAGTGGGCAAAGTTTTGAAAAATAAGAGCATTTGGCGCACGATTCTACCATCTACCCGCTTTAGAGAAGTAGAGGCAAATCATCTTAAAATGAAGGGCTCTATTTCTGGGCTTGTGAATAGAGCTTCAACTTTTTTTTTTTTTTTTTTTATGGCTCTATTTTGCATGGCTTTGTCCAAATAAAAATATAGATACCAGACAAGGCCAAAGTGATGGTCTTGCAATATTTCCAAATATGGAAAGTTATCGTGAGAGATTTCCTTTTATGGGCTCTTTGACTTTTCCACATTCATCCCTTCCATCAATAGATGTGAATCTTAAATTCATTAAATGGCAATGAATAGGATATAATTTTCACACGGCAAACAAAAGAAAACCAAAGGCCATTCATGCACTTGTTGATGTAAATGGAAAGAGGAAGAGTCCATTTGGTGGTCATGTGGACCACACAGAAAGGTATTCCAATAGTCTTCACCTATGCTAGAAATATGAAGCAAGTAGCATTTAAAGCATTTAATTATCACGAAAAAAAAAATCTGTAGCCCAATCCTTGCTCTATTATACAAATAAGTCCATGTTGACACCTCTATTTTCAGCCTCTATTTGCCTAAATGTCTAGAGCGGTCAGAGGTTATGAAAATAAGAGTGTTTGGCACAATATTCTGGCCTCTGTCCGTTTTAGACATTTAGAGGCAAATCCTCTAAAATCCAAATACTCAAAAAGTGGGCAGCTGAAAAATAGAGCTTTGACCTCTTCTTTGTATGACTCTTTTTTTTTTTATGGCTCTATTTTTACTGGGTCTGTCATAAAAAAGAGTAGAGATACCACACATGGTGCCTCTGGATTTAATGTTTGGATCAGAATATTAGCAATACCATCTATTCTAGTAACTTTTTTTCTGTTGAAGGTTGATAGTTTCCTGGTCAAGAATCTCTATTTTTTCTTGGACATCTCTCAGTTCCTGCTACCTTAATTAAGATACATCTGAAAAGAAGAAAATGCTTATGTAAAATCTTTGAAATCTTTAACACAGGTCTGGGAACACAAAAAGGACTCAAATGATGATGATTATCTTGAGAGATTCAAGTGAAATATAGAAAAACATGATATTAAGTGATTGAATTAATGGTCTGATGTGTTTCGATGTGATCCAAACAATGGCAAGGATCACTTTGATCAGAGTGATATTTGAAATTCAAATGCATGAGAGGAGGGGGGTTTTTCATCTAATCATCTTTCATCATGATATGTGGCCCACTTTATGGATTTTAGATATGGGTGCACAAAAATCTGGGTTTATTATACCAATGAGGTCTAACTACCGTAGATTGTTTCATTGTGGGGCCCACATGCTCACCTACATACATCCCAGGTGGTTGGATTAATTAGAGGAGTCTCCTGTGGATTGCATTCGACTAAATCTCAAACTGATTGGATGTTTGGATGATAAATATAGCCATTGAATGAAGGGTTGCATGGTGATGGTGGGACCTCATGATTCCAACCATCTGTTTTGGACCCCACTATCTAGATGGGAATGGTCATCAGGATGAGATCTGTGCTATTTGTAATGAATCAGGATCCTCTAGGGGATTTGAACCACAGTGAGCGTGGGTGGACCGTGCCACGTCACCATAGGGCAGGGCCCTGCCTTGGACACACTGGCAAGCTGTCCGCGTGTATGGACTGTGTCCAACCACGCTCACCGTGGGGTAAAGCCTTACCAGCTTTGGACTCATTTGTAATCCATCTGGGCACCTTTCTATCCAACTGTCCACAACAGTACCCCCAATTTGTTATGTTTCGCCAATCCCACTTTTGGGACCACTTCTATTCATGTCACAATGTTCGATCAAACCCTTCCCCATGAAATATGTTGGGCCTGTACTTCACATTAGAAGTGATGTTCACCATAGGATTCAGGTGATTGTCATCATATGATGATATAATGTTGTATCAGGAAAAAGAAGATCAACTCAACGGGGAAAATCACCTGGTAAACGAATTCAAGGGGAGGATTTGATCAAGAAGAAATACCTTGATGATAAGTAGGACCACAATGTAGATTTTCTCAACAGTAACAACACCACAATTTGTAGTACTGTCAACGGTATAAAATTAGCTCTCTCTCTCTCTCTCTCTCTCTCTCTCTCGCTTCACACTTTGGATCAGTACACTAGTCTCTTAACTCAGCTGCTTACTTTAACTTTGGATCAGTACACTAGTCTCTTAACTCAGCTGCTTGCAGAAGTAAAGTAAAATTAGATAAATAAGATTTAAATGTGATCAAGTTTTATACCGGCTGTCAACCTAATGCAACCCTCCTCCTTAGACTAAACTGGCATATTCATATAAGAGAGTAGGCGGAGAGAATGAGGGGTTGCTCAGCCAAGCAGCCCGCATCTCACCCGGATGACTAGAGATAGATCCTTGGTCTCCCCCACTCGTCACATGTGTGAGTTCCTACTCCCCGTGTGTGCAGGTTCTCTCTCCTCACATATGTGAGTACTTACTCCCTACATGTAGTTCTCTCCTAGCCTTCGCGAGTCCCCTTTCTCGCGCGTGTGTACTCTCAAGGGTCCAGACCCCCTTTTGCTGGGCTACCAAGAAAAGAAAATAGTAAGATGAAAAACCAGTTTTCTCGGTAGACTACTATTGCATGTGCTTCCACTAGCAGCTAGCCATTTTTCTCTAATTCAATATAGCATCTTACAAACTAATGCTCAAACCATTCCCAAGCATGATCATAATATCAGACGGAAAAAAACAAAGGTGACAGCATCAAGATAACAAACCATACTCCACATAGGTATAACATAACTGCTATATATAGGAACCTACTGCTCTTCATGCTTTACCATACTACATATTGGTCAGCTTACTTGATACATTGTAGTACTCCATCATGTCTGCATAAAGCACTCCCCCACAATCTTCTTCCAACGCGTACTTCTTCACTGCAGCACCAGAGAAATTCAGCAGGTTAAGATGAGGGACAGATGCTCAAAAAAGCTCTCCAGCAAACAAGCGGTCGACTGCTTGGATTCCAAAGAGAGGGACGGATATTCGGACAAACCAAGAAGGGAATGGTGTTGTTTGTATGTGGTGTTGGCAAGTAGAGAGTGTGTCTGGGGGAACGTGATGCTGTCCTGAGGACGGCAGATGTTTTTTCCTTTTCCACAGATTGTTTAAACTCAAGTTGCAGCAGTATTATTAGTGGAATGAAGGAGATGAAAACAAGTTAAGGCAGTGGTTGTTAGATAAAAAAAAAAAAATACAAGGAAATGACTTTGTTCTCTTCCTCAATCTCTATGCCTGCATGAAAAGGACTGGTTGGAGTTTTATGTAGTGATATAGACTTTTGGGACCTTGGAAGATGTTGGAGTTTGAGTGTATCAGAAAATGAAGGTGTGATGTGGGCTTTCTGTTTGTTTTGTGTTTTAAAATGAAGGGGATATCTCCTCTTTTACCTACACTGGTTTTTTTTATTGTGTTCCTTGGTTTTTTAGTGGTTATGCAACTCAATCATATCAGGCGCATTACAAGCTTGTCTTTATTTGAATGAAGTTAGGTCTAACATACCACCCACATGTGATGAAGGTTCATGAATCTTGATTAGTACTGGCCTTTGTGATGTCTTTTCTTTCTTTGCCTTTTTACGTTTTCTTGTATGAATAATGTGAGATTGTCTATAACTAAAATAATTAGTGCAAAGAAATATATAGAAATAAATTGAGTAAATGAAACTAAGGTGAGCTTCACTTTGCTTAAATTCATTTCATGTTAAGAGACCAAATATGTTATTTGACACATGTCAAGCTCAACCAAAACCTAGCTTCATTTGGACTTGACTCGAGCTAATTCAATCTTGCTTTAGGTCACATTTGTGTAACCACTTTTTCATAGAAATAAAAATGAAAAGAAGTACAAAAAAGTAGTTCAGTTTTCCAAGATTTCACGGTAATGTTTCTGATTTTTTCATGGTTGGGGAGGAGTGCTTTTTGGTGGAAACAGAAGGGAAAAGTAAGACATTTTTCCATAGAGAACCTTTTCCATTGTTTGGTGTAAATATTTTTCAGCGAGGAAAAGTGCAAAAGTGGTTCGATTTTTTTGTGATTTCATGAAAAAAAAATTTTGATTTTGTTTTGGGGGTGGGGAGGAAAGGTAAGGAAAGAGATCCATTTCCAAAGATGCTATAAATATGAGAAGGGAACTCACACACGTGAAAAGAAGCTGCTTACCCAAGGTTTGAGCCTTGGGCTACCAAGTGAGAACTACTGCTCCTTACCACTCGGGTAAGGAGCCGTTCTCATGGCCTTGTTATGTTGAGATAAACTCATAAAAGTCGATAAACAAAGGAGCAAGTCTTCATATTCTTTTTTTTTTTTTTTCCGAAAGTCTTTATATTCTTATTAATAAGAGCTAACATAAAGCTTGAACAACCTCACTGCATATGAGAAACCTGCTGTCAACCAAAAAACGAAGGGGAAATGAAAAGAAAATTCAACCTCCAATGTAAAAGAAGATTTATCAAACTGCAAATTCAGAGTTACTATTATACCCCAAAATCCAAAGTTATTAATGAAAGTCACTTTATAATTTTTTTTAGTCCAAACATTTGAACCATCTTCAATCACTATGTAGCAAATCGCAATCATATACAACCTAGGGCCACATTAAACTGTGAGAGGTACCCCTAGGTGGGATATTTCAAATACACAAACACCAGTACACCACAGTTGTCAGATGACATCTCCGTTCGTGCATTGATATGGGAAGACACTTAGGCCCTGTTTCTTTAGTGGAATTTCTGCCAGGAATTCACCATGTCCAGGAATTCTTGGACATGATGTGACAGGTTGTCCCCTGGAATTTCTGAACTCCATGTTTCTTTTCTAGCATTTATGGATTCCAATCACCTTTTGACCTTTGGGAATCCAGGAATTCCACTCCCTATGCATTTTTGTGGAATTCCTGGATGCTCAAGCCCAAAGGGGTATCCTGAAATTCCACTTCGTCTGAGAATTCAGGAATTTCACAGACACGAATTCCTAAAATTCTACCAAAGAAACGGGCCCTTAGGTGTGTCGGAAAAACGAATGCATACTTTGAGTAGTTTTCACATTCAATACCTCTGGCCCTCTATTATAGGCAAATAAGATGAAACTTCACCAATCTCCTAAGCACATGCTCCTCTTTTCATCCCATTGGTCCCGAGAGTTGTCATTTTCAGCTCAGTGTGTTTGTGTAATGAGAAATTCTGTGACAGATAGGAAAACATTTTGATTTTTCATGTAACCCATAATTTTGTTATTTGGTGCGTCATGCTTTACTTGCAAAAGAAAAAAAATGAACTGACTTTCCTCATTAGAGGGGATGTTAGTTTCCTTCGAACGAGGTGAAAGTGCAAGATTCTTCTCTTCTGTGAAAACAAAAGCCATCGGAGCAAAATTCTTTCACTACAGAAATGAGTCCTACTTGTTCTACGTGCCTTGTAAAAGCTGAACTTGAGCCAAGTTCAGTAGGGACTTGTTCAAGCTTGATTCATTTCTTTTCTGCCAAGTAGGTAAAAAAAGGTCAACTTGAGCTCAATCCAATTAAAAATAGGTTTAACCTCAAAACAAGTTCGGCTAGGCTACAAAATCTCATAAGCTAGCTAGGCCCTCAAAGCAAGTTAGGAGCTCTAGCATTGGATTCTACAAATTCACAAACGTGGATTGATCGAGTCCAATGTCAAGATCCAATTGATATCCTTCGTGGAATTGTCCATCTATGAAGGTTAGTGGCCAACATCACTTGTTGCCGGCCAAAACACACATTGTTTAGTGGTGCTGGCACTTTAGGTTCACATGTATACCCGGGGATATATATATCCCTTCTAGTTTAAGGTATCACTTCTGACCAGTATCACAATATAACTTGAAAACTTCACCAAAAATAAACACAGCTTGAAATAAAACACCCACTAGCTAGAGGTTCTTCACCCACGAGCATACCAGCTCATGGGTCCTACTTCGATGCTTTCCTATCATTGGGGGGGGGGGGGGGGGGGGGGGGGATCATGAAGATTCACTTGATTATCTAAGCTTTTAATTTAAGAGCCTTGAACTTTAATAATCTATAATCATAGAATTTTTTTTACTCAAATACAACAACAAATAAAAGTTTGATGAGGAATGTTGGGAGGATAAAGAGTGAAATAGATAAGCCCTGCAAGATTTCTTGGAGAAAATGCTCCACCACTAGCTTTTGAGTGGGGCATATTATGATTGCCCCACTCACTAGCTAACTTTTAATTATTCTCATTTTGACAGACTCCCAGTGGCCCAAGCACTCGCACTAGAAAGTACTATTAGGACCCCTGAAAAGTTTATGCTCTGCAGGGCTTTTATACTTGGTGGGTGCTACCAGCTTTTTGCTTCATTCTATAAAGTTGCATGTCACTGGGCATTGAAGTCCCATTTTCAAGGAATCTCATAACTTCCCAGTTTCAATGATTGTTAAATATTCTTAAAAAATATACTTTGCTTTTTCATATACAAAATTAATTGAAATAGAAGTTATAATAAGTAGAAGATAAAAACAGTTTTTCACTTTGGGTCCTTTTTTATAATTATTCTGTCACATGTCCTGTCTTGGCATCATTTGATCTCCCGGTTATAAACTCATCAAATCAGATTTGAGTTTATTTTGTTTCCTATGTAACTCTACCTTGTTTGGTTAGAGGATATTTGAGAATTTTTGTTTGGGGAATATCTGAGTTCTCTAAAGGTATATTTGTACGACGAGAGAATTTTATGATAAGGAGGAAAATTGTTCTAAATCTTTATGTAGTTCTATGTTCTATTTTTTTAGTGCGACAATATTTTTCTTATAAAAAGTAAAAATTGAACTAATTCTCCACTATAGAGAAGATTTCAATTTCCAACAAGAATGCAAGATTCCTCTCTTTAGTGAAAATATAAATTTGTAGATTGAGAAATCCTCTCGTTGTACAAATAAACTCTAAAAGTTGTCCCCAAATTGTATTCAAGAATACTTAAGGGCCTAAACATTTGAAAATTTCGAAATATGAGAGTTTGAAGAATTCCGTAAGAAGGGAAAGATCTTATATACAGTTTTTTGTATTGTAAATGTTTGTAATAGCTGGATAGATGAGCACTTAATAGAAAAGATCGCATTTCTAATACTTGTGGGGTTTTCTATGAAAAGCACACACAAATACATAAGTATATAAATCACAAATTTTCAGTAATACCCAACCCTTTTCTAGCTTAGAAAGGGTTCAATATGTGGAAGCACCACTCCCCCCTATAAGTTTAAGTCCTTCACATTCATTACCTCATGTTCTTGTAGGCTGTAGCAATAACTTGAATTTGACATTTGTGTTGTGTAAGCCCTTCAGTTGATCATGCAGATTTTGACACTCATCATGTTTTATCTAATAGCTAGAATTTAAAAAGTTCCAAACCTTACAAACATTACTTTGGATGGTTTTCATTTTTTTTTTTCATTAATGAGGCCATTCAAATCCATTGATCTCAATGATTGTTATGCTTCCAAGTAAGCTCCAAGAGGCTAAGCATTTAAGCGTAGGGAAGATTGGCGATTCCAAAAGATTATGTAATTTATGTGAGGATAGAAACACTCATGGTGGGTGCATGTGTTCACCCACATGAAATCATATTTATCCCTACCAAAAAGAATCAAATTATCTGTGATACAATAAAATAGTACCGCCCCAAGCTGACAAGGAATGCTCAAAATAAATAGGAATTGGCAGCTTGCATGGTCCCTACATTTGAAAGACAAGGGATCCGACAACATATGTAGGTATGCACGTGAAGAAAGTATGTAGTTTTGTATGGAGCTATCACTGAGAAATGATTTCTAAAAGACTTTCATCTCCCAAGTTGATGAAGTTTTCTACTCCATTGATTTGTCACATTTGTGCTCTTGGCGCCTTTTGAAATGCCTGTAGGATTTGAATTATGTTTTGAGAAAGATGTCAATTCAAGTCCTAAGTTTGGTATTTTGATGGGGAAATCCTACCATATATATATATGTGAGTGAATTCTAGCCCTACGTTTGGCATCTTGATGAGAAAGTAGGTGAGGAATAATTTCTTGATGAGAAAGTAGGCGAGCTATCACTGAGGAATAATTTCTAAGAATTTCATCTCCCAAGTTGATGAAGTTTTCTACTCCATTGGTGTGTCACATTTTTGCTCTTAGCGCCTTTTGAAATGCCCGCAGGATTTGAGATATTTTTTAAGAACAACGTCAACTACAAGTCCTAAGTTTGGTATTTTGATGGGGAAATCCTAACATGTACATGTGAGTGAGTTCTAGCCCTACATCTTGATGGGGAAATATTTCTAAATGGTGCACATGCATAATGGTTACACATGAGATGCATAAATGATGTGTGAAAATGATGTAATGAAGTCATTTCATTATGCACCTCCTGGTTAGAAGAGGCGGCAATATGAATTCTGCCCTCGACAACTTATGGTCTTGATCCCCATCATTGGTTTTTATCTTTTTCAACTAGGCCCAAAAACTTTAATCCAGACCGTTCATATTGTTTACTGATCCATTAAGTCCCAAAATACGTAGTTTCGTATCTTGAATTTCCATAGATTAATTTTGAGATCATATATGAGGATCTTATGTCCACTATCCAAATTATTCAACATTTCATCATGTGAAAAATGGTGCTTCCAAACAAACATCATATTATGTTCCACGTGTAAGTTTTAAACATGCAAACAACATTTTTACATGTGTAAAAGACAAACGGCCCCTAAACTATAAATGTATATTCAGTTCAAAACATCAGTCTTAGTTGGCCAATTGATTGGGTCAGACAGAATATTACTGGTAGATCAATGAGAACCTTCTGTAAACTCAAAAAACTCTTGAAAGAAGTACAGAAAGTTCAAATCATTATAAAGTGTTAGATTTTAATATTTTATTACACTGCAAATGGGATAAGAGAATAAGAGATATACATGGTTCCCCAAGATGTCATGTCGGCCAATATTATCAATAATATCAGCTGATGTCGACCAAGATGCTGATATATTGTGAATGCTCAACATGGTCGATATATAATTCGAATACATTGGTTCGTCAGGACCCTAATATGTATCTAGTCAATATGCTATACATCCACTGTTCTCTTGATCTATGATAGACTATATAAGAAGTGAGATTGGAACTCTCATAACAAAGTGCTTTAAAAAATTTGACTTCGTTGAAAAAGTAAATTTCCTACAGTTGAAGCCAAACCTGTTTTGACAATTTATAATGGAAATGTAGAATGACCCAGCATGTGCTTTGCCAAGATCTGTTAAGTTTCTCACATATGTGGGTTGTGTTGGATATCTTGCTAAGAGGTACCATTTATGGATTGGATGAGAGGTAAAACTTTTGAGCAAACACTGAGACTCCTGCGACAAACCCAACATGGCCCTCACACTCACTAAACCTCTCCATAGATTAGCACTCTTCCTAATTTGATACTTGTCTGAATAATGCTCACTATTGAATTGAATTTCATTAAAAAATTAATTTAAGAAACCGTTAAACTATAAGACCCCAAATTAATGGTTATTGGGATGATTTAAGATTGTCTTTTCAAAAAATCATATCTACAATGAGACCCTTTTGACACTAGCTTCCCATGATTGTCATGCATATATCTAATTGGGTCTCACAAGGAGCTTAAAGTTTTACGTCTCACATAATCCGTGAGAGGTACCACTTAGCAAAAAATGTGATCATATATTTATAATATTTGATTTATTTATTGATAATATGACTTGAACCCACAGCGGCACAGCCTAGGTTGCAACAATGAGGACCTTTTGCTATGCCATAGGTAGCATCTTACTATTCATAAATGAGAGAGGCTGCAGATCACTAATAGGGTTGAGGTTAGTTGATTGCGATAAGGCAATGGTGTGATATTGTTTTTTACTGTTTGGAATGTTCTGTAAAATGGGATAATGTATGAACTCCATGAAGACTGGAAATCAGTTAGTTTTGTCCTTTGCCATGGCTGTATGAGATCGAGCTTTCTCTAAGGCCAATATAAAGTGGTCTGCCTGCGAGCCCTACCAGGGCAGGGTGGGATTTATGATCTTGGATAGAGGGTAGGTGATATTTCAATCCATTCACATTCTGTCTAGTTTGAAAAACCTCTAGAGAATATTCTTGTCGACTATAAATGATGTAATCGTCCAAATGAGCAGTTCAGAAAGAATCAAAACTTTCCATTGATTCGGGCAATTGGGATCCTATGGACAAAGACATGGTCTCTATTGAGTCCTTTATTTGGAATTGTATTAGGTCTAATGCGCATTACTTTGGCCAAATTATTCGCAACTGCTACTCTTAGAAAGCAGTGCTAGATTATCTTTCGTGTATGAGTCACGGCATCCTTTAAAAGAAAAGGCTTGCTTTAGGCTATGTTTGTTTGCGAGAATTCTGAGAATTTTTGCTAGGATTGTTTTATGAATACTCCAAATGCTGTACTCCACCTAATTCACAAAAACTTTTTGAATAAAATATACTATTTGAAAAACTGAAGTTTTGATAATTCTCTAGGCCAAAAGTGAGAATTCAAAGGATTGGTTCTATGAATTCACACTATTCAAACAGGGATTCAAAATTCCTCGAGGACCACAACTGGCATTACTATTAAAAATTTCAAAAATAGAAAATCCCTATCAAAATACATATAAACAAATTAAACTAAGGATTCGACTTGTTGTACCATCCATTGTATAGATTCTTAACTTTCAATGATATAGTTGTTATCTTTCCCCATAAAAATCTAACCAATGCATGCATTGGAGAAGATAATGCATCTGTTTGGATTACCCCAGATGAACTTAATTACACCAAAAATGGTTCGTGTCTGCTCCTATGTGTGTTTGGGTTGGTTTAAATTTAGGAAACCTAGCAGGGAAAAGAGATGGTATACCATATTATCATTTCTTTTGCTAATTGTATCCTGTTCAAATATGCATGGCAAAATATATAGACTACCCTCCATTTCATCAAAACCCAGAAGAACATAAGGATACAATTCAAGAAAAAAAAAACATAGAATGTAAAATATGTAAGTTGGGATTGTTTTTCATAAATAAAACATATGACACACATGCAAGGTTTATAGCAGTAAATGATAGAAGATAAATTGTACGTAATGATTTCTCTATAGAACTTGGATCACACAAATCAGAATGAAAAAAAGCATAAAGAAGAAAGTCATAAATAACACATACGTACCTACGATGAGATTGCAGTGAAGAAGCCCTACCAGATCTCAATAGAAACCTAAATGATTTTGTGAACACTCCTTTTCATGTTTATAGTTCATACATACCATTTGAAGAAGGGACCTGGAAACCTCAATGAAATGGCTGTCCCCCCTCATAATGCAACTAAATTCGTCCAACTGCTTTTCTAGATGTGAGGGAGAGTGTATTTTAATGGCTTGGATCTTGCAAAGGTGGGCCCCATGTGGGTGTAAAGTAGAAAAGTACAAAGATGTAAATTTTTTTATTGAGTGGAGAAATCCAAAGATTGAAAAATCTTCCAATTTGAGAGATTTTGTTTAGTGGAAGTTGTCATATCAATATGGTGGGGATCTGCAACCATGGATACGGGTTGCTTGTACACCTCTTGTGGGATGATCAAAGTATAAACCCTAGTGGAAGGATCTGGATTATGGATCCCCTACACGAGTTAGTGAGTTTGGGAGATAAGCTACAACTAGTTATAGATACTAAAAACAGAACTCTTTATTAGGAGTTTGATCCTCATCCAAACTCTCCTAACTAGGATCACAGATTAAGACTTAATTGGAAACAAATTTGGCCCGAGCCAATTGCTTAATTAGACACAGCCCCACATGACCTTTAAAAGTTACTTACCAAAAGGCATAAATACATTAGCAATTAATTCCACCGTGGGCACGAGATAGAAATCTCGCCTTTATTATCCACATTTTAGATAAACGGTGTCAAATACAAGAAGGCATTGAAATCTAAATAATTCCTAAAATTATGTATCTTATTTAAGCTTGGCATGAGCTCCAGGCTTAACAAGCCCAACTCAAGCTCAACTTAGTTTCCCATTTCCAAGCTCAATTATAAATGAGCCAAGCCAAAGGGCTCTTGAGCTCGACCTTTTTTTCAATATTAAAAACAGGCTTTAGCTCCAGCTCAGTTTGATTAGCAAACAATTTAAGCTCAAGCCCGAGCACAGTTAAGCTGAGCCGACCCGGCTTGAAATTTGGCTCAACTTGTTGACATGCCTTGGGGCTGAGGGAGCTGTCTTGGTGACCAAACACTACACCAAAAATGAAAAATTGGAACGGATTACCGTTCCTAATCCGTGTGTTCCTAATCCGTTCATCCGTTCCTAAACCGTTCCTAATCCGTTAATCCGTTCCAAAAATAGGAAATTAGAACGGATGAACGGATTAGAAACACACGGATTAGGAACGGTAATCCGTTCCAATTTTTCGTTTTTGGTGTTGTGAAGTGGTTGAAATGATAGGACCTCATGCGGATGGCATTTAAATGATGAATATGGGTAATTGGAGCAAAGTCTATCAGTGGGGCCAACGTAAATCCAAGTTGCTCAAAATCATTGTACCCTAAACATATATTAGTGATTATCACTATTAAGAAAGAATATGATTTTTGACAAACCTACTCAAAATGAGAGCTAAGCTGTGATAATTGCATTTCGACAAACCTAACTCAAGATTACTGCGACAACTGCACATATGCCT
This sequence comes from Litsea cubeba, assembly GCA_012931725.1. NCBI lineage: Eukaryota > Viridiplantae > Streptophyta > Magnoliopsida > Laurales > Lauraceae > Litsea > Litsea cubeba. The sequence goes on along the minus strand of CM022946.1, from coordinate 4,402,417 downwards.
ACGAGAATTTTCACCTGCAGGAGTCCGCACCCCTGTGTGAGACCATATCTCTTGGGTTAATGCAAAGATTAGCCTCCTGAATTAAAACAGGAGTTCGACTCCCGCAGGTGAAAAACTCACCAAATCCTATTTTTGTATAATAATAGGCTCAAAATTAGAACAATGATTTTCTCCCAAAGGTTGAGGGTTCGAAACTGCGCTACCACATAGGGGCCCAAAGGACCGAGACACCTTCCATTATAAAATAAAAAATAAAATAAAATTACAACGACGATTTTAAGACACCATTAACACAAAATAGAGTGCAGCCACACTATACAGTCGCCCGCATGTGTAGATGCTGGACTTTAATGAGGTGAGCCCACTAATTGACTTTTTAAGGCTAGACCAAGATGACATGGCTTCATGTAGATGCTGGACTTTAATGAGGTGAGCCCACTAATTGACTTTTTAAGGCTAGACCAAGATGACATGGCTTCCAAGAGCTTTTGCTATCTCATGTGGGACATGGATCTTTTAAAGCTTTTGCTATCTCATTGAACATGGACATGGATCTTTTAAAGCATCTTCCTACTTTTTGCATGGATAGATGCCAAACTTCTTTCCTATACACTTGTGATTAGGCATTGCTGGAAAAGATAATAGAAATTAATGTTATATTTGAAGTTTCTTCTCTATTCTTCATTTTGTAATAAAGTTGATGGGGTTTACAAGACAAACAGTGATCACCAGAAAAAAAAAAAAAAAAAGGGTCAAAGATTTATATGATCTCTTTTCAAGATAGTAATAGAGATATTATGCAATTGGCGAGAGATGTTGAGAGAGAGAGATTAAGAAAGTTGAGTTTTAATCATTTGAAGTTTATTTTATGTTCTTTATTCTCTACATTGAAAGCATTTCTCTCAATAAAAGCCACCATGAATTTTAACCTGCAATCAAACTGATCTGAGATATTCCTCATGTCCCATCAAGGTGAAGTCATGGTGAAGCCACTCACGATGGTCTTGATTACATGCAACCCTAGACAAGATGTATCAAACTTCATAAGGTGAAGAAGAGAGATAGGACATAGAGAAGATCAAATAAAGTAGACCCGTGCATGATCTGATCGATCTTATCACAGATTTAAGGTATAAAGAAGACAACAGGGGCGTTCCATCCACTAACCACCAACAATCATGGCCCACTACTGGATAGAGACCTACATCAAAGTATACAAAAACATGCGTACCAATCAGAACTGGCCGAAACCAACACTACAGATATTACCAATCAGGTGCGTTTGTCGGTTTGTGCATGGAGAGGATTCTGCTTTCTATTTATTTATGTATGTGTTTGAGAGAAATCCTATATTTTTATAATTTTACTTCGACGGAAGAAATTAAAATCCTCTATAGATAAAAAAATATTGAGGATTTTACAAAAAAAAAAAAAAAAAAAAAACAAAACAAAAGACAGAGTAGATGTCCAGTGGGCTCAAAAGATAATTTTAACCCCCATTGCATCAGATAAGTCATTTTTCACAAAATTGTTTTTTTTTTTTAGCACTTTCAACTAGCGTCTCTAGTGACCTTAGTTTTATAACGTTCAGAGTCGTTAGGGACCCTGCGGTGTATACAAAGTACAACGAAAAAGGATTTTTTTTGTCTCTCTTTCGTTGTCAACGGGACATATCCTCTCTCCCAAATCGTCTGCGCCTGTCTCCTAGGTTGACTTGCTTTCCTTCCAAATCATTCCCACCTCTTGAAGACTATTAAAGCCACATGCCTTTGTTTGGCGGAGAACATTAAAGTTCATATGATACTCTGATTGGGGCCTATCAATGGAAGTGTGAAGTTTGTACTTTGCCATAAAATATGATTTTCTACTTTTGATAAACCCTTTTCATGTGACCATTTTTGCATGCATCTCATCTCTTCTTCCCCCACAGCACCATAATAAAAAAATGACAGATAGAGAATTGAAATCAAAGTTTTGTTTGATCCTTTTTCTTTCCAATATAAATGCTTTTGTCATGATAAGAAGAAGAAATGTTGTATTTTTATCACGGCCAAGATAAAGATTGTATGCAAACATCTTTGATAGGTTTTTTTATGTTTTTATTTTTCACTAACATTGATGTGAGAATAATACGGACCAAAGGAAATGTCAGCATATATTTTAATTTTGGATTTTAGAGAAACTCGTAGATAACGTAGAGAAAATGATTTGAAATGTGTTATGTGATTAGAAAGAACATAGAGAATCATATATGATAAAAATACTTTTCCTTTGATTACCACTTGGGTTTGTTGTAAAATTAGCAAGATTAATCGAATCAATGTTATCAGAAATAATTGTACCATTGGCAATAAATTGCCCTACTTACCAGTCAACTTCCAAATGGACTTATGCTATTGAACAAATGTTCTTCTTTTTATTGGATGTGTTCATTGAAACATGTTTGTTATTACTGATTTAACCAACTAATATTAAATGTTTTAATGTTGCAGTATTACTTCGAATTTTGATGTCCTAACAATATTACATTATGATGGTGATTTTCAATCTGATCTCAAACGTCCTCAATATATTGGCGGAAGGCAGAAAATGAGGCATCTCCGAAAAACCATAACATATAGTGAGCTTGTGAACGTTGCATTCGAAGCATCAAACTGGGAAGCAAGTGTAGAAGTCTTATGTATAAAGCACCTTCTTCACAACGGAAGTTTTTTTTCATTGATAGACATTGATGATGACAATGATGTAAAGGGAATGTTCAGAGTTTACGATACTGATCCAAGAAATAATATATTGTTGTTTGTTGCAAGGAAGGACCGAGACGCATATACTACCAAAGAAACCCCACAAACCAGGTTCGTACGTAGTGACATTTATTTTTAATCCATAAGTTTGTTTATATAAATCCAAAGTTAATTGATCCATGTGTTTATTATGCAGGAAACATAAGAGGCAAACAAATCAACATCAAATGGGAAGCCTTGATCAATGAAACTAGGTTAATCAAAGACAAAGTGTTAGTGAACGGGGCACATACGAAAGAATTTCCCACTGTCGACTTGGAGGAGGATTGCGATTTCAATTTTCCATCAACGCCGAATGGTATGATAGCAGAGGAGGAACCAATTAGATGTAAAGAATCAAACACTAGATGTGAAGATTTGAGATTGTCTACTAGAAATCGATCTAGACTATTTCGCTTCATATAATCCAAGGGCAAAGATGTACACCCTTGTCATGGAGTAAGATGATGAACAACTCGAATTGCATGAAATAGAAATTCCCATAAAAAAATTCTCCTTTTCCTTTCCCTCTCTCATATTGGCTTATTTATTTAAAAGTGAAACCGACAAATATATTATAGGTCATCCAAATTCACATCAGAACAAATATAAAACCAAATAACAGAATGTAAATAAAAAGCCAAAATCAAGTTCCAAAATGGGGTCATTTGGATGTAAAGACTATAGCTTGTGGAAAACTTTCTCCACCTTTTTCCCTACAACAAAAAATACCTTAAATATAATTTTTTTCTTTTTAATAATGAGCACCTTCTACTGTCTTTTCAATTATGAGCACCTTCTACTGCTGTGTCAGGGGCTCAATATCCAAATATACCTTCCAAGTTATTTATTTTACTAAAGATACTTCAAGAGAATGTCCAAATTGAAGATCTTTTAACCTGCATGGGAGGATGCCAATCCTTAAGCTGCAGAGGATTCCCACACACAGAATAGACATGGTTATGCTTAACCTATTTGGCACACTCTACGCACTGCTAAAATACATTTCTTACAAGAGATGTTACAATTATCTGTCACAGACGCACTACTAAAATGCATTTCTTACATGGCATGTCATTTACACACTATATATCAATGAGATAGGAGATTCCACAGCAGCTAAGAAAAGAACCTCATTTTAAAATAATCAGTTTGAATATAGATTAGAGTGATGAAATTGAAGACCCAATTCAAGAACTTGATTTATATGTGCATTTGTCTTTTGCAAGCGATTCAGAACCGAAAATAATAGAATCCACCACTCTAGGGTTCTCTGCCCAATGTCATCCAGAAAGGGCTAAAGCCATTTTTAGGGCATTTTCCTTGCTATTAAGTAATGCTACACAAGGAAGACAAAGAAACCATTTTAGAGAGGTGATTTTCAAGTGGAGAGTAGATGTCTGCCACGAGGAAACATTATCCAAAGCAAATGCATGTTGAACGATGAGGGCATGACCTAGATGACAAAGGAAAGCATACAAAAGCACATACCTTCGACAAAGAGGATGTGGGAGGGGACCATAGTTAGTAGGAGGGTGAGGAAGAGGACGTTGACGAGGGGGGACCACAGTGTCGTCCAAGGCAGAGGACGTTGACGCGGGAGGGGACCACAGCGTCGCCCAAGGCGCAGACGGCTTGGCAAAGAAGACCTTGACAACGAAAGAGGGATAAAAAATCATTTTCGTTGTACTTTGTATATACCGCAAGGTCCCTAGCGACATAATTGAATAGAAATTGGTCCATTGAAAAACTGAACACATAATTGATCGTGATTATCAATAAATCCTATTGATCTAAAATTTAAAAATATATCACCGAAGGAAATGAAATTCATTTTGAACTATTTAGATTATCAATAAGTGAGCCCAGAGTGGAGCTCTCCACGTCCCATCCACAGGAAGAGTGGGGGTGATAATCAGGACATCCCTTCTCTGATTGAAGGGGACAGAACTTGCGTCCATGGGACCTTATAACAGGTACATAGAATCTTGATAAGATTTTAGAAACAGGAACATAGAATCTTGATAAGATTTTCCTTTCTAAAATCTTTGGCCATCATGCAAAATTTTTTTTTGACGTTCTTTATCTCTAGCAACAGAACAAAAAGAAGAGGTAAAGATGTCCAATCCCATAATTCACCATCAGCAGAAATGTCTGGCAAGTGGCAACCCACAGACAGACAAGAGAGTTGGAAAAATCTAAATCTTAACCCATAATTCACCATCAGCAGAAAAAATCTTAAGGACAGTTTTCAGTAGCACAAAAGATTATTAATTAATTTTTAAATATGAGAGATTACTTGATAGTTATTTTTGGATCTTCACCTTCATTTCTTCAATGCGGGTCACTTTTAGAAATACATTTCTTAGAATCTTTCAAAATTTGATTCCAAGTAACAAATGGGAGTTGGCAAAAAATTGCATACTCACTCATCCCATAAACATGGGGCTTGCAGAAACATCAACTACGGTGGCCTAAAATGGTGGCCATCCCAGTTGGATTGCTGCCTTTAGTATCCACTTTACACCCACCAGAGTATCTAAACATGGGCACCAGTTGGATTGCTGCCTCTAGTTTACACTTTACACCCACCAGAGTATCTAAACATCAGCCATCACTCACTAACCCTGTTAAACATTATTTATTGTTTTTAGTACGAAAACAAGGCCCATATGATAATGAGAGCCACTTGTGCAATCATCAACAAAGCCGTGGGTCAGCTACATGAATTCTATTTTGTAGTTCCAGCCTATCTAATGTAACTTTTGTGGCCAAGGAGATCTTATAGTTCTAGTCTATCTAATGTAACGTTTGTGGCCGAGGGGATATCCAAGACAAGTCCCACTATCCAAATGTGACTGAGTTGGGTTTGAGTCAAGCTTTGGATCAGGTCCATGACTTATAAATCAAATTAACATGTAGAGATTATTAATAATAAATCATCATCATCATCAGGCCAATTGTGATGATTCATGTCCATTGATTCTTAGGCCTTCAACTAATCTATTACAAAGTCCAAACTTAGAACCAGACCCAGTATTTTATGGGTATGCTCCTATCGGCTCAGAAGACCCTGCCAATCTACCATGGTTATGTGAAACCAGCCAACCATGGACAGTCTTCAGAGATTGGACTACATCAATTTTGTGGGGCAGGGCAAGGAGACCCCACAATTCACATGATATAGGGCCTATGCCCTATATCTCATACACGTGCAATGTATTTGGAGTGCCAAAAGACCTATTCCTCAACGCTTTGATAGAGAGGATTCTTTCTCGTTAAAGCTGAATGTTTGTTGTAAAAAAAATTATCAATTCTGGCCTTGGGAGAAGCCACATCAGCTTAATGGGGCCCATTTGTGGATGTGTCCTTTCAAAAACACATAATATGTGCCTTTTAAATAAAAGGCGTCTCTTTGGCTAAATATGTGCCTTTTCAATCAAATATCTCTTGGGCCCATTTGTGTGGATGTAACCCAATTTAAAAGGAATTAAGGTTATTTTTAAAGTTTTTATGTAGTATCCAAAATGAGCATAAATGCATATGAATCCTATATTTTGTGTATGCTGATGTGGATTAAGCAATGAAAGGTTTGGTTTTCATAATTTTTTGGTTGATTTGAATTTTTTATTTAGTTTGTTATAAATAGATCTATATGAATGGGATACTAGTTTTAATATATTATTCAGGACTTAACATGAGCAATACACAGGGGCTTCATGCATGCTAGTTTACAGAAATCCACAAAACTTGGAAAACTTTTATTGCACAAACAAGCCCATGTAACAGTGCAGAAATCACACCTACCTGAAGATCATAACCTAATCAATGTACATTTTCCCAACAAAAATAGGGTGACATATACACATGTTTCTCCTTAACCCTCTATTCGGAAAATGGTAGTCTGATCTGCCATTGAAAGAGAAAGCATTGTAGAACTTCTTCCTGCATTCAATCTATTTCACTTGAAATTTTGAACCTACCTGAAGATCACAACTGCCTGCCGAATCAATGGACATATTTGCCCATTCATTCAAAATAGGGTGCATGCATGTTTCTTTTAACCCTTCATTTGGAAAATGGCAGTCTGATCTAAAAGGGGTTCCCCTCCCTGGCACCTACTATCCAGCGGACAGTGTCCAAGGGCTGGCAACTGCTGCATGGCCCTTCCAATATCTGTAAATTCCCAACAACTTGCTGTTTGCCTATTTGTGACTGCGTACTGTAAGCAGTCCACATATCTACACCTTTCCAGCCCCTTCCCTGTTATACCTGGATCCTTTTCCCACACTGCATTGCCGTATTGCCAGCCACTACAAGATTCTCTCTCATAATGGTCAAAACTATTGAGGGATTTTCATGGTTCTTCGGCGAGATGCTTGCATCACTGAATTATTCGACAGAGTAACCAAGCTTGGAGAATGTTGTTGGTCAACTTCAGGGAGTGAAGTAAGAGAAGCAGCCAGATCAGAATCCTCTTGATACTATGAACTGAAGTGAAGGCCCAAACCGATAGCCATGTGTCCAGAATTCCGTAAATCGGAATGGTACTGGCCACCGGGTATCCTACGAGTTCATGCAATGATTGATTGTAGAAAAGTTGCTCGAAGACCATACAAGGCTGCCAGAGAAATATGAAATCACCAAGAAGTTAAAGATCAAAGTCCTCAACTTCACAGGCCATCTAGATGTAAGGGCATTCATCAATTGGATCATCGCACTGGAAGACTATTTCACATGGTACAAAATCAACGATGATCAGTCCATAAAAGTTAAGCTAGAGGAAACGGCAAGCATTTGGTGGTGGCAAAGCAAGGAGACTGCAATTTGCTAATAGGCCAACCATCTATCACTAGATGGACAGATACATACAAGAAGTGGGAAAGCAAATACTGGCCAATGGACTATGTGGAAATACTTTGCCAAGAGCTGCTTTCATTTAAGGAACTTAATTGGTGGATGACACCGAGAAGTTCAATGAGCTTGTCGATTTTTACCAACTCTCCTAGGCAGAATGCCCGACTACTAACAGTTTTCAAAATGGGTTGTGCCTATAGATCCAGCTTGAGATGGTAAACCAACGAGACAGTCAGAGAGGGTCATCGTCTGGCTTAGTGAGTAGAGTTACAATTGTGGCAGCAGACCCCACACTGATTTGGTTCTCATGCTGAGGAATCCCCAGTAAGAAGAAAAAAGATCAGTAGTAAACAGGCCTCTCCACCATGAGGCTTTTGGCTGCCTCTGTACCCTTTGCAGCTGTGCCTGCAGTAACTCCACTTTTTTTTTTTTTTCAATTGGTAACATGATTTGAAACCACAACCTCAAGGTTGTAATTGTGAGCACCTCCCATTGTGCCACATGCTCTTGTCAAAGGCCCTAGCTCCTAGGAAGCTTCAACCCCAATCAACATCCTTAGCCACAGAATGTGTATCAGAAGATAGGCAGCACCATAGGGACGTGATAACAGAGGGCGAGGATCTAGACCTAATCTTCCCCTTGCGCGATTGGCAAAATTGATTGTTTCCACTGTGGCAAGGGAGGGGAGATTAGCGACAGCCCACTATGCTCCGTGCACGGGTAAAGTGCTAATGTAAGCTGTAAAACTTGGTTATAGATGGTGGTAGTGTGATGAATATTGTTGCATAAGTGGTGATTGATAAGTTGAAGTTCCCAACTTAGAAGCACCCAACCTAGAAGGTCACGTGGGTTGGATAACATTTTCATCCTTGTGACATGGAGGTCCTTGATTTCTTTCAAAAGTGGCGTGTACGAGGATGACATTTATACACAACGAACCAGTTATGCACAACCTTTTCAGTTGACCATGGTTCCAACATAAAGGTAACAAGCAACAAAGAGGTTAGCACTCACGAGTCACAACTTCCAATGGGGAGATCAATGAATTCACCTTAGTCCATTGCAACCTTCTTCTCAGCCTTCTTCCACATCCTCACTAACAGTTGAAGCTATCCCTCCTGACTCTCATGCTCTCACCACGCAAAAGTTTGATTTCAAAAGAAGGAAGGCATTACATTCACCTTGGTGACAAAACATGACAGCATGTTGATGAATAGGAAGCCTCTATCCATGAGAAGCCAAGACTATGCTCCATGACTTTCGGAATCTAGTGCCTGACGAACTTCCACAAGAAAAGGAGACTAAAAGACATAAAACAATTGAAGAGCCTCGTCCAGGAAAAGAAGGCTCAAAATTCTTTGATGGTTCAGATTGTCTGGAATACACTTGAAGAGACAACAGATGATAAATTATTGGTGATTACCAACCATTGAAATGACACATTGACTTTGTAGTTGTTAATCAACAATGGATGCCTACAAAAGAGAGATTGGCAGATGGATTGTAATTTCTTCTAGATATGATACATATCTATGCCATTAGATGATCCAACAGTTTGAAGACCTTATATTAATATGTGGAGAACTCAATTTCATCTCTAGCTATGCGGCAACTAAAGAAAGAGATGCAACCATTAGATGATAAATTTGTATGGTTGATCTTTGACCCAAGCGGACTCTGAGAGAACTCAAGGACGAGTTCTTCTCAAGCAAAGGAGAGCTGATGCAAGTTAGGTCCATCAAGATTGGCCAAGGCAAGGCACATATATTTTTAGAGGTTTTTTTTTTTTTTTTTTTTAGGCATCTTGTCATGTTAAATTGTTCGTTTTTAGAGTTTTTCTATGTCAAGGGCCTAAATCAAAACTCCTGGTTGTAATTGACTACAATAGAGAGTTGAAGTTGAATTCTATCTTTGTCAAAGATAACCTAATACTCCGATCAACATGAAATTAAGTCCTTAGATAGGTTTTCCAGTAACCCACGCCCAAGTTTTGCAATTTCGACATGATATAGCAAGGTTGTGCCCCTTTACTGAAAAATATAGTCCATCTACAAAATTTTCTGAATTTAATCATAGAGTTGAGTACAACTTTTGCACATCCCTAAGTAGAGTCTATAAATACTTGTATATTCTCTCTTTTAGAAATTAAACTCATTAATTAAATTATTTTCTCCCTCTTCCACTGTGGATGTGCTTAGATCTCTAGAGAAACCCTAGATCTAGTATGTGTGGTAAGATAGGTGTGCATGTCCCTTGATTGGGTTGCTCCTCCTGTCCAATGTGCTGCATCAATAGATGAGGGTCAGGCCCTTTAATGTGAGGGGTCAGATTATTTGGGAGATTATACCCCTTGCAATCACATGGTGGCTGTGGAGAGAGGAAAAAAAAATGAAATGGTCTTAGAAGGCGGATCTGCATGTGTGGTAGTCATAGACTCGTAGCAAAGAAAAAGGTCTCATTACTTTAATGCGGGATCAATAGAATAGAATTCTGAGGATTCTTTTTCTCTTACATGCATTGGAATTGGAAGATGGTGTTCAGGAGGCCTAATCATACAAAGCCGGGACAAAGTCTATGCAAATGCCAACCGAAGGCTAAATGGTTAATTTAGATGGACCCTCGCAAGGCATTGGGACAATCAGATATGGAGGAGTATTTAAAGAAAAGAATGAATCAATAGTATTGTCCTTCTCAGAGTTGTTTGGGTGTGGAGATTCGAATAGAGAAAAAATTGTGAGTATAAAAGAAGGATTGCAATTGGTTAAATCATTCCTTCGTGCCCAATGATTGTAGAGGGTAAGTCAAAGAATGTCATTTCCAAGGGTCTGCGAGTCACAAATCCACCTTGGCAGTTCTATTTATCCTAAATGATATGAGAAGATTGTCAAAAGATCTATATGATGTTTCAACACACACCAATGAAAGCAAATGAGAATCTGTACAGACTACCCAAAGCAAGATCTCCAAGGGAAAATAGAGTTCTTACTCACTGTCTATTGTCTTAGTGTATTTGCTTCGCTTGGCAGGTTTTATTCATCTTGATGGCTCCCTGCATCATATATATTTGCTTCTTTACTAGAATTCCTTTAGTTCCATGAATTTTCTTTAAAAAATAAAAGGAAAATTCATCATTATCATCACCTGGGAAGCACGGACACCTCTCCGGGGCCGTCGTGCCCGTTTCCGACAGACATGCTCCGGACACGCTCGGATACGTGTCGGACACGCGAAAAAGAGTATCCTATTTATTTTTTTATATTTTATATTCCGGACTCGCTGGGACATGTTAGGGACACGCTGGCCTCTTTTAATTGGAAAAAAAATTAAAATTAGAGTAAAAAAAGAAAAGAAAAGGGGGTTGTTTGTAAAAAGTTATAACTTAAAGAGGAAAAGGGGGCTCTTTTAATTCGTCCATCCAGCTCCAGCCCTAAACGAATGAGAAAAAAAAACCCCATTCGTCCGTCCAGCCTTAAACGAAAGATAAAAAAAAAACCCATTCGTCCGTCCAGCCCTAACGAAAGAAGAAGAAGAGGAAGTTCTGCTACGGTACTGCTTCTGCTTCCTTTTTTTGCTCGTGGTACTGCTTCTGCTCATCAGGTAGGCTGTTTTTTTTTTTTTTTTTTTTTTTTTTTTTTTGTTACTACTCTTTTTTTCTCTCTGCTGCTGCTTCTTTTCTTTTCTTTTTTTCAATTGTGTACTGCTTTTGCTCATCAGGAATGCTGTTTTTTTTTTTTTTTTTTTTGTTGTTGTTGTTGTTGCTGCTCTTTTTTTCTTTCTCTGTTGCTGCTTCTTTTCTTTCTTTTTTTTTTCAGTTTTTGCGGCAAAAAACATTTTGTTGTTTTTTTTTAATTAGTTTATGCTCATGCTGTTGTTTTTTTTTTTTTTTTTTTTTTGGCTCATCAAATCTATTTGTTGTTTCTGTACTATTTTTTTTGTAATCTGCTGCTGTTTTTCTGATCATTAGATGTTCTGTTTTTTATGTTTTCTTCTTTGTTGTGTTGTTGTTGCAAACCTCCCTGATGTTGTTTTTTTTTTTTTTTTTCCACTGCGAATATGCAAATATGCAAATGTCCTTTCTGCTGATGTTCTTTATTTTTTGTTGTTGTTCCTTATATCAAATAATTCTTATTTTATTTATCAGCTGCTTCTTCACCTCTGGAATTTAGGAATATGAGTTCCATTCCTGGCTCTAGTTCACACCCCTCCAATGAAGAAGATATAAATAAGCCTATGTGGAAATATGTAACCAAGTTTGAGAAACTTAATGAAGGAGGGGAAAATATTATAGTGGTACACTGGTACTTGGATTTTTATTTATTTGATTGCTAAATTGATTACAAAGTTAAAATGATATTATCTTTTAGTATATGATTAGATTTATTATTATTATTATTAAATATTAACGTGTCCCTGACGTGTCCGTGTCCTACTTTTTTTAGAAATGCCGTGTCGGCGTGTCCGTGTCCGTGTCGTGTCCGTGCTCCTTAGATCATCACAATTGAAGCCTTACCCCATCTATCTAGGTATGGCTGGGCCCTTGCCCTTCAACTTTCCCTTCTTAAAAAACACTTAATCAAAGAACCAAAAGAAGAGAGTAAGTAAAGGGGCGTCCGCAACTTGATATTCAGCAGTAGATGAGCACTGAATATTTACTCCAATGAGAGGGCCCCATATAACCCGTTTTCAAAATCATCTACCTGTGCTCATCATACAAGAACAACAATGAACCATTTAGAGTGAACCGGTCAGGTTGCATGAACATTTTAAAATGAATCAAAACAAGCTCCCAAACCATAGGATATAGACAAATATAGACATCAAAAGACGAACTAGATCCTAAAGGTAGTTTGGCCAGTTTTTCTTCGCCAAACCAGTATCTAGCGCAATGGTAAGGCACGTCCTATTATGGGAGAGGTACATGGATCAAGTTCATGAGGGTAAGTTTATAGCTGTTCCCCTATAAACCAATTTACAAAAAAAAAAAATCTTCTTTCATCTTTAAATATCTAATAAGGAAAAAATCTCTCTATAAGCATGCATCTTATTAAGAAAGAAAAAGGAGCCATTAAGGTTTCAATACAAGTTCATCCCATGACAGAGTCTCCAAAGAATGGTAAAAAAAAAAACTTGCACAACCATGAAATGAATTCAACACCAGACCATAAAAAGAAAAAACCTACATTTCTTCCATTCATTGATATCATATTGAATTTATTGCAACAACTTGCTTAACAAACACATCAGGTCCTTCCATACCTATTGTCATATCAGTAGCACAAATTTCATCTGCAAAACTTTGTATCTCTAACTACACCCAGCAGTATTCAGACCCATAACTTCTTCCTATCAGTAATTTAGACTAAAAAATGGCTCACTAAAAAAAGTAAACAATACCCAACTCAATGCAACCAATGTATTTTTTAAGTGTCCTATAACAATAGAAGGAGCTATTGATGTGGGAATTACCTCAACAACACTCAAGCAAATGCAAATGGCAATGAAAGCAGACCCCTTTATGTTGCTTCTGAAGCCTTTGAGCTCCTAAAATCCCTCTTCAACTCAGTAACCCTTTTCATGCAACAGGCCTTTGATTTTCCAGGGACTGCCGCAGCGATCTTCTCCCACCTCATTGGGACATCCTTGGGGAAAGCCTTGAGTGCATTAAGCAGAGCAATATCTTCTCCAGAGCTCCAATTCAAGCTCCCACTCTCCTTGTTCAAATCCCCATTTTCACCAAAAACAACTGTTTGCTCCCCCAATTCCCCATTAAAGCCCTCCACCTGCTTGTTCAAAGGCTTCCTCTGCTTCAAGAACTGCGCGAAGTCGTCTCCGCCACCCCCGCCCGGCCGCTTCTCCGCCATCGATTTCGCCGTTTTAATCACGCTCTCCAATCCATGCCGCCCACGGAACGCCTCCGCAATCACCTCCCACCGCCGCGGCGCGCCCACTGGATGCTTCGCGATCTGCTTCTTCAACAAATCGAAATCCTCATCCGTCCACTCCTTCTCCTCCTCGACCTCCGATCTGCTTCCGCCGTTGGGTTGATTCGATTTCGCGATCTTCGGCTCTGGGTTTTCGGGTTCTGCGATGGGGAAGATGGGATTCGAAGAGGGATGATCGTCGGGTCTTCGGGGCTTCGATCTGCGACCGGAGATCCGTTTCTTGGGTTCTTCGGCGGAGACCGGATCTGGGTCGGAGGGAGGGAGGAGGAGGTCGCCTTTTCCGACAGAGATGTCGCCGCCGGTGGCGGAGATGGGGGCGAAGGGTGCGAGGAGGAGGGAGAGGGAGATCCAGACGAGGAGGAATTGGAGGGTTTGGGAATCGGAGGAAAGGGAGAAGAAGCAGAGGAGGAGGAGGGAGATGGAGATGGAAGTGAAACAGAGGGCTTGGATTTTGTTGAGTTTTGGGGTTTCTGGGTTTGAATTTGGAGTGGAAGAGATGCGATTTTGGAAAAGAAACCTGGGTCTGGTTTCTTCTTCCAGGAATTCCATTTCACTTTCAGATGGGAAAGTTTAGGGCAGAAGAGGAAGAGGAAGAGGAAGAAAGTCAATTTTATTGGGAATAAATCTTGAAATCTTTAGTCAACTCCATTCAATTGCAATCAATGTCCACATTTTCACTAATTTGAACAAATCATATGTATTAGTGTGAATACTCAATCTCATGCATTTCGTGGGGCCCACTTGATGGTCCATCCCATAATCACTGGCCCGGATTTGTACTTTGCACCTATTCAAATGGATTGAACCGTTAGATCAACTCTGCACGTATTTTCTATGATGAAAATTTGTGTGTCGTTGATCAAAGGGTTAGAATGATCAAATGTGATCCATTTTTCGTATATGGGTAGGCCCCAACCATTTCTTGCGGTTCTCGGTTCTCAGGTGGACCCAGAATGAGGTGTGCGAATCGTGATCCTTTAAGTGGGCATTTACACGGTGACCCTGAGTGGACCAACCACGCTCTCTCTGTCACATTCCGTGGCCATGGGGTTTTACCTCATCAGATCCAGACTCGAGGTGCAGATGAAGATTTGTTTGATCATGTATGTCAGTATGTGGATTTATTTAAGCATGATTCTTATATGGGTTCTTATGTAATTGTTATCCTAATTATTTTTAGAGGATTTTACTGAAAAATACCCAGTAAATAGACGTTGCACTTGGTAGTGCCTCAGAAATCGCACTACACAAACGGGGTCCGTTAGACCCCGTTCAGATTTTTTTTCCAATATGAAACGAGTGACGCTAGAGTCACTCAGTGTGAAAATTAGTGACGCTAGTGTCACTGCAGCTTTTTTTATACCTCCACCTTCATCATCTTCCTGCTCCTTCTTCTGGCTCAACAACTCCCTCTCGCTTCTCAGCCCTTTCTCTTTGGTTTGGCAAGCAACCATGGGCACCAAGCGAGCATGGGAGCATAAATTTCTTATCTTCTTCATTGAGCAAGGAACCAAAACCCAACCCCTCCTCCTCTTTCTCCTTTTCTTCTTCATCCACGAAATGGGGATACAAAAAATAATGTCAGAACTCTAGTTTGAATTGGGTTTCATAGTGCTCACAAATAGGTTTCTAATTTCCTTGTGAATAATTGAATCTCACTGTTTGTTCAAGTTCATGGAGAAGCACATATTTGTAGGAAGAAAGATAAAGAAAAATAAAAAAGCTAGGGGAAAAAGAAATTGGGGGCGTGCAGGTGGTGAAGGCAGGGCTGTGAGATGGAGGAGAAGAAGAAAGAAAGAAAGAAAAAAAAAGAAGGGAAGAAGAAGGACCAGGCATTAACATATTTCTACATTCCCACCTTCTTCTTCTCCTTTTTTTCCTTTGATTTCTTCCTTTCTCTTCTTCCTCCTCTTTCTTTTCCACCTCCCTCCCTTTTCTTGTTCTTGTTCTTTCTTTTTTCTTCCTCTCTGCGAAAACCTGCAAGATACCATTGATGCGGACAATTAGAGATGAGAAAATGGGGGTTTCAAAGGTGGGTTTATAAAACGACGAGTGACGCTAGCGTCGCTCCCTAGTCTAAGACGAGTGACGCTAGTCGTCTCAAAGTAAAAAAAAAAAAAAATTCAGACGAATGAACTATTTCGTGCGGTCCCAACTACGGGGAACCATTTTGTACAACGGACATTTACCGGGAATTTTCCTGGTTATTTATTGAATGCGCTTACTGCTCTAAGAGATGAATCAATCTTACTTTGTGTACAATCCAACCATGGTCTGAGATTGTTTGTCAACAGGCATTATGTGTTACAAGTGTTTTTGGATTTTATAGATGCATTAGATGAGAGAAAACAAGAATACATGCATACAGTATAGTGGCAATTCCTTACTTGTATAGACAATAACTTCTTATTTAAGTTTTTACTGGGTTGTTATGTGACTAATCGGGCGATCATACACTACTAGCATGAAGGTCCTGTGCAATGCATAAGTTAAGTCTCATGTAATCTGAATATATAATATATTAAAATTAATATTTTTTTAATATAAATTCACTTATATGAAACATATAAAATAAAGTTGCCTCTTCCTTAGTTTTGTTGTCTTTTTGTAAACATATTACGTTCTCGTGCCTTATAGATTCTACACAGCATTTGTCTCATTTAGGTCTTATCCATCTCTGAGTTAGAATAAAGGGACATAGACAGGGAGGTTGGGTGGGAGATGTGTGGAAAAGAAATATTCAGAGGTGGTGTGATGGAAAGTTTTAGGGGAGAAATGGTTTAAAGATATGAAAGGGGTGTTTCCTTTTTTTAAGAGATGCAACCATTAATTCAAAGAGAGATAAAAAGTTGGCATGTCCTTTGGGCATGTCTTTTGAAGTAATAAATGGGGCCCAATTGTTGATGTGGCTCAAGGAAAGAGAGATTTGAGCTTTTTTTGTGTAACTGCTTTTTAACCACTATTCAGCTCTAAAGAGAAAGAATTATTTTATAATTTTTTTTCCATCCTGTTTAACTTCTATAATTTGTATTGTGGAGTTAGAAATGCCAACCTAAAATGATTCAAAGTGATCTACTTTGAGTTAATTTGAATTCAGCCTGAATGTACCCGGATCAGCATCACCACCACCAAATTGTTATTTATATATTTTGGTGTAGCTAGATGACTTGAACCTTAAATCTTATATTTGTGACATTGAGCACATTTGGTTAAGAGGCCAATGAGGCAAATTATTATATTTTCTCGGCTAACCATTTTACCAAAACCTTGAGCCGTTAGTAGAGGCAACATAAATCATTTTTAATACTCCTCCATGAGTGGAGCCCACTCCTCAACACAAAACCAAGAGTCAAAAGTGGAGCTATGTACTAATAGGAATCTGTTCCCTGGAAATCTTGGGTGCTTTAGTGACTGTAATATATTTTATTTTTTTTTGTATATATTAACGTAATAGTTTCTATGCATATATGGCTAAAAAAGGGATATAAAAGAGAAAAGAGAGGGGAAATGCAGTTGTTAAAATATGCCTTGGTCCTTAGTTCAAAGTTTGATGGTAGGAGAAATATAAGGAGGCTATCAAGAGATTGGAACCCGTGCATATATATATATATATATATATATATATATATTTTGTTGATAACATGACATGGCATTTGAGGGAGGAGATAAAAGATTAAGAGAACATAAAGATGCTTCCATAGATTAACTAAAGATCACATTATCAAAATTACAATGCAAGCAATGATTCCATCTCATCAGACACCTTCATCAACTCCCAAAGCACAGTTTTGTTTAGTTAATTAAGAGGTTTGCCACTATGTGCAACATGAGAAAATGAAGCAGAAATAGATGAAAATATTGTTGAAGATTAGCTGTGATTTCAGTGGTCTTTATTTTACCTCCCAAGCAGTGAAATGATGAGTCGAATCATTCGAATCACCTTCAATGATCAACAACTCCCTCAAAAAATGCCTTGTAAACAATCTCAAAGATTTTCCACCAGAAACCCTTTGCATCTTTTGAATCCATTTCCCCTGTTGGCCTGGAATGTGTTAGTGAGAGAATCTTTGTTCTCATCACTAATAATCTCAGTCTGTTTGCCTTTTCAAATCCTATCCACATCAAGTTTTTAGAAGCCCCAGGGGAACAGAGGGGGAGATCTTCATCTCATCCTCAAAATCAGACCTATCATGCTGTCCACCAATTTTGATGTCCAGGTTTCCAAAATGTCTTGAATAGAAATTTTGTTAAATTCTTAAGCTAAAAAAGCTGATTTGCGCACTGCATCTTTGATATTGTGTATTAATGAGGTCAATGATGATTGTTATTTAGATTAATGTCAAATTAGGGGACGGTTGTATATACTGGCCTCGGCCACTCTCCTAAGCATCCTCTTTAGGAGTCCGGATGCCCTCTTTGGTTGAAATATGGGATACTATTTCGTCCTCTTTCGCCGAAACCGGTAGATGCCGTTTTGTCCTATCAAATTATGCCAACTAGGACGGAACAATATCTCCATATTTTAATGAAGGAGTGGGTCTGGACTCCCTCTCTTGTAGAGCTACGGACTCTCATGTAGGGCCCAGCTGGGGCCGCGGTGATAGAAAGATCTAGATCAGTGGCTTGGATCATCCACTACATTTTACGCGGGAATGCATTGCTCTTCTACTGACCCGGTCTCTTCAAATTTTAAAAACAGATAAAAACGACCTTTAGAGAAAGAACTTAAGAACTGAAATGGCAGTTATATCAAAAGTCTCAAACTCCAAACTCCGTCCTTGCTCTCTCTATCTCGATCGCATCCTCAAAACCCAACAAAACCTCTCCAAATCCTCACCAAAGATCTGGAAAAAACAAAAATCAGACGAGTTCGATGACCCCAACACTCGCGGCGAGCGATCGCTGACCCTCAGCCACCCCCTCCTGCGCATTCTAGAATCCTCCGCCACAAACCCCCGCCAATTCGACCAGATCCACGCCCACCTCATCGTCTCCGGCCTCTCCCAGCACCCCCTTTCCGCCGGCCGCGCCATCAAGAAGCTCTGCCGCTCCCCCGCCTCTGTCGGCCGTGCAATCTCCCTCTTCACCCACCTCGACCACCAGGGGCGGATGAAGGGGGGCGGGGTGGCTGTAGCCCACCCAAGGTTTCAGCTGTCACGTCCCCCGAACCCGATTAAAGAAATAACCGGATCCGGAGAGTGAATTTTAGGACTAATTAAAAATTTTGTCCTTTGGGCCCACGGATCGTAGTCCGCGGTGAGGATTTAATATTTCAAACCTCTTTTAATACAATAGACATTGAGTTCATAGAACTCTAGGCATATGGAATCTCAAGCAATGATTAATAATCTCTCATTAATTAAAGTTGCAAGAAAGAATAGACAAAACTAAGAATTTAAGTTATTTATTACATTGGCCATCCCATATACAAGGCCAATAAAAGTACGGAAGTCAATAATAAAAGAAAGGTCCAACGAGAGAAATAAAATGAATAAAAGCATAATCTAAATGAATCCCCATGTATCTCTCTCGTGCCCGGAAGTGATGACGCTACTCCACGTCATCGGCACGCCACTCTCGTGCCTCCTCAGCTGGTTGGAGATCCTCTGGGATCTCTTCACCTGCCTGCTCCTCGTAGTGATACTCACCTGATGTGTCTGCACACCAAGGAACAAAGTCAACGACATGTTGAGCAATAGATATACAAAACATAATAAACACGATATGCATCAAGTGTAGAGTAATGACAAGTATAAGATCATATGAATACAAGAATATGAAGCGAGGCATAAAGCGAGATTAATATGTAGAAACAATAATAGGAATCCTAGCAATCATCTAACAATAACCACTATCATGCAAATGCTAACAAGACAAGCAAGAGGGAGACTCCGAGGATGTCCTATGCCACCTCCCGGGGTACCAGTAACAATCCCCTTGGACTACTGATACCATAGTCCGGCTCCAGTGGGATCCTAGCTCCCTGTCCTGGGAATAGCAGTACGGTCCTAGCCCGCTCCCAGCTATTCAACGCCATGGACGCCGTCCTACGCCGACTGCCCACCCCGACAACCGGAGTAACCGATTCGTCATTAAATCCCAACTGCAGATGGCCATGATATGCAAACAATAATAAAGTGGTTCTGACACAAGAATATCAAGACAAGCAAGTCTGGCTAATTTCATGTACAAGACAAGATTCTAAGGATTATCTTCTCCAAAACAATACAAGACAAGCAAGCCACGTGATAATCCCCTTCCATTACTAGCCAGTCATGTTCATCAACAAGACACGGTTTTCCTAAGGTACACTCTAAGTCAAGTCCAAGTCCTAAATTCTATAAGAGTTTATGTTTCATAATTGATTACGTGTTTTATATCAAGGGAGTGTACAAGGAGATGTTATCAACGGATACAAGTCACAAGTCAAGGAAGAATTACAATCCAACCCTAGGTAAGTGGTGTCATCCCTGTATCCTACGTATTCTAACGGAGTACATGTGGAAATTGGATCAATGATGCTTTTAGGAAAATCCCTTGGTGTACAATCATGTTAAGCATCTATTGGTTCAGTTCCATATGCATTCGGTTATACCATATGTAATACACGAATACCTAGACAACCCATCGAATTCACACCAAGCCACGTGTTTCGATTTCAATCCCCATTAATGGTCAAGTGAGAGTAAGTTTATGGTTTCCAACATCTAAGGCCCAAACCTAGGTTACCGGTCTCTTTTCCAATAAAACATAAGCTGAATTAATAATCTAAGTATTTACATCACTTTCCGACCTTCGATCATGATGAAACTAGAACCATTGGATTCTACATTCGAAGAGCTTTCCAACGGTATATAGCTCGTGAAATTCCGACGAACGGATCAAAAGTTATGATCGTTGGAAAATCTGTCTAAAATCGGTCAATTGCCAGGAGTTCGAACGTTCGAAGAAGTGTTCGAACGTTCGTCCCAGGCCAATTTCCCGAGAGCTCAAGTGTTCGAACGTTCAGGAAAAGTGTTCGAACGTTCGTCCCAGGCCAATTTCCCGAGAGCTCAAGTGTTCGAACGTTCAGGAACAGTGTTCGAACGTTCGTGTGCAGAAAGTGCTGTTTGCTGAATTTTTTAGTTCTATTCGTTTCAGATCATCTCCATTCTGTTCTAAACCTTTCCAATGGCTATATCCTGCACAAAATTGAGCCTC
The DNA here is from genome assembly GCA_012931725.1 of Litsea cubeba. Taxonomy (NCBI): domain Eukaryota; kingdom Viridiplantae; phylum Streptophyta; class Magnoliopsida; order Laurales; family Lauraceae; genus Litsea; species Litsea cubeba. Next base: position 4,381,635 of record CM022946.1, on the reverse strand, counting down.
CTGCTCTCCTAACAATTCATTCCATCCACATTCCATTCCATTCCATTAAGAAATTCTAAAACAATCTTTATCATCAATTATCCATTTTCCAAAAATCTAACCTAACATATAATTTCCAATTAAAATTACAACAGGCTTGGAATTAAAGGGAAATCTACAGAAAACATAGCCAATCAAATGAAAACAAACATACATGCTTATATATGAATTGCAGATCTACTTGCCTCAACCAAGAAGAAGATTGGAATTGGGTGAAATTCGAGGAGAAGCTTTTCTACCCTCAAAGTCACAATCTAACCCGAACAATTATAACCTAGAACACAAAGGAGAAGAAATAAAGGAAAAAGATCAAGATTAAACCTAATCTAAACCAAAAGGAAGATGATTGAAAAGATGAAGTTACTGGAAATCCTACCCGATTGATATCGGAAGAAAGAGAAGATCGAGAGGAAGAAATCTAGTGGATCGGATCTTCGAATAGGTTCTCCTAGGGCTGAGATCTGGATTGAGAAAGAAAGAGGAAGAAAGGGGAGGCTGCTGGGTTACTTCGTTGCAGAGAACGAAATGGAATTTAGGGCAACATTCGCTTAAGAAGACGATAGAAGAGGAAAAGACCGAATTGTCCTTTAAGTGGGTCCGGTGAAAGAATGGACCACTTGAAAGGTTTCTGATCGCCGGATCGCGATGAGTCAAGAGACAAAAGTTATCAGAACGACGAGACCTTTCCAACGAACCCAAAAATCACGGCGTCTAGAATATTTCGAAAAAACATTCAATTTTCCCTAAATTGCAAATTACCCACCTGCTATGATCAAACGAACTCGAAATCAAACGAAACTTCGCAGATACTATTCTAATGCTAAAAGAAACTCGCTCATGATCTAAACGCACTTAAATATCTAAAATACAATTAAATAAAATAATAACAAATTAAACGGGTCAACGGGCCGGGTTTTGGGCCCAACTGACCCAGTAAGGTCACAGACCTTACATCAGCCAAAAAAAAATAGTTTTTCATATGGGTTGTTTTCTTGCCTTTCAGTTCATAGTTTGAGTAATTCAAGATATCTATTATATTCTATCTCTCTCTTTCTCCTGGTTCTGGAAATAATTCATCTTTTGCTTCTGTTTCTTCTTCTGGGTCCTTTTATCAAAATCCCTTTCGCCTTTTGCGTACATGTGATTTCTTTCAAATACAATCTTTTCTCTGACTGTTTTTTCATATGCTGCTCTGTTTTCTTCTCCCTTTTTGATTCACAGATCTCTCTATGTTTGCATAATCTCAAATGGATTTCCTTCAAATCCTTTGTTTCTCTTCTCTTATCTTAAATTTGCAGGGATTGCACAGAACACCAACAATGAAGGGACGCATTCGGAAACTGGGATTGCATTTTCGAGCCGTTTGGATGAGTTTTTCCCAAACGAACAGATCCTTCCCATTACTCTCACTTTAAAAAATCTTAGTTTTGCAAAGTTGAAGAAGGCGACCAGGAACTTAAGTCCCGATAGACTTCTTGGCGAGGTAGGTTTTGGGAGGGTTTTCATGGGTTGGATTGATGAGAAGACATTTGCACCAACCAAGGCCTGGAGTGGAATGGCTATTGCAGTATTGCTGTCAAGAAATGGAATTCAGATGGCTTCCAGGGAAGGGAAGAGTGGCATGTATTTTCCATTCAATCCAATATTTGTTTGGCAAAATTTGAGGGAAATAAAAAAGAAAAAGAAAAATAGGTTGGCCGAGTTGTGGTGCATGAAAAAAAAACCGTGCCTGGGCCATTGACTAGTGCCGACCCATTCTTCAAGTTATAAATGAGCATCAATTTTTTTTGCATTTATTTTAATAGTTTAATTTTATTTCAAATTAAAGAACCTAATGAACCCTTCTCGACATATAAATAGTGTTTTCAATACACTTTCTAAAGAAGCAATTGCAAATAATCGGTTGCTTCTCCGAAATGTTATTCAATGTATTCGGATGCTTGCACTATAAGGGTTTCCTTTTAGAGGACATGATGAATAGAAGAATTTTTTATAGTTTTTGGTGAGATATTATTGTTATTTCTTTTAGTATAAGTTAAGTGCAGGCCCCTCAAGATTAGACGTGCTGGATCCGCCCCCGTCCACCTTCCCGCTTCTAGCCAAGACCTGCGCCCAACTGGGTTTTATCCAGGAGGTCGAGAAGACCCATGCCCTGATTGAGAAATCCGGGCTTGCGACTGATCTGTTTGTGCAGAATTCTCTGATTCATATGTATTTTTCATCTGGGTGGATCAAATCTGCAAACCAAGTGTTTGATGCGAGGCTTGAGTCGGATTTGGTTACCTGGAATTCGATGGTTGATGGGTACGCGAAGAATGGGCGGGTTGATGTTGCTCGCTGGGTTTTTGATGCGATGCCACCATGGTTCAAAATATCGGCCGGTACCGGTACGTACCGGCCGATACGTACCGGTACCGGTCGGTACCGCACCGATATCTCAGCGAGATATCGGTCGCGGCGATACGGACAAAATATCGCCAAAATATCGCCATATATCGGCCGATATTTTCAAACCCCCGCCGGGGGATACCCCCGGACCCCCTCTGCGAAGCGCATGTTTTAGATAAATGACAATCAAAATTCAAGAAAACAAAATGATCTACTTGACCATGATAGTTAGGACTCTTTTGCTAATTGTCTTTCTTTTTTTTTGTGCTTGGATGTCTATTATTATCATAAACTACTAGATATGATATTAAACCTATTTAATTATTTTTGGGATGATATAGTAGTAAAGATTGTGTAATATGCTAATTCATGAACCAAAAGGCTTTATATTGAGTTAGATTCGATGTTACTCACTTATTTTCCCCTAGATCTAGTATTTTAAAGTGTAAATCTAAACTTTTTTATTTCCAAAATTTGGGGCTTTTCTTGAAATCAATTACATTTTTTCACATTAGTGTTCAAATGCATTGATAATGTATTAGTTTAAAATAGATCTATACTTTTGGGACAAAAAAGTATGAGTTTTTGCCAAAAATTGTGGTTGCATTATGTCAGATTTATGATATTTCATCTTATTAATCATGAGCATCGATAATGGTTGCATTATATAAAATACTGGAGAATAAAGCGAACGGCGATACAGACAGGACTCATAACTTAAGGTGACCGAGATTTTGATTTATTATTGTTACTAATGGAAAAAAATATTATTTTCCAACATTTTCTAATATTCTGGATTTTTTGAATATTTTTACAGATTTTTTTGGATTAAAAAAAAAATTTCACACCGCGACGACCGCGACGGACCGATATCCGCGACGATATCCGCGGCGTATCGGTTTTTCGGCCCGGCCGATACCGCGACCGATACCGAGATTTTAAACCATGGATGCCACAGAGAGATTTGGTGAGTTGGAATTCGATGATTGCGGGGTATGTGGGAATTGAGGATATGGAGAGTGCTAAGGAGCTGTTTGAGAATATGCCTGTGAGAGATATTGTGTCTTGGAGTTCTATGATTGATGGTTATGCGAAGGTTGGGGTTGCTCGGGAGCTTTTGAACAGATGAATGTTTGGAATGTGGTGTCTTGGAATACTATGTTGGCCTTATACATCCGCAGAAAGGAGTATAGTGAGTGCCTGACACTGTTTGATAGGATGATGACCACAGGAGAGGCGGAGCCAAATGAGGCGATCCTTGTGAGTGTTCTTGCAGCTTGCACAAATCAAAGAATGCTTGATAGAGGCAAATGGGTTCATCATTCATTTATCAAAGATAACCAAAGGATTGAACCAGATGTGTTACTATCGACTGCTCTGCTGGCAATGTAAGCAAAGTGCGGTGATATGCATTCGGCAAGAGAAATCTTCGATGCGATGCCTGAGAAGAGTGTTGTTTCATGGAATTCTTTGATCATGGGATATGCCATTCATGGGCAAGGAGAGAAGGCCCTTGAGATGTTCCTAGAGATGGAGAAGAGAGGACCAAGGCCAAATGATGTGACCTTCATATGCGTCTTGAGTGCATGTACTCATGGTGGAATGGTTTTAGAGGGGTGGGGGTATTTCAATTTGATGTGTTGTGTTTACAAGATTGAACCCAAGGTTGAGCACTACGGTTGTATGGTTGATCTGCTTGGCTGCGCTGGTTTGCTGAGTGATTCGGAGGAGCTTATAAATCAGATGCCAATGAAGCCGGTTGCACCAGCCTTGTGGGGTGCACTGCTGTCTGCTTGTAGAACTCATTGAGCTTGGAGAGACTGTTGGCAAGCGGCTTATAGAGCTGGAGCCTAGGGATGTCGGGCCTTATGTGCTCTTGTCAAACATATATGCATCAGCAGGTAGATGGGATGATGTTGAGAAGGTGAGGAAGTTGATGAAGGAGAAGGGTTTAGCTAAGTTGATCTTGATAGGTCTGTTCATGGGCTTTTTGCAGAGGATAATTCAGCCCATAAGAAGAGCATGGTGGACTCCATGTTGAGTGAGATGGGTACTCAGATGAAGTTGTCGTGTAGAGAAATTGATGATAAACAGACATCTAACGTAAATTAAGGTTTGGTAATTTTAGTTTACATCTTTGTGTAATATAGCCAAGAGGGGATTCATATATATCAACATTTTTTTTATTTGAATTCAATTAAATCCAGTTAGCAAAATGTTGTAACAAATTTCTTGATGTGAAAGAGAAAAAGTGTGATGCGCTTTCGGGAAGATGTTTCGATTGATGATCCTTCTCTTCAAGTTTTCTAGATGTCACATCTATATTACTAAAGGGATGTATACACTTCCTGGCGGAGGACACCTGGCATGTCTGGGAGATGGACACGTGGCAGCAGCCAGCCTAAAATGGTATTCTGCTAATTTCTTATTCTCCATCTAAAATTTCTCCATCTCTCCCTCCCTAAAATCTCTCTTCTCCATGCTAATGCAATCCCTAAAATCTCTCATTCTCCATCTAAAATTTCACTTCCAAGACAACCACACAAAATGGGGAAGAGGAAAATCCCAAATTGTAAAGGATTGAAATATAATCCTTAATTCCATAGAAGAAATCTGTGCTCTCTGTGGGGCCCACTTGGGGCCTACATCACTGTCAAGGTTGGGACCCACTGATCATCCTAACCAATTCAACAGGAACCCACAAATTTTAATGGCTTAAAAAAAAAGAAACAAATAGGTTAGGTTTGGTCAATTTGAGAGGTCTATGATCATTTGATCTTTATCAATCAATTCATGGGTCCCGGCCCGCATCATTTGATTTTATGGACGGTTAGAATAAAGATGGTGGACCCCATTCATCTGGGTCCCACTTAAAAATATTTGGTCAATTTGTTAGGTCTATGATCATTTGATCCTTTGATCTTTCTTAATCGATTCATGGGTCCCATCCCACATAATATGATTTTATGGATGATTAGAATAGAGATGGTGGACCCCATTCATTGGGGGGTTCCACTTAAATATGTTAGGTTTGGTCAATTTGTGAGGTCTATGATCATTTGATCCTTTGACCTTTATCAAGCAATTCATGGGTCCCAACCCGCATCATATGGTTTCATGAATGGTTAGAATATAGATGGTGGACTCCATTCATCTTTGGGGTCCCACTTAAATAAATTAGGTTTGGTCAATTTATGAGGTCTATGATCATTTGATCTTTTTCAATCAATTCATGGGTCCCGGCCCACATCATATGATTTTATGGACGGTTAGAATAGAGATGGTGGACCCCATTTATCTGGGTCTCACTTAAACATATTTGATCAATTTGTTAGGTCTACGATTATTTGATCCTTTGATCTTTTTAAATAAATTCATGGGTCATATCCCGCATAATATGGTTTTATGGACGGTTATAATAAAGATGGTGGGCCCCATTCATCTTAGAGGTCCCACTTAAATAGGTTATGTTGGGCCAATTTGTGAGGTCTATGATCATTTAATCCTTTGATCTTTATCAAGCAATTCATGTGTCCCAGCCCGCATCAAATTATTTCATGGACAGTTAGAATATAGATGGTGGACCCCATTCATCTTGGAGTTCCCACTTAAATAGGTTAGGTTTGGTCAATTTGAGAGGTCTATGATCATTTGATCATTTGATCATTATCAATTAATTCATGGGTCCCGGCCCGCATCATTTGATTTTATGGACGGTTAGAATAAAGATGGCAGACCCCATTCATCTGGGTCCCACTTAAAAATATTTGGTCAATTTGTTAGGTCTACGATCATTTGATCATTTGATCTTTTTAAATCAATTCATGGGTCCCATCCCGCATAATATGATTTTATGGACGGTTAGAATATAGATGGTGGACCCCATTCATCTGGGGTCCCACTTAAATAGGTCAGGTTTGGTCAATTTGAGAGGTCTATGATCATTTGATCTTTATCAATAAATTCATAGGTCCCGGCCCGCATCATTTGATTTTATGGACGGTTAGAATAAAGATGGTGGACCCCATTCATCTGGGTCCCACTTAAAAATATATGGTCAATTTGTTAGGTCTACGATCATTTGATCATTTGATCTTTCTTAATCAATTCATGGGTCCCATCCCGCATATTATGGTTTTATGGATGGTTAGAATAGAGATGGTGGACTCCATTCATCTGGGGGGTTCCACTTAAATAGGTTAGGTTTGGTCAATTTGTGAGGTTTATGATCATTTGATCTTTATCAAGCAATTCATGGGTCCCAGCCCGCATCATATGTTTTTATGGACGGTTAGAATATAGATGGCGGACCCCATTCATCTTGGGGGTCCCACTTAAATAGGCTAGGTTTGGTCAATTTGAGAGGTCTATGATCATTTGATCATTTGATCTTTATCAATCAATTAATGGGTCCCGACCCGCTTCATTTGATTCTATGGACGATTAGAATAAAGATGGTGGACCTCATTCATCTGGGTCCCACTTAAATATATTAGGTCAATTTGTTAGGTCTACGATCATTTGATCTTTTTAAATCAATTCATGGGTCCCATCCCGCATAATATGGTTTTATGGATGGTTAGAATATAGATGGTGGACCCATTCATCTTGGGGGTCCCACTTAAATAGGTTAGGTTTGGTCAATTTGAGAGGTCTATGATCATTTGATATTTATCAATCAATTAATGGGTCCCAGCCCGCATCATATGATTTTATGAACGGTTAGAATAGAAATGATGGACCCCATTCATCTTGGTCCCACTTAAATATATTAGGTCAATTTGTTAGGTCTATGATCATTTGATCTTTCTTAATCAATTCATGCCTCACCTAAAGAATAAAACATTTGGAAAAAAAACATAAAGATCAAATTAGCAACAAAAAAAAAAAGGACTCACAAGTTTACTAATTAATAAATTTATTAAAAATAATTCATATCAGTCTATGCATTTGGTGGTTTCGTGGTTATCCACGGGATTTTGCTAGTGATACTCTAATTGCAAGGAGGCTTTAGTAAGTACTTTATGCTACACACAGGAGGAGGATGGAGGTGAATCTTTCTTTCAGAAGGGTTTTTAGAGATTTTGGATTGAAAACAGCAGCAAGCTTAATGAAGATTCTAAATTGTACTATTACCCTTGAAGAGAAGATTAAGAAAACAATGGAAGCCCAAATCCCCTGGGAATTTTTGAAGTAAAAGCTTGATTCATCTCCGTACAATCTTTCGGTGCGTTTTCTTTCTAATTTTTTTATGTGTTTTACCTCCTCCTAGAGTTAGAGGCTTTTGTTGGAGTGTGACTTTTAATAAGATCTTAACTCTAAAAAATTTGGCCTGTTTGTTTGCATTAGAATACATAAGAATTGAATACATACGGTGGTTAAAAATAAAGATTAAAGGTGAATTTTCAAAACTGAACATCAAATAATATTTTCTTTGAAAGAAATAGAATCAAAAGAAGATGCGATTTGATGCTTATGTTTTTGAAATTTATCTTTCGTCTTCATTTTTAACCACCTTATGTAATCAATTCCTATGTATTTTAATGCAGACAAACTGGGTAAGAGTTGTGACTTTGCTCTTCCTAATATGTGCCTTTTGTGTTCAGCAATGGTGTTCATTGATCACCTTCTTGTCTATGTCTGACAGCCTCTATCATTTGCTGTTTTTCCTTTTCTTTTTTTTTTTTTTCTTTTCCCGCTACAAGGTGTGTTTTTTTTTAATTTCAATGCTTGGTTTCTTGTACCCTTTCCTGCTACTTCATGTGATCTTATTGAAGGTTGGTCTGGGAGGGCCTATTCCCAGTTAGAGAAAGATGTCACTAAATTTTCACTTCTTTCACTTTGGGGAATTACATGGAGAGTTTGAAATAAGAGCTATGAAAGAAGATTTTGAAGCAATTTTTCATCCTTTGAGTGTTAGCTTAAGGAATAAAAGTGTAATTCTTCCAAAAGAGACTATAAGGGCCTGTGCATTATAATACGTAGGAATTGAATACATAAGATTCATATCATAAGTGGTTAAAATTAGAAATCAACGGTAAATTTTAAAAAACGAGAATCAAATAATTTTTACTTTTAGGAAACTAGAATCAAAAGACGATTGAAAGTTAATTACTAAGGTGGCCCTAAACATTAAAAAATAGAAAGAAACTTCTTTTACAGACCAAGACTGAGAGTTCAACATGATAGTGAAAGTACTGTTTGCTTGATTAAGAAGGATTTATATACTTTGTAACCATGGCATTGGAGAGTCAACATGGATGGAGCTTTCTTGGTGAGCTTGGCCCTTAGCAAACTGGAGGAACAATAAGAAATGAAGAGGGTGATTTGACCTTACTTTAATCAGGACCAATTGGCATTAGTGTTTTTAATAGAGTTTGATGATGCCAAAATAGGGTTTCGGACACCACCGGTCAAGTAATTAATAAATGTAGTAAATGAAGAGAGATGAGAGATTATAGTGGTTCGGTCAAGATGACCTACGTCCACTTCATAAAGGCAGAGATTGCCTGTGGTGTTTTACTTCCTTAATGATTATTACAAACTAGAGGAATACAAGCGTCGAAGTGAATAGAGAGAGAGAGATCCATCCTTCCGCAAGTGCTGGTGGGGCTCCTTGATTTATAGTCCTCCCCTAACAGATGGGGACGACTCTTCAGCAACGTTCGTCCTTGGAGCCCTCGAACTACCCTTGCGCTGGAGGAGGCAGGTGTGGAACTGCCATCGCGCTATACGAGGCAGGTGAGATATTTCTCCGCAGGACCTGGTAGGAGCGGGATTGCTTCCGAAGCAACGTGGCTGCCTTGACTTGGTCTCTTCTTGGGCTTGGACCTGGGCTTCATCCTCATGGGTTGGGTCATTCGGGCCTGACTCATCATTTGCCCCTCAATGCACCGTGCCCAAATAATTTTTTGAAAGGGGGGCATTGGTAGATTCAGGTCTCTTCTCCCTCCAAAATCTTTTTCCTCTTTTCCGGTTTTAATCCAGGTCCGGGCGAGCATCAGAACCGGAGAAGCCTGGGCGAGCTTCGGAACCGAAGAAGCCTGATGGGCGCCCGGGCGAGATAGCGAGGGCTGGGCGCCTTGACGCCCGGGGGAGTGATGTGCTGGCACCCTGGGCGCCCGAGGGGAATTGGCCTGGGCGCCCGGGGGAGAAGTCCTTGGGCGCCCGGGGACTTGTGCTGGGCGCCCGGGGGATAAGTTCCTGGGCGCCCAGGGGATTTGTCCAGGTTTGGGCGCCCGAGGGGAGAGGCGCCCGGGGAGTGAAGGCCTTGGGCGTGGAGAGGCCCTGGGCGCCCGGAGGAGTCTGGGCGCCCGAGGGAGTGGAGAAGGCCCTTGGGCGTGGAGAGGCCCTGGGCGCCCGGAGGAGTCTGGGCGCCCGGGAGGTCCGGGGCGTGGAGAGGCCCCTGGGCGCCCGGGGGAGAAAGGCCTGGGCGCCTGGGGGAGAGTCCTTGGGCGCTCGGGAAAGATGGCCTGGGCGCCCGGAAGCTTTGGGCGCCCGAGGGAGTGGGGCCCTTGGGCGTGGAGAGGCCCTGGGCGCCCGGAGGAGTCTGGGCGCCCGAGGGACTTGGGCGCCCGGGGAGTAGTCCTGGCGAGAGGGGGACTTGGGCGCCCGGGCGTGGAGAGGCCCCCGGACCCCCTCTGCGTAGCGCATGATATATCCCTTAGGACATGTAAATTCCAAGACTCTGCCCCTCGGTAACTTCTGATGGGTCATCCCAAAAGAAGAAATGAGAGAGCTTCTCAGGCTGAGGAGAGGGCTGCGCCAGCTAGGAGAGGGCTGTGCCAGCTGGAAGAGCTTCCGAGGCTGATCTTTCCGCGGCCCGCGAGAGGGCGACCAGGCTTGAGACCGAATTCTTAGTAGCTTAAGAGAGGGCAGCCAGGGCAGAGGCTGAGCTTGTGAAGGACCTTGAGAGGGCTTCGCTCAGAGAGGCTGAGCTTCTGAAGACCCTTGAGAGGGCTCACTGAGCTTCTGAAGACCCTTGAGAGGGCTTCGCTCGGTGAGGTGAGCTTCTGAAGACCCTTGAGAGGGCTCACTGAGCTTCTGAAGACCCTTGAGAGGGCTTCGCTCGGTGAGGTGAGCTTCTGAAGACCCTTGAGAGGGCTCACTGAGCTTCTGAAGACCCTTGAGAGGGCTTCGCTCGGTGAGGTGAGCTTCTGAAGACCCGCGAGAGGGCTTCGCTCAATGAGGCTGAGCTTGTGAAGGATCTTAAGAGGGCTTCGCTCAGTGAGGCTGAGCTTCTGAGGACCCTTGAGAGGGCTCACTGAGCTTCTGAAGACCCTTGAGAGGGCTTCGCTCGGTGAGGTGAGCTTCTGAAGACCCGCGAGAGGGCTTCGCTCAATGAGGCTGAGCTTGTACAGACCCGTGAGAGGGTGATGCTCAGACAGACCTTTGTGGAGACAGTGACTGGGGCGGTCCATGAGAGAACTGCTTTCCCAGATATTGCCCTCTTAGGCTTCGTGCTGACTGAGGGGCTTGATGATTGTAGTGGCAGCTCTTATGATGTCGATGGTGATGTGCTCCTCGACCTTGGGCGCCATGGTGATGGGCGCCCGGTGAGGTGCTTCTCGCCATGGAGCATGCCTCGGCCAAACTGATGATGTCTATGGTGATGCCGAGGACAACTTTGAGAGTAGGGTTGTCCTGGCTGATAATGACTCATAGGATGGCCTTGCTGATGCTTTTATTGCTGCGGGGTCATCTTGTATCTGGAGCAGAAATGTGCCCAACAACGGCATTGAGAGGATGGGCGCCCTGGGGAACTCCCTGGGCGCCGCCATGAGGATGGGCGCCCAGATGGGGAGGTCCCGGGCGTGGAGCGCTTGATGGGGAGCTCCCTGGCGCGCCCAGCTGAGGATGGGCGTCCAGATGGGGAGGTCCCGGGCGTGGAGCGCTTGATGGGGAGGTCCCGGGCGTGGAGCGCTTGATGGGGAGCTCCCTGGCGCGCCCAGCTGAGGATGGGCGCCCAGATGGGGAGGTCCCGGGCGTGGAGCGCTTGATGGGGAGCTCCCTGGCGCGCCCAGCTGAGGATGGGCGCCCAGATGGGGAGGTCCCGGGCGTGGAGCGCTTGATGGGGAGCTCCCTGGCGCGCCCAGCTGAGGATGGGCGCCCAGATGGGGAGGTCCCGGGCGTGGAGCGCTTGATGGGGAGCTCCCTGGCGCGCCTAGCTGAGGATGGGCGCCCAGTTGGGGAGCTCCCAGGCGTGGAGCTCTTGGAAGTCCCTGGCGTGATGCTCCCTGTGGTACTCCTCCAAATTGTGTTCCTCATTGCCCTGCGAGCAGGAGTTGTAGGCTGTTATATGGTCTCCAACATTTGTTGAGGAGTGGGAGCATTTGGGGGAGGATTAGTCGGTGGAGATCATCCTCGCCCTCTGCTCGCCTAGTTGATCTCGTCGTGATCACCATAACTTGAGAAGACGGATGAGAACTTTAATACGTTCCCACAGACGGCGCCAAACTGATGATGCCAAAATAGGGTTTCGGACACCACCGGTCAAGTAATTAATAAATGTAGTAAATGAAGAGAGATGGGAGATTATAGTGGTTCGGTCAAGATGACCTACGTCCACTTCATAAAGGCAGAGATTGCCTGTGGTGTTTTACTTCCTCAATGATTATTACAAACTAGAGGAATACAAGCGTCGAAGTGAATAGAGAGAGAGAGATCCATCCTTCCGCAAGTGCTGGTGGGGCTCCTTGATTTATAGTCCTCCCCTAACAGATGGGGACGACTCTTCAGCAACGTTCGTCCTTGGAGCCCTCGAACTACCCTTGCGCTGGAGGAGGCAGGTGTGGAACTGCCATCGCGCTATACGAGGCAGGTGAGATATTTCTCCGCAGGACCTGGTAGGAGCGGGATTGCTTCCGGAGCAACGTGGCTGCCTTGACTTGGTCTCTTCTTGGGCTTGGACCTGGGCTTCATCCTCATGGGTTGGGTCATTCGGGCCTGACTCATCAGAGTTGATTGTATTATTTCTGTCAAAGAGGGATTAAATTGTTCAAACATAGATGTTCCATGTTTCCTTCTATTGGCGGCGGATTCTTTGAATACCATAAGATGGGCACAAAGAGGTCTTAATCACTGTAGATATTAGACCCTTGTAAGAAGATTAAGAGGTAGATTGTTTACAATGCTTGTTGAATTTGTGCTGATATTAAGAGAATGAATGAAAAGAGATAGGCCCAGTGGCGAATTGGAAGTTCCTTAAGCCTCATTTTATATTTAAAGTTCTCTGTAATTTTAACTTTGTATCTTTTCATTTGCTTGGGTGGTCTTCACCTTTGATGGGCTATTTGCATTTCAAAGCTTGTTTGTTTTGTGGTATTTCTAATAAAAATTTTGGGTGCTGACGATTTCTGATACTGGTTTCAAATCATGTTTTTCGAACATTGGGAATTCTAATTTTGGTGGCTAGAATTTTAGAAACAATGTATTTGAAGAGTCACTTCTAGCCTTTTGAGTTTTTAACATTTTAGGTTTCTAAATGCTAAATGCCGGATGATATTAAAACATTTTAAATTTCACTTGTGGGAGGATATTTGTAAACCCACAGCCTTGGTACTTCCAACCAACCCACTGGCAGAAATGGAGCAAGTAGCAGGGCTGCACAGAACCGGACTGCAGACCAAACCGGACCACAAAACCGGATCGGACCGGACCGGATTTGCGGTCTTAGTGGTCCAAATCCGGTCCGGTCCTGTCCAGGCCTTTTGTGGTCCGGTCTGGACCGGACCGAACCGCATTTATTAAAATAATAATTTTTTTTTCACATTGATGAGCCCATGAGGCATGAGCCCATCACCTATTTGTAAAATCTATCATTCATTCATTTGACATTTGCCCACTTTTTAGATGTGAGGTGAAAATGAAAAAAAATAAAAAAAAAATGAAAATCGGTCCGGACCACTTTAAGTGGTCCAACCGGACCGGTTTGGACCGGTCCGGTCCTTCATTTTAGGCCGATTCCGGTCCGAAAAGCGGACTGAAAATCCGGATCAGCCCCCCTAGCAAGTAGGGCCATATCTTATTTAAGATCCAGCTGCTGATATAGGTGAAAGTTTGTATGTATGTATGTATGAACCCAATGCTTGAACTGATTGTTTCCTTTCAAACAGTAAATGTGGGAATCGGGCCCGTTTGGCATTTTACTATTAAAGTCAAGTGGAGTGAAGTGAAATGAAAAGTATGAATAAAATATGTAGTGGGTTATGATGGTATTTTGTTTTTAGTTGTTTGGAATGGAATATTGTTGACTTTTGGTATGGGAAATGGAGTTTTTTTGTCTTTTAGTTAATAAATGTGGTTACTTTTTGACTTTTTGTTGGAAAAGTTGGAGGGAGTTTTGAGAAAAAGTGCTTTTGATGTGATGTTTAGGATGATTTAACTTTACTTGACTTTACTAGTCAAGTTACCAAACGGGCCTGAGGATCTGGCTCCTATTCAAACAGTTAGTGTGGCTCCTGATCATGTCCAAAAATAAGATAATCCAAAGTTATGGTGATTAAATAATCTTAACCAGAATTTAATTGATTTAAAAAAATTACTTAATGAATGTCTAATTAACAGACATAAATAGCTCCATTCCCCCAACAACCAACTATGCCAAAATCACTAAAAAGCCCACACCATGGAGATAGGACCAAAAGCTATCAAAATCAAATTAGTACATGAACTTCCTGATGTGACTACTATCAAATCAGGTTGTCCCCATGTGACTACTATCCTGCTGCCACTTTTCCTCAGCAAGGTTCATGAACCCCAGGACAGAAAGTCTCAAGTAAATATCAAAAATCACATGGGCAGCATACATAGAACTTGAACTAGGGTTTGTCTCTTTTACCTCACAAGCGTTTTGGTGTCGCCCAAGTCAAGTCTTCTTTGTGAAAACTGCCTCTCTCACACGCTTCGTGTGAGTGGGATGCTGGAACTCCACCATGGGCCCACATAATGAATATTGGGACCGATAGTGAATATCATCTTTTTTCGTGACATATTTTTAAAATTTACTTAAAGATTCACTGTTCAATCTTATGATGGGAACAAATTCTATTGAAGTTAAATTTTACGGAATCGTGATCGAACGACTACCATACGACCTGACATTTGTCTGTCAACCATTGAAGTTTTAAAAACTTTCGTAGAGTTGTTCATACAATAGCGGGTTAAAAGATTGCAATAAAGGATAAATTATACGATATTATATGAATGTAGGATATGGCAAGGTGCAATATCTCCCGACCCTAACCCTAAAACATCACAATTACTGCAAAAAACAATAAATTTAACTTCAACCATTTATGAACAATTGCCAAAACTTCGGACAACTATACGGTCAAAATCCCAATTTTAAAATATAAGAGTAGGATGCATTCATCATGATGGCCGAAATTATCATTATGTGGGGCATTGTATTAGAGTCCCAAACACCACACTTTTAAATGGCAAGCGTGTATGGTGGAGATGGCATAAATTGAATGAGAAATGGCATATCCCATCGCATGTGCTGTCAGGAGGAAATTGATGGTTGAAAAAAGGTCAGAGAAGGAGAATCCCTTTCTCCCCAAAAAAAGTGGAAAAAAACTAATAATATAATAATATTCCATACCTAATGAGAAGAATGCTTATACTTTGCCAAACGACTACCTTATAATTAATTATATGAAGTTTACTTTACTAGGCTCACGGGAAACCACAGTTTACTTTACCAGCTTTATTTTAGAGTGGATACAGATCCCCATGCTGCAGCCTTTTAGAACATGCCATGTTACAGATTTTATATTTTTTTTGGTAAATAAAGACTCTGTAACATTGCCAAGAAGGTTACAGCAAAACTATAAAATATAGGTTGCAAAAACGTATCTAAACCCACAAATAGATTAAGATTAGGGGAAAGTCAAGACGGCCCGAAATCCGTGCACGGACTGTGGCACAGATTGTTTTGGGGGGGGGCGAAATCCGTGCTCGGGCTGTGGCACAGATTGGGGGGCCGTTGGATCCCAGCGCCCAGCTGAGATCCAACGACCCCCTGGAATCCGTGCCACAACTCGGGCACGGATTTCGGGCCAAGTAGCAGGGCTCTAAGATTAGAGAATCTCTTTGTTTTGAAGAGAAATAAGTGAGGTTGAGATTAAAAAAATAAAAATAAAAATGAATTCTCAACTATAATAATGACCTAATTTTTGAAAAAGATTTGAGGCACGTTTCACTTTGTCTAGGTTCACGATCCAAAAATATTTAAGATTTGATTCAAGATAGATTGGAATGGAGAAACAAAATTCTTCGTATAGCCGACCCAACATAATTGTGATAAGGCTATAATGATGATGATGATTTGGGGGCACGTTTCACTTTTTTTTTGTGGAGAAATTGAGGATTGCCGATAAGCTTTTTCTAGACTACTATAAAAATCCATGTTTAGCCAACAAATGATTTCATTCGAGAAAAGGTGTCATGCATAAACACAAAAAAAAATTTAATAGGGCCGAGAAAATTTTATATACAAAATTAGTTCATAAAATTTTCCAAGACCATTTAAAAAATTTGCCCTCAAAATAATAATCCATCATCTTATCATGAATTCATGTTTCGTACCCAACAAACATGAAGTCGTCATGCTAAGAAAAACAGAAACGTAAGCAAAAACGGAAAAAGGCAAGAAGCTACCTACAAAAACGTGCAAGATGCGCACTCTTCGATAATCGAATGGAATAGAATCGATTCGAATCTACTCCTTTCATATTCATATTCATATTCTTCTTCGCCTTCTCTTCTTATGAGCTCTCTCTCGTCTTCCTTTCTCATTCCCACATCTTCCCTTTTCTCCTCTAAAAGAACACATCTTCAGACCCAGAAATCTTGCGCCTCTAGATTTGTTGCTTCTCCTCTCAAAATGTCAATTTCATCTGATTCAAATGGACCCCAAAGGTATGATTTTTTTTTTCTTTTTCTGGGCAACCTCTTTTTTGTTTTTTTGTTGTGATTTGGTTTTCCATCAGCAATTTGATGATGGGTTTTTTGTGGAGGTAATGGATGTGCTCATGAATTGGAAAAATGGTTTTTTTTTTTTTTGTGTGTGTGTGTTAATTAAGCCAAAGATTGGTTTGGTGTGGGGGATTTTAGAACCCATTTGCTCATTGGACATAACCCATCTGGATTTGTCTGCAATGTGTTTGGATGAACGATACAATCATGGGGTTTTTAAGGTAGTCCTTTTAAATCATTCGGTAAGAACTAGAAATCTGAAAAAAAAAAAAAAATTCCCATGATATCATGGGATTTATCATTATTTACATTTTGGGGACTTTTGGTATTATTTTGTGGAACCCAAGTTTGAGAGGAATTAATCTGTAAAAATCCCGCCAATCAATTAAAACATGAGATGCTGCCCAAATTATGGACACATTCTGCACTGTGGAAAGGGGGGAGGGACCCACTTTGTATAGAATGCTTTCCTGGATGGAATGATGCAGTGTTTATGGTAGGGGTTTGGTTACTAGGATGTTGTTGTAACATACAAAATTGATGGTAATTCAGGCAAAAGATTAGCGTACACCCCACTGGAATTTACTTCTTGAGATTTTATTTGGATGACATAATTTGTTGTTGGGGAATAGGTTATTGATGCCATTGGATTCCACTGGACTGTTGATTTGGGCAGAAAGACCATGTTTTTTATTTTAGATTTAGTTCAATTCAGTGATGCATTTTTCATATTTAAGCAGATTAATTGCATATCCTTGTCTAATTTGTTTGATGTTATTATAACATGATCAATTAAAAAATTAGCTTAAATGGCTGTTCTCAAGAAGATTGGTAATGGAAAGGCCTTTTTACTAACTTTTACTTCAAAATTCAATATATGCTGATAGATTTTTGGTGATGGTTCTGTTCCTAAGAATGGCCTAAAAGGAATTATGGTAGGAAACTCATGGCTCATGGACACTCCAAAATATGACTGGAGATGGAGAGGATCCATCCACGAAAGCATCAAATGCTTATTCTCCTTTATGTCTTGATGTCATGGACTTTCACAGAGAATGAATAAAAAAAAACTGAAAAAAAATGCTCTCTCTAGATACATAATGGTCCTTTGTGTTGTTTTCTTAGGCTAATCCCCTATTTTCTATTTATTACTCCTTTATATGCTCTTCCTGATCACCTTTACTAGCCTCCTGCCTCTTCGCTGAAGGCTGATGCCTTTGCTGTTTGGGTGCTCCCTGATGGAGATGCTTTGTAGGCCCTCTCCAGTATTGTCTCTTCTTTTTAGCAGTTTTCCTCTATATTTTTCTATTTGGGTAGAGCATTTTTTTTTTCATGGTTTATTCCTTCTAGGTTTGGTTAGTCACAGCCATATGTCCTCTCTTTGCTCACTGCACCATCAATTCACCTTTTTACAGCACTGGTCTCTGGCTTAGGGTTGGGATTGTTAGTTCTTAGGTCCATTTGCACCTTTCCTGTTTCTGTTAGTTGCTTATGTTAATGCAATTGGGAAACTATCCCTTGGCTTATATTAACAAAACTCCTCACTAATCTGATGATAAGAGTCTGATTGCAGTTGATGAGTCTGGCTCTTTATGTATACATCTTGTTTCTCACTGCGACACATCATGAATATATCCAGCAGATTGAGATGCATAACCATGTTTTTAATTATGTATAATGTCCGTTCTTTTTAGGGCCCAGTAGCCTACCTAGTATTTACTTCCTAGGAATTCACAGTAAAGAGGGAGTCTGTTTTGGGTCATCACTATCCTGGGATTTAAATTGCTACGGTTATGGGCGGGTAAAGGGAAGAGTATTCCATGGCTTCACCTTAAGCCCTCCGATTTTAGTCCCTTGACAGAAAGGAATTTGCTTAGAAATTGCCGGAATTAAGCAGAAAGGCAAATGCTCTCTCGCTTCAGTGGCTGTTTGAATGAGCAAAAGATGTCATGAACTCATGACATTTCACCTTCCATGAAAATATACCAATATTAGTTCTTTTTGTTCTTATAGATGAGCTATCCCATTTCAAATATTTCTTCTTCTTCTTTTTTTTTTTTTTAATGGTAAGTTTCACTAAAAAAGCAGGCAGTATCAGGCGACTAGAATTTGGAAGGGATAGTATCCCATTTCCAATATTTCTCAACAATATCATACTGCAAAGTTAGAGGTCCTGTTTGTAATAAAGGAGTTGGTGGTAGGACCCTTCATGATAACTCTTCAGTCTCAGTGGTAAATACTTTTGAGAGGTTAGCTGATAATTAGTTTGGACAAATCAGAACCTACCAATGATGCATTAAAATTATCAATTGAAGGCTGGGCATGTACCCAAAATGGATTTATCTTTTCGTACGCACTGTTTTGCTGCGTTTCTTTTTGTATGGAGCTTAAGAAGCTAGCAGGTCTTTTTCCTCTGCACTTCATCTTTTCATTTGATTGGTTTATCTTTTGTATTGTTGCAGTAGGGCTTCTTTCTCTGGACTTGCTCCTCTTGAAGCAATACTATTTGACATTGATGGAACACTCTGTGATTCAGATCCCATTCACTATTATGCATTCCGAGAACTGCTTCAAGAGGTATGGATTCTTTCATCCATGTCCAGTAGCAATTCTCGTATGGAGTAACTATATATTCCCTGAGCCTCAGTGAATCTACAGTTTGCTGAGGTGAAGCATTCAGTACACACTAGAGTATTGGTATGACAGGCGCCACCATGGTACACGATAGACTGTAGAGAAGAAAATATAGCATTTATTTGCATTTTACAAAAATATGCCAAATATTGTAGGACAAGGATTTTTAATCTGGATTCTTCATCTCCTAAACCATGGTGCCTCAAAGAAATTCTGCTATTAGAAAAAATACATTTTGTGAGGCTGATACTATGATTCATGATTTCATCTCATGCATGTTTCACCTTTTAAGGCTGATTTTATCTTTTTAAAAAGTGGGGAAAGAAAAAAGGGACACCTTTTGATTACAATTCATATACAATTGAAGATTGTGAAAGATTAATAACAGAGTGCTTTGCAGATTGGTTTCAATGGTGGCATACCCATCAATGAGGAGTTCTTCAGTCAGAATCTTAGTGGCAAGCATAATGAGGATATCTGTTATGTCCTCTTTCCTGACTGGGATCTCGAAAAGAGTATGAAATTCATGGATGATAAGGAAGCTATGTTTCGGAGGTAATTTGCATGAACCTATGTTGTGATACAAGATCCTTCTTTTCATCGTACATGTATTCAATTGCTCACAGTATATTGAAGAAAAATTTGAGAAAAATGATGTTGGATGACCAGACTTGCAGTAGATCAACTGAAGCCTGTAAATGGTTTACACAAACTATGCAAATGGATTGAGGACCGTGGCTTGAAGCGAGCTGCAGTGACTAATGCTCCAAGAGAAAATGCTGAGCTCATGATCTCAATTTTAGGCTTGTCCAACTTCTTTGAACTCCTTGTAGTCGGCAGTGAATGTGAGCGGGCAAAACCATTTCCAGATCCTTACTTAATGGGTCTCCAAGGGATCAAGGCATCACCTAACCATACGTTTGTGTTTGAGGTTTGATTTCAATCTCCGCATGTTTTGTTTTGTTTTTATTCTCCAGATAATTGATCCACTTATCATGGATGCCTCAAAATCTTCCATTCTGGAAGGTCCCAATTCTCATCTTCCTATACGCATGCAAACTAACTGTGGGGGGATATTCTAGTCAAGGAGATGTTTGCATCATTCCCTATCCATGCTGGGCATTTTTAGATCAATGATTCTGCATGCATGCTGGACACTTTCAGATCAATGATGAGTTCTACATGGAGAAGCTAGAGTTTCTGATGTTTTTCTCTCTTGGCCTTAGTTATGTGTATTGTTTGTTTGGTTAGGATTCAGCCTCAGGCATAAGGGCAGGTGTGGCAGCTGGAATGCCGGTTGTGGGCGTGACAACCCGAAATCCTGAAACGTTGCTTATGGAGGCGGGAGCGACCTTCCTTATCAAGGATTATGAAGATCCAAAGTTATGGGGGGCATTGGAAGAGCTGGAAAATTTTGCCGCATCAACTGCAACTACTTAATTGATATGGTACTTATTATCTTTGTTGTAAGCCTATGGTGCCATTTCTGATTTCTGCGGCATTGCTGGGGTGGTCTGATGACCCCATTCTATCTCTTTAGTTTATTTCTGTAATTTTATGATTGTTTTGCCATTGGAATATACCTATTAAAAGAAGATCACATTGAAATGAAATGCTGTTACAGTAGCTACAACCTTGTTTTTGAAAACGGTCATTTGGAACATATTTAGTTGGAACCAGGCCATCTGCTCAGATACATGCAGAAGTTAAAAGGGTAAATGTGATCAAACGATAAGTTTAAGTAGTGGGACACAGTTTGAGTCAGTTGCTTTTACAGGTGAAGCCCATCTTTCAGTGATCCTCATCCCAACATGTATCTGGTGAGCTCCTTGATAGGTGGAGGTGGAAGCAACTTGATCGGACAAGTCAAAACCATCATATTACAATCTTTGAATGGATCATAGCCATCAATGTGGAACAACAGCAAAAACTTATGGGGGCATGGCCTTTTTACTATAGAAACCGGGTGAGTTACATCAGGATTCTGCAGTGGGCCCACCTATCTTCAAAGCCACTCAAAATGAGTTCCCTCACCATATATATGGAATGTCTTTAAATTTTACTCGTAGAGGTCAGGAGGTCCTAAATGTGCTTAAGAATGTTAGATAAGTGGGCCCCACTCTGGAGTTGCACTCCTTTCAAGCCAGGGATTCAACACAATCAGGACTCAACATCAGATGAGAGAATTTAGATACATCACAGGAACCACTTAGAAATAGCCGGGCCTGTACCACAGCTACAAGCAGCCCCCTCCAAGGACCAGGCCAGACTCCAAACTACAGCGGTTTGGCACCTCTACAATCCGAGTTGAAGACAGGGTCCCTTATTAGCTACTACTATGGGCCTAATTTTGCAGTTCGACTACTATTAGTTGTTTTCTTTCCATTTCTGTTTTTAGCTCAAGACTTTCTTTCTCTCTATCTCCTTCCTTTCTTCATGTTTGTACTCTTCTTTATGTACTTTTTCGCTTTAAACTATGTTCTAAGTTAACTTATTAGCAAAAAATAAATAAAAATCTGACTGGAGGATTCAAATGGAAGTACAAGAAAAAATAGAAAGGCATGGTGGTCAACTCATTTTTATCGGTCACCCATTTCGTTTCACTGAAAGTTAACCCAGTAGCTACAGAAGGGCTAGTATAGTCCAGTTGGTGTAATTTGGTTGCAACAAGCTGGAATTGGGTGCAAGAGTTTCACACATTATATCATAAACAACTAATTTGATCTGGTGACCATAAACTTATCTGGCAGAACTGCAGGCAAAAGGAACTATACATACATACACTCAGGCTCTCAGCAAATTATAAAAATACATAGATCTCCAGATACATGAGCTTTAAGCAGCAAATCGAACACCACATCCATTAAAACACAACAGAGTGACAGAAAATGTTGCCTCCTAAGGAGATGACACTTCCCATCTTCATCTGACCCAAGCTACAGAATCGATTTCATCCCTTGCTGACTTGTATAATTCAAGCCTCTTGGCACATTGGTGCCGGCGCTCCATCAGTGCTGGGTCCTCATCAAGTGACTGCGCTAGCTGCTTGGCCTGCCAAGAAATTAGGGGGCAAAAAAGAGAATCAACGTAGCTGCCTCACAAGAAACAACTGCGGAAAACGTGGTATTTAAGCTTATGAACATTCTATGACCACCAACCAGAGGGCATGCATCATATTCTTAGGCCTGGAATATGGACTTAAAAGCAAGGGCGAGTTTCATATCCAGATCGCAGATATGATGACAGCCCAACCATAGACTGTATGTTATAAATCTCCTTGATAGGAAAATTGTAACCCCTTGATCAATAACATGGAGAACACAATGCCCAGAAACTCAACAGTTGTCCACGTGCCCCACAAGAAGTCTAAATATTGGATCACTAATTTTCCAACCTGTGATAACTTTTAGGGCATAATCCATGAGGTTGAATCAAACAGGTCAATGGTTGTTGGCCCAACATGTACAACCTGAGTTCAGAGGACCAGTTGAGGACCATATGATTGGTTCAGCTATCAGTAAGGGAATACGCACCTCCTTCTTTCCCACTTGGGTGTAGAAGTGATTCAGTAAAGATCGCTTGGCCTCTCGGACTTGACAATAAACCACTGCCTTCGGAATGGTATTTCTGAGTGTGTCCGAAACCATCCCTATGTAAGATGACACATTTGATCCTATCCTCCTGAAGTGCATATCTGTGTATCGATCAATAGTGGATGCGGCAGGGTTCCCTCCTTTCTCCACTTCCTGAGGGAGCTTCCTGAAGAAGTCCACAGTTAGATATGAGGACTCCATTTCTACCAGTCTCAGTGCTGTCTTACGACCGTCATCACGAAATCTTTCTAAGGCTTCATTTGCAGCAGCTGCTATTTCGGCTTGTAGAGTAGGAAACCGCTTCAACTCCTGTCCACTCGAAGAATAAATATATGATTTTCATACAATGAAACCAGAAAAAAAGGAGATTTCCATGACAGCCAAATCTCTCACCTGAGTTTCACCAATTGACTTCCGGACAAGATCTTTCAAAACGAAGTTAACCTGCAACAAGTAATTTTGTCGTATGTATACAAACCAAATTACTCGTTTTTCAGCTATATCATTTTACCCCCTCTTGGTGAGTAAGCTGGGAACAAAGTGTCATTCCCACTTCGGGCATAACACTCAATCCCAAAAGGGAGCTCACTGCCACAAAAATACTAATGAGTATGATTTAGAAAGGTAGTAAGAAAAAAGATAGGTTACAGCATCAACTGAAGCTTCAGCTGGGCCTTTGAAATAATTGAGAGCAGTCTCAATGAGACGTCGATAACCTTGCTCTGGAGCAATTAAGTGGGGCTGATAACCATCTGCCTCTGAAACCACTTTCTTCACATTCTGTGGAGAGAGATGCCTGTCAAATGGAAGTTTCTTTAAAGCAGCAGGGAGTTGGTTGTCGAAAACCGCATATATCCGGTCACCACCAGGTCGCCTATGCCCAAAACAACAATTTTAAAGAATTCAGTTCACATTAGAGTGAAGTATTTATGATAGAGTGAAGTATTTATGATCCCAAGACTCTGAACATGAGGTGGAGGTTTTTTTCTTTCTTTTAGGGGGTGGAGGAGTTGATGACTGCATGATGCAAATATAAATTTTGGCTAAAAATAGACCATACAGATGCACATATTGAAAAGCCTATGGGGGACAACATCAGAAATACCAAAACAATTAATGGTAGTTGCATAAAACTTAATGTGTTTCCAAACTGTGCATGAGAGCTGATCCATTGCCTTCATTTAAAATAGTTGAGCCATGCTCCATCAGACAGATGAATGTGTATACTAGTAATCTTCAAATGTGTGAGGTGATCACTCTTCAGCATTGGTTTGAAGCAGTACATGAGGTAGTCACACCTACACTTATTCCAATCCAACGGCGAATCTCACTGCTGGACATCACCCTTACTAGAGGGACGTTTAGGGCCATAGTCAATCATGTGGACACAGTATGACCTAAACATTAGGATAAGTGTGAATTGGGATTGCAGTCACAGCTCCACATATGTATTTCAAATCCTAAAGAAATAGAAAATGGGATCAATGCATTTACCCTCCATCCAGATGCTCCTTGAAAATACGGTCAAATGCACGGCAGAGTTCTAAAATGGTATACAGTTGAGCCTGAAGATCCACAAATATTGAACTGTTGGTTTTTACATACAAGCATAAATATGTTTTTGCTATGGGAAAATAAGATGTGACAAACTAACCCCTGCATCAACAGCAATAGGCCTCCCAAGATGGTCCATCTCCGATTCAAGCTCATCAATGGTTTTGTTTATCAAGGATGTGATGCTTGGAATGCGAGATCTAATTACAGATTCCAAGTGCTGAAGGCATGGAAGATCAGTAAAACAATTGTGCAACCTCAAAATCACTAACCAAGGCTAATATTAGTGTAAGTTAGCAGAGGCCTTTACCTTAGAGAGAAGTTTTGCCAGATATTCTGAACCCATTTTACTTCCCAAGTGTCCATAATCAGGACTTGTTGCAAAATAATCACGTTCCTTTCTCCTAGCAGCAATCATGTCAACATTCTTATTGATGTCAGCTTGTGAACGGTTAACAATTCCAACCCAAGGATGTTGCAACCGATAAGATCTTCCTTCAAGGACCTTAGAAATGATAGGGGAAAAACAACACAAGAAAGAAATCAGATAGAACGCAAAATAGAGCTTCATCACAAACATGTGGTGCATCTAGGCCATAAACATCATTCCCCAAATGTAGAAATTATGCTACATAACTAGAATATACCAGAATAAGCACAGACACAAATAAAAATAAACAATGGAATGATGAATGAAGTAACTGGATTAAACTAGTAATCTATAACTTGTCAGCTCAAAGTAACACCAAAAAGTTTGATAACTTACATCCAGAGCATTTGTCCCCTTATCCATCAAGTCCAACTTTGTTAACACTCCAAATGTTCTCTCGCCTATACACAGTTCAAATGAGTTTACCAATGGGAAATGACACCATCAATGAATATGAGTGACATAATTACATAAACTAGATCATTGATCACCTGTAGGATCAACTTCCCTAGCAAGCTTGATAGCATCAGAGGTTGCTATATCTTGATTGGCAGGAGATATGGCAAGTATAATGCAGTTAGGCTGCAAAAACAAAGGTCCACTCAATAATTGGTACAGACAAACAAAATACAGGTATAGATTGAAAGCAGTACGAAAGAAACATAACAACCAAAACAAATTGTGGATCATTTTTCAAAGCCACAGACCTTAAATGCTTATGTGGATAAGCTAACAAACAGTAAAATAAATAACAACGAGAAGGGTGCCTTGGTAAATCAAGGTTGTCTTCCAGCTTGTAGTAGCATCATTGCTGAGGGGAATATAGTTACGTTTCCTTACTGATGATAAAAAGGATGAAAAAGAAAATGCATGAAACAAAATTAGATCATCCCATGATAATAAGCCATGAAAACCCATTTCTCGCGCACGCGCACGCAAAAAAAAAAAAAAAAACCGTCTTTGGTGGATCAAACAGTTCTACAAAGTGCCCAAAAGGGTTGACCAAGACCCAAGATAGGTCTCTATATACTTTTAGGAAAAAATAAAATAACTGAAGCTTATAGAGCATAGGAACTCAACAGTTTAAGAATATACCTGTAGAAAAATAAGTTTTTTCACTTTATTTACTGCTTATAGTACTAACATGTAATTAGAGAATACTATAGGGATCTTTCTGTAATATTGTATTTCACTTAAGATGAAATAAGAGATGAAGTTGGTTGTCTAACCTAGAGGACCATACGCCTTTCTTTCTCTTCTTCTCTTATATTCTTTCTCTTTCTTTTCTCCATAAAACCCTAAAATCCATCATTGATCTTCACTGTACTAAAGATTTAAGAAGACAACTATACCAAAGGTAGAAAAGTAGAAGATGCGATGTGTAAATGCAGGATAATTTGAGAATCAAATATTTAAATTAAGAATGAGGTATCATGTATCAAAAGGTTTAGTTACTGATCAAAGTATTACAACATTTCACCATTCACATGATGACTGCTGCAAAATAGGATAAAAACAAACATCAGATGCACTAGAAGATTTTATAAGTACCTTTTCAACATAAGAGCGGACCATGTTCTCAATTTCTTCAACAATACTATCAGGCTGTCCCTCTGCATGCAACAGCCTTGCTTTAGAAACTAACACAAAGATGACTAGGGGCAAACAAACAGTTAGTAACTATAAATTAAAAATATATATATATATATATATATGAATTACCTATAGCAACCTTTGTCAGACCAGGTAGATCTATCAATGTTAGGTTGACAACTGCACATGAAGCAAACAACCAATTAGTACCATAAAAAATGTGAAGAACATGAAAGTTGTATGATCAACAGATATCAAGGTATAGAACATGACAGGAAGAAATTTAGAAAAATAATGAAGGTGATTCTACTATAAATTGAAGGGATAACAAGGAAATACCTAAAAGAGAGCTGGAAACTATATTAAATTTTTAATAGTGCAAATGCAAGCAATGTGTTGATATAAATAAAAAAGTGTGGGACATAATTATTTTTGTGAAGAGTTCATAATATCACCAGTTAATATGTAGATTAATTATTGAAAATTAGTAAACATTGTGTAGTATGTTGCCCACATTCCTCTAAATAGGCGAAGTACCCTGCTCAAACATGTTTGGACTGCAACGTCCATGGATTCAGAAAAGGGACAAGCGGCCCAGGAATTTCAATTGTTAAATTATATTTTATATATATATATATATATGTATGAACTGGAGAAATCAAAATACTGGAAAAGCTAGAGATAAACACACCATTTGGAGAATAAATGCTTAGATGGATAGGAACCGGAGATATCTGTTTAGTCCTCCCAGTAAGTCTATCAGTATCATCTTGAATTTCTTTTCGCACTAGAGCTGCACATCGCACAAAATGGTCAAATAAATCATTTCATCAATGGTAACTGGGCAAAAGAAGAAGAGAATGTCCAGAAGGAAATGATGAATTATAAGCATAACCACAAATGATTAGTACCACAGAGTTCATATGAAAAGGCATAACAATAATGGAAACTTCAATTCATCAAAGTTCGATAACTTGTCTCCATGTCACCAACTATAACACACAATTATTATTTTAGAAACACAAACGCATCAATGAATTAAGGTTGCATTCCTAACAAATACTTGTACAGGAAAATAAATGAGGTGATCCCCATAGGGAGGTCATGCATCAACACAATTATTATATATTAAAGAGACCGATTTCAATTGAAATTAGCCTCTAATTAATTTTGAAAGCATACAATTAATTTTGACCATCGATTCTATAGATTGCAGTAGTTAGGGTTAGATTTGGGTTTAAATCGACTCAAATAGCACATCATATGTCCAATTTAAATATATATATATATATATCAAGTTGGATGGAAGTGAAACCCTTAACCTATGGAATGACATAAACACTTTCTACCAACTGTGCTACTATAGTTTTATATAATAAGATCTACTGAAAATATAAATAAGACAGATGGGGCGGTCTTTAAAATTAAATTTCAAGGTTTAGTATTCTTTTGCTATTTTTTATGGTGAGTTTATGGTAGTTTGAGATGATGTGGTGAAAAAAAATATCAAAACCTTCAAAGGCAGAAAACAAAAGGCAAAAAATTCTATAAATGATCCAAATGATGTCATAGGTAATGAGTTTACTACTTATAATTTTGCATAATATATGTATACACCGTTGTTCATACAAATTAAACTATTGCTAATTCTTTTATAAAATTTTATATTTCTTGATTGTCTTCATAAGTCATAACATTAGGACGAGTATCTTAATCTTGTGATAATAATAATGATAATTGGTCTAATACAATTATCATCTTATTAATTTATATATTATAATATCATATATCGTTTTCCATTTCAATATAATTTATATATAAACTTTCTTATAAATTTTGAAAGTTTGTAAATATTTTATAGTATGAATTATATTGCTCGTGCTAAGTGCGGGCATGTTTTGCTAGTGGAATTTGATGATGACAAGACAGTGAATCAACCGTAAGGATCAATTCACAAATCTTTACACACTGGTAAGGATCTTCATAACTTCAACAAAAAATCAGGTCATTTCCACATTATATTTTGCCTGGTGTCAATGACTTTATTTCATCTGAAATTTATTCATCATCATCAATATTGGCATCATCATGATCCTATGGGAATGAAAATGTAATACAACATGCAAATATCATATGGCAAGTGGAAACACCAACATCTTAGTTTTCAGCATCTAACAAACTAGAGAACCCAAGTGTCGAAATTCATAAGGGCATGCAAAGAATTCACACTCACACAGTACCAAAAATACCACGACAAAATTCCTCCTTTTCTTCAAACATCAGAGAAGAAAATTCAAAATAGCCCAATGAAGAAGAATCAAAAGAATTTAAACAACATACCAAAGTCCGTAAACCTCCTCTTCGGCAAGTGAAGGAATTCCGCATACTCCTGCTGCCCTTCCTCCATCTTGTGCAGTTGCAGAACCAAAGGCCGCCTCGTAACAATCCCTGCAAAATTCACCACAACACACCAAATCAATCACCACAAGGAAAAAGATACATAAGATAAAAGAGAAAGCAACAAAGTAGAATTAGGAATCAGAAACTCCAAAACCCTAACCAGATCCCCTGGGAAGAAAATCCCGCCCCACAATACTCTCCAAAACCGACGACTTTCCAGAACTCTGCAACCAGATCAAATCAATGAAGAACGCAGATTCAAAAGACAGAAAATAGAGAGATTGAGAGAGAGGAGGAGGGGGGGATGTTCACCTGGCCACCGACGACGGCGACGGAGGGAAGAGCTTCCCAGAGGGTGGGGAGGGTGGCGCCGTCGCCGCCGTAGTCGCCGAGGACCGTACAGGCCCTCTGGATCCGGTTGACGAGTCCGATCAAGCTCTCCATGGTCGTCATCTTTCTCAAACCCTAATTCGTTAATTGGAAAACCCTAAACCCTAAAAAAAAGTTGAGATCTTTGAGGAAAAGAGGTTTCGGAAGTAGTAGAAAAGCAAACTGTCAAAACTGTTTGTTTGTCCGAATATGCTTCCGTCATCCAAATCCACGTGGGAATGTAAATGTTGGTGGATTTTTTGTGTATAATATTACAAAGAGAATGCCACGCGCAGCGTAATATTGCGTTTGGATTAAGCGATAGTGAAAGCACACGGAGCAGCTCCTGCCAGCCCCCAATACTTGTAATTTTGTGATAATTTGTCCAAATAATTGCTAAAAAATCTCTACAAAATGATAAATTGATAATAGCACATTTTAGCATGGCTTAATTGATTAGACTATCACACTAACCTGTGGTAATCAAGGATATACTTACCAATAATAATCAATTAAAAAGAAAGTTAAATCACATATAATCAATTTTAAATACTTACCGACCGTACCTCTTTTTTTTTTTTTTTTTAATCTAAGAGTATGTGGTGTAAAAATGAAAAGAGGTTTGGTGGAAAGGAACGAGAAGAATATGTAATTAAGTGTGTATGAGATTTGAAATTGAAGTGAAGTGGCTGAAAAGAGGAGTAAAATGTGGGAGTAAGTAGACAGGTTGCATGTGGAAGTGGGGGATAATGGGTTAATTACGGAGAAGGTATATAACTCCCAATCAAAATTAATGGTTACAGTCAAAATTGGCTCTAGAATGCTTGGCTTCAATGTAGTATAATGTGGTGTAGAAATGGAGTAAGAGAAGTTGGGTGGCGAGGAAAGAGGAGAATATGTAGAGTAAGTGTATATGAGATTTCGGACGGAAATGAGGTGAGTGAAAGATGAGTGAAAAATGGAAAGATATGGACTAGTTGCGTGTGTGCGTGCAGGGGGGAGATATATATGACTCCCGATCAAAATCAATGGTTACGGCTGTCAAAATGGGCTTTAGAAGGGTTGGCTTTAATTTAGTATAATGGGCGGGCTTGGGCCAAGCATTTAGCAACAGAATCGGGATCCTCTGAGGATTTTGCCCTACGGTGGCCTTAAGTGGACCAATCCACGTCACCGTGGCGAGCTGCCCCATGCTGATGTGACAAGCCGTGATAGGTCCACTCACAGTCACAGTGGGGTAAACCTTCACAAGGATTCGGAGTCTTACCAACAGGAAGTGCCAGTGCATCTCCGTACAACCCACTTGGGTCTACCATCAATAAGTGCAGGCCCTTTTAGACTCTCAACCCCCATGATCTAGCACTAGCCCCAATTTTACTCTCATTGAGCCTTTATCCACCATTGGATTGAGTCACAAATAAATTATGGTGAAAACAACACTAAAATTTAACGACTTGAATGAAAGAATTGTGGAAAACTTTTATATCTTTTTGAAATATTTAAATTTTCATTTTCTCTTTTTTTTTAAATGAGCCAAAAATCTTATACTTTTTAAAAATTTCCCCGTAAATCAAATATTGGAGATAGAGAGCGAGAGATTTTAAAGAGATGCAAAAAAGCGATAAAGAGAATGTATTCTTCTATTTCCCATTTAGTAGAAATGTAAAAAAAAAAAAAAAATAGTTTCCTCCCTCCTAACATGCTAATTTCAGTGCAATTAAAGTCACATCCATTATTTGATCCGACAAAGAATTTAGCCACATTTTAACCCTTTGAGCATGTACCATTTAATGGAAGAAGATTGATTTGCGGTTCGGACATACAGGCCTTGTGAAAAAGATTAATGTTATTAAGAAAATGTGATTGATATGTGATTTAATCACTTTATATATATATATATATAGAGAGAGAGAAGAGCAAAGAGGTTTTGACTTTTGAGAGATTTGTCTCCTTCAGCAAAAATAAAAAAAGAGGTTTTGATAGATCTGTCTCCATCGGCAAAAATAAAAACTGAAGTGGGAATTCATATCTCTCTCTCTCTCTCTCTCTCTCTCTCTCTCTCTCTCACAGATAAGATGATGCTAGTGTTTTTTTTTTAGGTTGGCCTCCTGACTAGAAGTGATACTATCAACTTGAAGACCAGAGATCGATTCTGAACATGTGTATGAAATCCAGGTGCCAACACCACTCAACCATGAGAGTGTTGGCAATGAGATGCAATTTTATTCTAAAATGAAAACACGAACTAAATTAGTACAATCTTCAATTACATGTACCCTTCTTTTTTTTCCCCTTTTAATTTTGTATCTGGTGGCTCCTTTCTTCTGGAAGCCATAGGTGTAGTGGTCTACTGTCTGAAGAGATAAGGCAAGCTTGCAGCTACACAACATAACAGCCACAAAGAATAAATGGCCACAAGCGACAAACTGCGCAACTAAAACCCAAGGGACGAGGAAGGCAAGAGCGTGATGAGTGATGACACAATCCTCTTTAGAAGATTTGAGATATTTGGGGTAGTACTGCATCCCTGATCCATGGTGTTACATGGAGGGTATCACATCATAGATGTGCTGCCACTCAAAATCATACCTGACGAATCCTAATTTGTTCCAAGTAAAATGATAGTGATCAAAAGAAAATGCTGCATTGTTTAACAACCCTGTTACATATTTGTGTCTAAAGTACATGATCATTTTTATTAATACAAAGATGAGAACAGCAATCCATTCTCACCTAATAATGAGGTGTGCTCAACTGCTTGCCCAAGTGACATATGCTGAAAACACTGTCATTCTATAGACAAACTCAGATGATTACAATGTTATGTACCAACTATCAGATAGTTTGGCAAACGCAAGAACACCATACACACTACCTCTGCTTTAATGAGAATCCCGAAGAGTAGAGTCATTGCAGCTGTTTCTCTACGAATGCTTATGAAAGAACAATTTCACTCTTTTTGGTACACTAACGTAGGATAGACTGGGTTCCACATGTTGTTGTTCACATATTGTACGGTTTCCTCCTTCAAACCATAGACATTAGCGTTAGATCAAAATGATTATATCATTAAATCATTATGGACCGGCAAACATAGATGCATGCAGTAACAAGCATACCCGGCTTAGCCTACGAAGTTCTCGAGCGTCCATGTCACGGTATCCTTCTGCAAGATCCTCCACTATAGCTTCTTGCACCACAGCCGTAGCTATTTCCTTGGTTATGTCACGAATACTGCAGACAACAGATCAACACAAACATAAGCTAAATAAAACCTTTGGCTTCAACAAATAGGGCTCATTATGTACCTGGATATAGAAGGATATATGATTCCTTGGAGAACCTCTTCCTCTTTCATATAAGCAGCCAAACTGCAAAAGATTTAAGCAAGATGACACAAACTAAAAACAAGAAAGGTTGGAAATCATTTCCTAAAGAACTGATATG
Source organism: Litsea cubeba (assembly GCA_012931725.1). Taxonomy (NCBI): domain Eukaryota; kingdom Viridiplantae; phylum Streptophyta; class Magnoliopsida; order Laurales; family Lauraceae; genus Litsea; species Litsea cubeba. The sequence goes on along the minus strand of CM022946.1, from coordinate 4,349,208 downwards.
ATACCGCTAGCCGCAAAGGAGTAAATCGAGACTACCATTCAGCAGCAGCCTGTAGCATTCCATCAGAAATAACTCGAGCACCAGACAGAAGGGTACCGAGGCCTATCCTGAAAAAAAAAAAAAAAAAAGAAAATAAATTGAAAATGAGAACAAATGGACAAACTTTAAAGATAACAAACGCAACATGACATACCCTGGAAAGAGGTACATGTTATTTCCCTGGTTACTGTGACCGATTTGCCCATTTCCTGAGACAGTTTACATTAGGAATGATTATTATGAAATGACGACTCATTTGAATTTAACAGCTCAATTAAGAATGTACGATCTCAAAAGTTAAGGTTCTAGTATTATGATCTCATGCAGACTGCTTCACTTCTGCAGCTACTGCTGCTGAATCATTTTTAATCATAGCAATTATTCTCTTCATAATTAGGTATTTTTACAATTACATTATGAACTCATTCTCTTCATCTGTCATAATCCAGGAAAGATCTTAAAGCTGTAAAATCATGTAGGTTTTTAACAAAAAGTAACCGATTCCAGAAGTTCATAACAGGGCATACCAAGCTTCACATCTTTGAATGGGCTTCCGCTCGCAAATATAATATGGTCGCCAACAATGGAAAATGCTTGCTCAGGGGTGCATTCAGCTGTGATAGAAGGCGTTCACAAAAACCAAATGAGCATTCAGTAGATAAAGCTAGTTAAAGCAGAGGCTTGTGTTCACGTACCATTCTTTGTAGGATTTGACATTGCAAAAATAGCTGGTTTGGTAGAAGTAGAATCTTTGAGAGCCTCCAAGACCTATGATTCAACATACCAAAGTCGTCCAATTAACAATAATTAAAAGCAAAAGACCTGTGTGTGACACATTGATCAGAACATCACGTATTTAGAATATCAAAGCCACACTATGCCTATACCTCTTCAGAGAACAAACCCCCAACTGCAGATAATCCAAGGAGCACGTCAGGCTTTACTTTTTTAACCTGTTGAGACAGTTCCAAATCAGAAATCAGACATAACTCTCTCTCTCTCTCTCTCTCTCTCTCTCTCTCTCTCTCTCTCTCTCTCTCTCTCTCTCTCTCTCTCTCTCTCTCTCTCTCTCTCTCTCTCTCTCTCTCTCTCTCTCTCTCTCTCTCTCTCTCTCTCTCTCTCTCTCTCTCTCTCTCTCTCACACACACACACACACACACACACACACACACATTTGTGATTAATACTGACCTAGTGACCTTGTTTAAGTGCAGCAAATTGTGTTTTCTAGTTTACTCTTAAAATTTAGAAGAGTTAGTGTGATGCCAGTCTATACTATATAGTATTCATAAAAAAAAAATTCTAGTTTACTCTTAAAATTTTAGAAGAGTTAGTGTGATGCCAGTCTATACTATATAGTATTCATAAAAAAAATTTTCTAGTTTACTCTTAAAATTTATAAGAGTTAGTGTGATGCCAGTCTATACTCTATAGTATTCATATAAAGCCTAAAGATTCCTCAAAACCCTTTTTTTTTATGCCTGCTTGGAAAAGGTTGCAACTTATGTTTTAGTAGTTCAAATTATTCCATCACATGCTTGAAGTAGACCTGGCTGCTGTTGGTAGATTTTACAACTCACCAACTTCATGGATGATGGCAGTCACTACAACTTGGTTTGTGAGTTCCTATATAAGCTTTGATGTTCTACGGTGCAGTATACTCTTAAATCAATGCATTGCTAAGATATTTCATATTTGACATAGAATTACATTTGGAGATGAAACTTATTTTCTTTGTTGCGTTTAGTGTACCCTTTTGAGATGAAATTTAGTCTTGGTTATAACCTTAGTTCTAAACTGCTGCAATCTCTACATCACAGAGGACAGCTTAAGGAGGAACGTGGAGAAAACTAACAACAGAAAAGTTGACGGGCGCTCCTTTTAAGTGGGGTAAAAAGGTTGCACCATTCCACCTTAGACCACCTCCTCTTATATGGCATCCCAGACTTCTGAAAACCTCCACATCATGACAATCAAGAAGAGCATCTACTATAACCACAGCACAAAGACGATCGCAATTCAATTAAACAGATTGATTACTTCTGAAACTTTGGTTTACTCATCTCCTGGAAATTTGAATTCTGAATTGTCTGACATGACTGCAACAGCTGGTTGACATTCTGATTTGTGCAGCAAAGGTACTTCATTAATGCAGAAGGTCCCACCCTGCATTGAGGCAGGCAATGAATTCCACACATGTCGCGTCCGTAGGATGCCAGCAAGAGAAAATCCCTCCATCATTAATACCTCATTGCAGAATATGTTCCACCTTATCAGAGATCTTTCATTGATATTCAAATGTAATTTGTATTTTACTATTATCTCTCACCTTGTCCATAAATTTCTCTTTCTTTCCTATTTGTCAGTTTCTTCTTTTTCTTTTTTTCTTTTTTTTGGGGTAGGGGAAGCATAGCCGCATAGACCACTGCTCTAGCTGGCATAGCTACTTTTCACTGGGGTGAACAGAACGCCCATCCTTGCATACATTATGTAGGCCTATGGTGTACCATATTAGCTGAGGACCATACAGGTTTTGTAAAAGATTGAACTCCTTGTATCAATCTCTAAAGATTAGATAGGCTACTTTCTTATGATGTAAATACTATCCTAGGCATGTCAAACGGGCCGTGCCGGCCGCCCCAGCTAGCGGGCCGGCACGGCACGGCCCGCCAGGGAAAACCCCTGGCACGGCACGGCCCCAGTGGGGCGGGCTGGAGCGGGCCGTGCCGGGCCGGCCCGCGGGCCAGGCGTGCCTCCTTTTTTTTTTTTTTTTTTTTTTTTCTAATAGAGGTTTAGGCGGGCCAGTTTAATGATTGCGTCGAGTTGGCCCGACCTGCGTAATTTGTATAGATTTTTAAAAATAAATGTGTTTGGGTGAACTCGATCTCACAACCATTAGGATGTGAAAGATAAACACAACCACTAGACTACCTAACTTTTATATGCTAATATTTATTCAAACAATATTAAAACTAGTTAGATGAGGATGTGAGTCCTTATAACCTTTATTTTAAAAGGTTCTGTGAGTCCTTATAACCTTTATTTTATATAGTGCTTGGTTGTCCGCGGTTTAGACAAAAAGACCCGTGATTTTTTCCAATACAATTTTTACATAAAAAATCGTTTGTCTCGCTATTGTGGTTGATTGCGTTCTACTTACATTAACTATTTAGAGGATGGAAAGAAGTAAGAATCTTGCATAGTCCACTGCCTAATGTCATGCATGCAGCTGAAAATGGGCTTTATGAAAAGTCTCAAAACTTAATAGTCTAATAACTCAATTATAACTAAAAAGATTTTTGGTCGTATATTAGATAACTTCAAATATTCAGTCATGTCATGTTGTAACCAGCCAATGAGTATTAGACCCTTGAGAGACCTCAAGTCATATGGGTAAAAGAAACATAATTCTATAGGAGAAATATAGCATCCAATCCTGAACAATTAGATGAGAAATGAAAAATACCTAACCCAACTGGATAACTCTTTATTCTCAAATGCGATGAGGCAATGAAGACATTGGCTTTGGCTTGTTAGTGCTTAATAATTATAATTAAATTATTGAAGCCAAGGGGGCAAATTTAGTGAAGGTAAGTGTGTCACACCAAAACATTCCCCTTATTACTTCTCCCCAAAAACACATTGCCCCTCATTATTAGTGTGACTAATTTACACTAAAGTCCTACCTTACCAAGTTATGTAAGTGTTCTTTTTATTAGAAAATGCCTAGGGTTGTTAGTTGGCTGGGAATTAGATTTTTATAAATTAAAAAAGAATATAAAAAATAATTTTTTTGGCGGGCCAGGCGGGCCGTGCCTAGCGGGCCTGGCGGGCCGATCCTGGCGGGCCTGGCGGGCCGTGCCTAACGGGCCAGCGGGCCTGCGCAGCTCGGCCCAGCACGGCCCGCGTCATGGGCCGTGCCCAGTGGGCCGTGCCGTTGACCGGGCCGTGCCGTGCCACGGCCCGTTGACTAGCGGGCCGGGCCGGCACGGCCCACTTGACATCTCTATACTATCCATTGCATTTTAACCTCTAAGGGAGTATGGCTGATTACATCAATCACCAATTCAACCAAAAGTGTTTTCAACTTTCACGTTCCCTACCACCACACTACAAGTGGAGGGACCTTCTCGTTTATTAGTTACTACTAAAAAAACCTTGTTGTCTTAGTCTTACAAATAAATGATATAGTAAAATACATCAGATAAACAATATTTGTTAATTGTGGAGAAGAACTCCTCCAATGTCAATCAGAATAACATACATACCACTTCAGCAAGGCTTGCCCCTTCTGTTAAACCTTGACGACCAGCTTCATTGAGTTTTCTTGCAAAAGGCAAAGCATCAGGATCAATGTTCTTTCGTTCCTCCGTTATCAGGCCCTGAGTTTCCATAAGAGATGAATGACCATATGCATTTTTTCAAACCATCTTTGATGTGTGCGCATATGTGAAAATCTTCACCTAAAGCATAGAAAACTGGAGGTGACTGTTTCAACTAAAATGGTACAAATACAGTGGATCTTCTTGTGTGGAGCAGACAATTGATAGACTTTGCCTTGCAGCTCATAGATCATTACTTGACTTCCAGAAATCTCTCTCTCTCTCTCTCTCTCTCTCTCTCTCTCTCTCTCTCTCTCTCTCTCTCTCTCTCTCTCTCTCTCTCTCTCTCTCTCTCTCCACACACAGAAATTTCCAGTGCACACCTTTTTTTTTTTTTGGTGATTCGGTGCACATCCCATAGTCACAGAAATTTCCAGTGCGCACACCTTTTTTTTGGGTGATTCGGTGCACATCCCATAGTGCAGCCCAGCTGATCACCCATCCAAATGGATTGCACCATTGGATCGACAGTCAAAATTTTTAAGGGGAAAAACATTGTGGGCAGTTGATCAAGGGGCTAGAATGGTCGGGTGGGCCCAAGTCTTGATGGGAGGTAGGGCCCATCCAGATCTTTGGATCCCCCCTGTGGGACCCACAGCAACGCATGCAGGGGATCACCACTGTACATATATGTACATGTGCACAATCACCACACCATCAACCGCCCAGAACCAACTCCATGCACTTTCAAATGAAGATTCCTTACAGAGACTCACCATAGCATCGACCACCCAGAACTGACTCCGTGCACTTTCAAATGCAGATTCATTATTTCCCAACATCCTTGCCATGGTTTTCCTCGCAGCATTGAGAACTCCAATTCCTGCACTGTAATGTGGCAGTAACATGGGATTGGTGAGAAACGAATCAAATAAAAAGAGGGAAAAAATACAGAATCATATGCTAGGTCTGGAAGGACATTGCCTAGTCATCTTTTTTGAGTTAATAGAAAATCCTCAGAGCTCAAAAGGTGTTAGTACTAACTGTGTGAACTGTGAAGCATTAACATAACTGAAGAGACCACTGATAAGACATTTCTAGACTATACATAACAAAAAAGTAAAGGTTTTGTTCAGAAGTATATAAAAAAATCATACTGAATAGTGCTAGAAGATAATTTTGCTCTACCATGAATTCTCTGAAGCTGCCATTGAAAAAGATAAATTCATATGAAAAGCTGGCCGTGGGAACTATTCCAGCCAAGAGAGCTTAATTAATGAAAAGTTGAAAACCCATATGGATGAAAGACCAACTTCAAGAACCTTAAAACTGAAGACTACTCCATTATGTGTCAGTTGCAGAGATTTATGACCTAAGTCACATTAACACCCAAACACAAACCCACCAAGTTGCCCGAGTATGGCATGAAATCAGTATTCAAGACATGGATGTTTATCATGATTTCCCTAGGCAATATGAATAGGGGTCGCAAAAAGGTCAGGTTGGGTAAAAACAGGCTGGGCTGAGTAGGGGTGTCTACAGGTTGAAGCCCAACCCTCTTTGATTTCAGCATCTATGTGATTTCCTCCTACAAACCAAACCTCTCTTGCTCTGGACTCTCTTTAGCCCTCTTCCTCTTCCCTGTTTCTCCTTTCTCCCTAGGATTACTTTCCGCACCAGAAGCAGCAGCCATGGAAGAAGTTTACATCCTAGTCACAGATGATACACCTTTGCTTCGAGGCCATGTGTTACACATGCCTCCATTAAAGCAAGATCTCAACATCCAATCCATTTATCCCTTGTTGTATCCTGTTACCAATCACCTCTAAAAAACCAGTTCAGAAGTCAATGACAAGACTCTTCACCTGCAACCCCTTGCTATATCTTTAATGAAATTCCTTGGTTGTGGCTTTGAGTTTGGTGGGGTTCCAACCCACATAAAATAGGCCACAGGTGGAGGCCCTTTGAAGCTAGTTTGAATGCAAGGGCCTGCAAATAGAGTCCAAGAGCCATAATCTTTGAGACTCTTTGGGGGTCTGGGCCATGTGTGCTGGTAGATGTTTGGGATGTTCGGAAGTCCCACATCCCACATCGCCTAAGTCCTAAGTTAGACATGGCTTCATATACCTGTTTGGGCCTTCCACCTGTAGGCTTAAGCTTTTTGGTTGGTATATGGTTACTTACATGGTATCAGAGAGGGTTTCGATTCCGTCGTTCTTGTGTAGCCCATGTGGCTCCTGTCATTCTTGTGTAGCCCACGTGGCAGGCCCGTCCATGAAATCTGTTGGGCCTGCATGTGAGGGGGAGTGTTGGGAAGTCCCACATCCCACATCGCCTAAGTCCTAAGTTAGACATGGCTTCATATACCTGTTTGGGCCTTCCACCTGTAAGCTTAAGCTTTTGGGAATCCTCTGCAGATTATGTAGACACTCCACTCATAGGGTGAGGATTTTCAGGTCAGGCAGGTTACGTGAGTCGACTCTAACCCTAACTGTTTTACCTAACCTGTGATGGAACAATATAGGAAAGGGGTCGGGTTTGCAGGTCGGATATGAGTCAAGTTAGCAAGTCAGGCTAGATTTTACCACCCCCAAATATGAATAAAAATATCACTTAGTCTTTTCTATTTTAACCCTTTATCAACTTTCTTATCTATAAAACAGATAGGCCACTAAATCAAGCGATTATTAGAAAAAGGAGCTCAATAATGTACGTGTAATATAAGCTTTGCCAATTCATTACTTTTTAGATATCTTAAATACTTTTTACAATTCAAAGTAGATGAGAGACATGGGAACGGCATGAGCTTCTTCCACAATGTACCATTCTTTATTATAGTTGTACTGTGATGCACATGGTTACCAAGATTGGAAACAGTACCATAAAAAATTAAAAAATAAAAAAATAAAAAACCAGTTCTTTGGACACTATGATTATGATGTGACTAAGGTTTTCTGCGCTTAAATCTGGTGTTCCATATACAGTAAGGCACGCATCGAAAGCGCCAAGTAATTGGGGCACTGGCACAACATTCAAAGGAAACAAACAAACTAAATAGCCAATCATACGCATGGTAAAAGAAAAATATACAAAGGCACTGACATGCACTGAAAAATATGTCAACTGATATTCTGCCTTTGTATGACTACTTTGTTTGGAAATGTGTTGGATGTTGCAACATGTAGATGTTCGCGGCATCTACCTGGTTCAAGCGCCAAGAATAGAAGAATACTTGCATAAAAAATATTGATGTAAATATATCCTACCCTCATTCAGTAAATAATATAGGCTTTCTTTCTTTCTTTTTTTTTTTTTCCTCCCTCACATCAAGTATTAGAAGGTAATAACACTTCCAGAAGGATCTTCTCTCAAAATTCCATTCTATGGAATATAATCTCTTAACGCAATCCCAATCCAATATACAAAAAGTAACAAACCTTCCAGCACCAGCAACAACAATCTTTTGCTTTGGAAAGTCAATCATTGGCTTTCCTTGTGCTCTAACAGCTCCTAGAAGACCAGCTACTGCGACTCCTGCAGTACCCTGGAGAAGGTTGAGAATAAATCATGTTAAGAATCAGAAAATGCATCACATGATAACAGTGACACAGCCCACAGATCCCCAGTGTTTTAAAACCCTGACCAAACTGGATGGGCAGACCAATTTAGCCCAGAGCCAGCAGGTCGGACAATCAGATTTATAGTTTTTTTTTTTTTTAAATGATGATGAATTGCCTACATGGATCTAACGGAGGACATGGCCCTAAACAGATTTGATTGGCGTCGTCAAATCCATATAGCCGACCCCACCTAGTGGGAAAAGGCTTGGTTTGGTTTGGTTTGGTATGATGAATTGCAAACTTGAACCCCCTCAATTTCTGCTAATCAGCTAAACAGGTTTATAGTTGACAAAACCCCCTCAATTTCTGCTTTTTGGAACTTGAACCTGGTAGTTCGAGAGACTTAGGGTGCCACCACAAGCCATTATGTCTACATTTGATCTAGAAAGGTATTAAATTAATAGAAAGTTTTCCACCTTAAGAAGGTTGTGATGACAGGATGATGATGAGTTGGTATTATGGTTTAATTAGATTAGATTCAATTAGATTAATGAGTTGGTATAATGATGTGATAGGATTAGATTAGATTGATGAGTTGGTGCTATGCTGTGATTCGGATTAGATTAGATTAGATTGATGAAATGGTAGTGTGATGTGATTAGGTTATCTAAAGAGTTATGATGTGACTAAGATTGTACTCCATAAATAGCCAAACTATTCTCAATAAGAAATAACATAGTGAATCCCAATATATTGTCCCTGAATTTCTTTCAAAATAACTTGTTTGAGATCTGACAATGAAAAGGATGTGTTGAGTGGGTTGAGTAAAAAACACTCTTCTTTGAAGACATCAAAGAAATAGTAATCGAGTCCCAACTCCAGACTCCAAGTGCATGTGAAGCAGACTGCTATTAATGTAGTTAAGGGTGTGTTCACCTGAACATCATCATTGAACATCCGATATGTATTCCTATACCGCTGTAATAATTTGAAGGCCCACTTGCTTTGAAAATCTTCAAACTGTCAAAGGCCAATATTGTTAGTATTTCCAAATCACAGCAATTATTAGAAAAGAAAAGGAATTTCAACAATTTGAAAATAATAACAATATTATGCACATGCAAATTTTTTCAACTCACTTGTACAATGACATGTGGCCAACGAGTAAAAACAGCCTCCATAAATTCATCTATAATCGATAAATACTCCTCACCCTCAAGGCGATGCTCTTGCAATCCTAGGTCTACAAACAGACAATAATTCAATAATTTCCAAAATAAAACAGGTCAACAAACATAGACAAACAAAGTAGACTTTATTACTAAAATGAGCCCAATCATTGGTCTCTGAAGTATGAAGTATGAACACAGTGAAAGATAGCCATATTGTAATTATATAGAAGTAAAGAGTTTCTGATGCAAAAGCTGTATCTCTTCCAGTTTCCCTCTAACAAGGCAAAAAGTCTCTACTCTAAGGTGAAAGAAGAAAGCTGCATATTATAGAGGTAAAGAGTTTCTACTCCAAGCTGTATCTCATTTTCTTCCTGCATCTGTACTGAGGCAGACTGAGAGCAAGCAAAGCGAGCCTTGTGGCCTAACCTATTAGAGAAGCTGGCCCATGAGGTTTCCAAGAGATTTTTCTAGTCTTTATTTCCAGTGACACAGCTCAACAAGAGGCTAGCATGAAATTTTTCAAAATTGAGATAAGTCAAATGGGAACAGTCACCTACAGTCTACAGAACAATGGATGGATGGTGTGAAATTTATTTACAAAGCATTTAGAACAAAAAAAAAAAAGAAAGGAAAAAAAAAAGGTCTTTGATGACCAGGGCAGACCAAGGTAGATAGTACATTAAAAATGAGCACCAACTTTTTTTTTATTTACAGTTGTGCACAAAAATATACTGACTGAACGGGATACAAATTCAATATATGCATACAAACTATACTGCTTGAAAGTACAATAAAAGAAAGGGAAAAAAAGACTCACATAGAGGGCTTTTCAGAAGCCTCTCATTGTTAGTTCCAACATCAATCATCACAGGAAGTACCTGTGAAGGTAAAACAAGTTAGAAATGTCAACATTTAGGATGACAAATATTTATAAAACATTAATCTGCCTTTCCATCCACAGCAAGATATGAACAACCAAATGATTTAACAAAATAAAGAAACATATATACAGGAAACCCAGAACCAGGTTATTTACTGCCACAATCTTTTTAGTATTATTATTATTTTGGACTGATGACATGACTTGAACCCACAACCTCAAGGTTGCAATAGTAAGCACCTTCCAATAATCCACTGTGCCAGAGGATCTTGTCTTACTACCATAAACTTTAATAATGTGAATCCAATCCTAAAGAGGGTCCATGTAACTGATTAATTAAGCTTATTAGCAATCTCATTCTCTTGTAACTGTTGTAAACTGTCTTACAGTTTTTCTCCAGGCTCGTAATTATTTTGAAGAAAACATACAATTCCAGCGATAATTGCAACAAGTGCTCAGCAAAGGACTTGTATAATTTGAAAACAATTGCTTAGTATTATCATGTATGGAAGAAGTGGCCGAACAAAGTTCGATTTTATTTTGTCAAAAATCATCATCATCATTATTTTGTGAAAGGGCGTAATAACAAATTCAAATAAAAAAAACTACGATTATTGTAAGGTCATTATAGTTTCTGCCACAAAGCAAACTTGCATCAACAGTAATAATGGATAAAGAGGAATTCAAGGCTTTTTATAATAACCAAAGTCCCCGCCTGATAAAATACCGCGAAATGGAGTGAGTGATCATGAAACAAAGTGTTAAATAGTACCACACTCAAACACATTTGCATCAAAGTTTATAAGAAAACTCTAAGGCTTAACACATTCATTTTAGTTTTAAAGAATTTTAGTAGTTTTAACAGTCAGTTCAATGAGGGCGAGCCTTGGCGCAACGGTAGAGTTGCTCCTTTGGTGACCTCGAGGTCACGGGTTCGAGGCGTGGAAACAGCCTCTTTGCAAAAATGCAAGGGTAAGGCTGCGTACACATGCGCCCACCCTCCCCCTACCCCCGCTTAGCCGGGGAGCACTTTGTGCACCGGGTGAGCCCTTTAACAGTCAGTTCAATCCTATGTTTTGCTTTTCTCGTAAGTAGTGGTAAGATGGCTGTCATGAATGTCACACAAGTCTTATGTAGAAACTTATAGAAAGTCAACGAATGATGGGGTTATTTGCACAATATAGATATTTCACTAGAAAGCAAAAGAAATCATATAAATATTGGATGCATGAGTTACCCTTTGAGGATTTATGCCAGCCGCTGCAACATATAAATCCAGCTTCCCGATTGCAATGCCAATACCCTGAACCCCAAGATCTCCAAGACCCAAAATTCTACTTCCATCCGTAACTACTATCATATCAACCTACAGCAGAAGGTGAACTTGTCAAAAACATTTGAACTTGGTAAAACATGCCATATTCTTGGACATAGAACAACTTCTAGAAGTTACAGAAATTCATGGGAAAAAATAATAGAATAGAAATCCATAAGTAACACCAGTAAAATGCACATAAAATGACCCCATTAAAGTAGCCACTCTACCAACAAACAAAAAGCTGAGCACAAGGATAACAGAAATTCAGAAGCAGTGCACAGTTTATGTTGGCTTTTGTGGCAAAGATATCAGCAAAATTAGCACTTGCTTGAAGTGGTCATTGCCATATATTCCTTTGACAACAATCATTTACTTCATCAGTGGGAATGCTTTTAGTAAGTTGCATTTGTATTTATGTGAAGATCTAAGTAAAAATGTAATAGACGAAAAGGAATATAGTTACAGGCTACATTTTAGTTCAATGAGAAAAGTACATTCTGTATGCCAATTTTTGCTTTGATGAATAAAATGTCACCAAGAATTTGGTCATCTTTCCTGTATGGTTGAACATCTGTTTTGGACAAAAAATGGGATAGTTCAAAGGCAATCGGAAAAGTAGGCCTGAATTGGCAATATTTGAATCTGCACTTTGATTTTTTATATTCATAATTTGTAACAAGGATACAAAACATAGCCCTAAATTGGATGAATGGAAAAGTAGAAGTCAAATTTAAAATGCCAAACCTAAATAGATGGGCCAAAATTTAATGATGACGACAACGATTCATATGTTGTATTTGACAATGAACATGTACCTAGCAAAGTTCTCAGAGCTCATTCACTTTTAATCTTTTTTCCTAAAGGTTCTGTGACTCAAACCCGCAACCTCATGGCTGCAACAATGATCACCTTCCAACTATTATGTGGACTTATCTTAGCAGTTTAATCTTTTAGTTTCCTGTTCCTTTGGTTCTATAAAAACATAAATTTCACTTTGTTTCTTGAACCTCCCTTGCACATAGGTAGGAATGAACACGTGGAACTGACTTCAAGCAGGCATCCATTTATCTTCCTTAATTCATTCACAGTCGAAAAGAGATTCAAGTATTCTCCCCTTGCATTCCTTTCACAAAGATGCATGCATGGTTTTTAATGCAATGCATGCATCTTCTAGTCAAGATTAGTTTATAAAAGCAGACTCACCAAGATCCCATGAATCTCAGCTGACAATTTGTTTGTTAAGATAAAAAGCAGCTTCCATCAGCTATATACTTTTGTTTTCCGAGATATATTCATCAGAGATATATACACACACACCTACATACATACATATATAAGGTGAACTTTTGATCAAACGGAGACAAATGCACTCAGAAAAATGTCTATATTGTAAGACCTCAAAACTTGCATAAGGGCATCAAGATAATAATCTAGTACTGGTAGCTGCGAAGAGTAACAAATCCAAAATAAGAAAAGATCAGTATGTCTTCATCTACAAGGGTCAACAACCTGATCAGCTGGCCAGTTATAAACCATAGACATCATTTCCCCACGATCTGCAGCACTGAAATACATCCCCCTTGGCCTTCTAAACAAGCCGCTATAGTTTTGGCAAACAAGCCCAACAGTGGGTGTATATACAATTGGTGCATACTCCTCAATATTGTCAATTAACACCTGCAAAAAGCCCAGTTAAGGTCATTAGTAAATGATCCATAGACAGGGAGCCCATTGGTTCCACCTGATATGTTTCTCATGCTCATGCATGTTATACACTCTACCAGCAGAGAGCACCAACTCTTATCGAGCTAAGTTCATCTTTTCTCACTACATATTTTGACAACACCAATGCAAACAAGATAGGTTAGAAGCATTACAAACTCACCTTATAGTACATTGTTTCATTTCTATCATGCAACCTATTAAGGATCCGCCACTTGGCCAAAGCATTTGTGTCAGAGGGTCCATCTCTTGCATGTAATTCTAGCCTTTTCAAGTCAACCACTGTCAATGAGTAAATCTCAGTTATGGTACTAAAGATATTACAAGACCAGCAGAATCGAAAATTTTGAATAAGATCAAATCACAGTACCAAATTTCACTCTCATGATTATTTGCGTCATTCTAAAGAAATGATACGGTCAATGGTCTAGGAAATACCAGAAAAAGCACCAATTGGCACAAAAACTACACTCCCATGCGCGTTATCTATAATTTATCATAATTTAATCATGTAGCCGTCTTTCTTTTATATGTAACATGACGAACCCACCGTTGTGGTTGTGACAAGGAGCACACAGCCACACATAGAGCTCGTCATGGGTCGATCGCCTGTTCCGTCATGGGCAACCTTAACAAATCAATTTAAAGGAGTTCCAACTTCAAACCTTTGGAGGTTTTCTTGGAATGGTGATTTTATGTCATTCGAACAGGTGCTGTGGTTCTTTATCAATAGGTCTTTTGGCTTTGTATTTTTTTTAACGAGTTGCCATTTCAAAAAAAAAAAAAAAAGGACAGTTGGATAGTTCCTATTGATTAAAAATTTTATTAAAAAAAAAACTCAAAACAAGGACAGTTGGATAGTTCCTATTGATTATCCATCAAAGTTGAGGTATTCTTATTATATATGGTAATCTACAAATGATCAGGTGATCACCAAAACGTTGATGAAAATTGCATCGAATTTGAAGGATTTTTGGTAATGGATTGGAAAGAATGTTTCAGGTTGTGGCTGCCTTCACCCACCCCACCCTGTTTATATATAAAACTTCTATAACATAAGTGTTAGTGGACATCTATAAAATGTAAGACCGGTGGGTTGCTGATTCGAGTCATTAGGTGTACAAGAAATGTTTATAAATTATTTTCATGTTTTTTACAAAAGATCCAGCATCAGACTCTACTTGGCCCATAGCTGTCACAAGGCGAGTTTGGTATCACAAACAATAAACTTGTCACCAGTTGGGTCCGAATATACAAGGCGGAGCATATGTCAATTGTGTCAGGTTCAGTTTTAGGCAGACCTATACCAAACCTCACCCGCTGCCAGTCCTAGCAACTTTGGTTCCTTTCTCTTGAGTTTCATTTTCTTGACAATGGGAAAAGTTTATTCGACACAAAATGCCGCCGAAATCAAGACATGAGTGTCTAGAATAGATCCACTCTCTCTTATGGTTCACAATCTTTCTGGATGCCTTCATCGGAAAATGAAGAATTTCTTGCAAAATATGAAGAGGCTATACGAAAACATAGAGAACATTGAAGAGGGGATGGCAAAAAAGGCATGGGGTAGCCATCCTGAAGCATGATAGGATACTTAAGACTAGAATTCAAAAGCGACAAACTGATGGAACAGAGAAAGACTTGCTTGATGTCCAAGTATAGGAAACAACTCAAGCAATAGAATCATAGAAATGGTTAGAAAGTTATATAACTTTAAGACGGAAAATTCAAGAAGAAGAATAATAACTTACAAAGTGATAGTAGAAGATCCAACTGAGAATTCTTCAATAAAGGATCTTGTGAATGAGCATCTAGTTATCAAAATTAAGTATCATGGTCCTAATCATAGTTACCTAGTTCGCAATTCGATTAATTCGCATTCAAGTTCGCAATTTGTAATTCGAGACTTAGCTTCATTAGGAAATTTGATAAAATAGGTTCATTTGATTCACTTTTTAATTTGTCGGATTCGAAGATTGAGTTTTTGAAGTTTGATGAACAAATTCATTTGTGTCCATGCTTTTAAATGCATCACTAAGGCCCGCATCTAAATCCTAAACCACTCAGAGTTATTGTTTTTCTTCGCATGTACGCTAGGAGAAGTTTTACCTTAACGGAGTTGGGGCCACAACAAGATTAATTAAATGTAAAACATTGTTACAATAAAAATCACAAGTAAAATTCCATGATTTGCTGATGATCATTCTTAAGGTGAGGCTAACAACGATTAGAGTTAGATATGGATTAGCACAATACACACAGTACAGTGCTTTTGAGTGGTTGTATTTTTAGGTTGTCACATTTAGAGAACTATGAGAGAGTAGTTCGAAAACAGTCCGTGAATCGACCTGCGAATAGTTCGAAAAGAACTATTCGGAGGTTAAAGCCCTTTCGAACGAAACTGGTCTTAATTGTCACTATTTATGTTACTAACTTATTTTTATTATTTTTCCATTTCACAATAAATAAATAAATAAATAATTCCTAAGATTCAAGATGTGATTTGATTCTGCACCTTGAACGATTTGTGATAAATTTCGATTTTCAAAACAATGTGTATGTACTTATCCACATATGAAGCAGTTTAGTATTGTAATTACAAGGAATTAGAGGAAAGAGGAATCGAAACCTTTAAGTGAAACAGAGAGGAACAATATGATAGATTTTGGAGCAACAAAGGATGTGTCTTTAAGTAGTGTCGAGGAGAAAAGTAGGATCGACAACACTGATCCCAAATATATAGTATAACTGGATAAGTTCTTCATGTGATGATGATGATTAATTAGTTATGAGGGTTTAGTTTAGAACATCTTAAACCTTAGATGTGTTGGAAAAATGTTATTGATTTCAGGGTAGCAAATAACTGAATTTAATATATAAGCTATCTTTTCATTGTAGAAATCGCTTTCATCATTATTCAGTCAAAGTTTGGCATTATGAGCATTTTAGTGATTAGGATGGAATCTCCAGCCCATACTCTAGATCTTCCAGGAGTTTTGAAATGGAAACCCTCTATGTTGAACATGTTGAGCTTTTGAGAACAGAAGTCCTTGGTTTGATGTGAAACCTTAATTCTAATTAGGGGGGGTTTAATTCAACTGGCGATTGTAATAAAACTCCTCACATAAGTTGCACAACTTTGTTCCAAGCTTAACAGAACTTGCAGACTAGCACTACACCAATTAAAATAGCATCTAGTTGGGAAAAAAATTGGTATTCTTATTAGAGGTAACAATTCGACCTCATATAACTCAAAACAACTGTAAACTTACTGAAACGATCAATTTGCTGCTGGTCACTCATGACATTGGGAGGAAGAAGGCCCCGCAGATCAAGCCGGTCACGCTCAGTCATGGTGAATGCTGTCCCCTAAATTCCAACATAATAATTAAATACAAAAAACAAAAAAAAAAATCCATAAGGATGCATTTAGAGGCACCTCAAACTGCAAGCACCTTCTTCTATTTTAACAGAACAGATGTTTAATCATAGAATCCACCGCTCACCAACGACGGCAACAACTCAATATTGAAAAGTTGGGATTTTTATGTTAGTTAACATTTTCCAGTCCTGTTTCCACCAATCAGTGTACTAGAAGCGATTTTACAGCAGAAAAGCAACAAAATTACTCCAAACACACACCGAGATGAGCATCTTCTGCAGAATATTCAAAGACAATTGCAACTATGGAGTAAAAATCAATACTTTCACTAAGCTACACACAATCTACGATCAGTAAAATCAGAAATTATGGTCGAAGTAAATTTGCAGTTCCCAAACACAGCCGCAGGCAGAGATCTAAACAGAACGAGTCCAAATCCACTCATTTCTACTGAATCAGTGACGAAATCTCACAATCGGATCGGATAGTTCTAAATCGGCAACTAGAAGTGAGAATTTATGAAGGAAAAATGCGATTTTTAGGATGGAATTGGATTGAGGGTTACCTTGTTGAACCATGGATCGTGAAGGATGTCGATACTCCTCTTGTGGACGATCGTAGGGCGAGATCCTTCGGAAGTCGTGAAGTATCTTGATGTTTCGATCGATGCTGCAGTTCGATGCTTGAGGCGTTTGATGAGGGAAGAAGAGAGACGAAGCTGAGAAGTGAAGTTCGGCATTTTCGTACAAGAGAAGCTTCAGATCTCTGCAAGAGAGAGAGAGAGAGAGAGAGAGAGAGAGTGGGTGGTGGTGGTGGTGGTGGTGGAAGAAGGGGCAAAAAGGAAAAAACGAAAGACTTTTTGCTCGCTCGCGCGGGAGGAAGAGATGAGGACACGGACCTGAGATCCCGGAGAGAGGAGGTTTTTATGTAATTTCACTGTGCACGGACGAGAATGGATAATCGAGTGGGGCCACCGCCAGGGTAAAATTAGAGGGTCCAGATATAAATCAGGAAAGGCACACTCTTATTTTTTTTTTATTTTTTTTTTTGCGACCAAGAGTGTCTGGCTTCTTTGAAAATCGGCTATTTTTCGGGCACATACCGTCCTCACCTCACCCACACCTGGCTTCTTTGAAAATCCGCTATTTTTTGGGCACATAGAGTCCTCACCTCACCCACACCTGAGCTAGTTTGGTATTTTTATTTGTAAAGTTAAGTAGAGTAATGTCAAAGAGTCCTTAATATTTTATTCATACTCTCTCCAACTTTTCAACAAAAAGTCAAAAAGCAACAATAATTACTCACTAAAAGACAAAAAAAAACTCCATTTTCCATACCAAAAGTCAACAATATTCTATCCCCAACAACTAAAAATAAAATACGATCATTACCAACTACATTTTTTATTCATACTTTTTATTTCACTCCACTCCACTTGATTTTAAAAGTAAAGTGCCAAATTGGCCCTTAGGTAAATATGGTTTGTACCAGAGCAAGTGACCCATGGTTATGAATTTTGTTCCTTTTTGGCGAAACGAAATTTGAGTAAAAAATCTTTTATTTGAATTTCTGTCAATTTTAGCCGAAACTTAATTTTTTTTTATTGGAATGGATTAAATCTATATTTATTTATTTTTCTACATATATATATTTCCCCGAAATGTAATTCTGAAAAGTTTCGTCAAAATTATGAATCGGTGGAAACTTTTCATTTTGTAGGCCTAATTAGAATGGGTTCCAAAACGTTATTTGACAACTAAGTCGAAACCGCAACATTCGCTTCCCTCTTAGGAAGGTCACACTTGGTAATGATGGAAATCGGGTTTTCACCATACAAATGTCATGAGACCAGACTTTTGCTTTGGGTGTTCACGTTTTAGGAGGCATTTGTGCAATGCAAAAAATGGAAGGAGGCTTTCTTCGCATGTGTTTGTTGCAATGACGATTGAAATGAGCAAATGTTATTTTTAACCGAATTTTCAATGTTAAAGGGGATCCAAAATTCCTATCTACTCAGGATGAAATTAAGAATTTCAGCAGAAATTAGAAAAAAAAAAGAATAAAGCAAAAAAGACAAATTTGATCTGATTGTGCGTGAAGGGTGGGATTTCACACTGTGCCTTTTTATTTGACTTAAAAAAAATTTCATTTCCTGTACATAGTCGCATAAGTAAGATTTTGTGAAATTCTAAAGACAAAATTATCATTTTTCCATCATCCTTTATTATATGGGATACATTTTCAAAGTTTTTTTTTTTTTTTAACTATCAGCACATGCATGGCAAAACTAATGTGGATGGGCATTTGTAATGTCAATGTCCCCTTTTATCTCTTGTTTTATAACCACTTATTAGTACGTGGACCCATGTGGTTTTATGGTTGGACTTGGTCATAGTAGTCGTGTGGCGAAAGACTAAGGACT
This sequence comes from Litsea cubeba, assembly GCA_012931725.1. NCBI lineage: Eukaryota > Viridiplantae > Streptophyta > Magnoliopsida > Laurales > Lauraceae > Litsea > Litsea cubeba. The sequence goes on along the minus strand of CM022946.1, from coordinate 4,330,391 downwards.
TCTTGGATGCTCGTTTGCACGAATATCTTGTGAGTCCTCCCACACACATCCCGTGGAACTTCAACATGGGCCTCGCATTGATGATCTGAACCGTTTATGATGAATCTCATCTCTTGTACCTATGTGTTTTTATATTTTATTTCAGTTGTAGTTGGTCTCATTCATACCGTTGAGCACACAATCGTAACATAACTAATGCATAAGATTTTGCTAAACTATAAGGTCCCGTTTGTCATGTCTAATTTCAGGATATATTTCTTAAAAATGTCTGAGAAAGACATTTTAAGTTATTAGACCGTTTGGATGAACCAAGTTATATGTCTTTTTGAAATAGAAAATAGACAGTCTATTTCATAATGGCCCAGAAAGTGTGCTACTTTGGACAGATAAAAATGTCTGAAGCGGGTAGCCATTTATTATTATTTTTGGAAAAGTTTGCCCTCTTCTTTTTTTGGGATTGACAGATTTACCCTCGCTTTTATTTTGCAGGATCTATCTCACACCGAAATGCACATAAGTTATCAACAAGTTCATTTCCAACACCACCCATTTGGGACCATCAGTTTCTTTCACTTTACTGAGAGAGAGAGAGAGAGAGTAGTCAAAAGTAGCAATATTGCATAGGGTACGGTGGATAGGGTTGTAAATGGGTCCCCGATTCTCCGATTACCCGAAGGTTCTGGGTCTGGGTCCTTATTTTGGTCCCGATAAGTAAATGCTTCCGGTTCCGAATCCTTTTTTTGGAACCGTTACCTAAACGGGTCCGGTTCCGGATCCACAGTGGCTCAAACCTGTGGACTCGGGACCCGACCCAATACTCTAACCTAAATACTTTATTATATATTACATGGGGACCCTCATTCTAAGTTTCTAACGTAATCTTTCGTCCTCAAATCACATGTTATTGATAGACAAAATGTTACATTTGCTTTGTAGGTGATCCAATTGAATTACGAAAAAGCATGATTGATTTTTTTTAAAGGAAAAATACAGGTATTAGGGCCCAGACTCGGAACCATACCCGAAACCGGATCCAGACCCGCCTCACATACGGTTCCGGTTCTGGTTCCGGTTCCCATTAATATTATCGGGTCCGGTTCTGACTCCCCCCTTTAGAAAACGGTTCCGGTTCCACTCTGGACTCGGACAGGAACCGACCCGTTTACAACCCTAACGGTGGAGCATCTAATGCCCTTTTTTAAGTCAACTCAAATTTTGGTATGTATGTATAGGACAATATTCACCTACGACCAAACTGCATACATATCAGCTCATGGGGGTCCACTTAGATTCATATTTACCAATGAGGGAAGGGTAGACTGAAAGGTCTGATCCTCATGGACAAGAGGAATCCAAAAAATCAGTCCCACCAAATTATTTTAGTGCCTTAAATTTAACATCATACAAGTTGAATGGCATCTTAAAATATACAATCATACCCCTAAATACTCTCGAAATCGCTAAGTACTAGATTTACCTTTCCTTGTTTTACTATACATCTACCTCAACATTTTCATTTCTGCGACTTTTATTTTGTGCATATGTTGCTTTTTGATTGACCAACCTACATAAGTCATACCTGGTCTAATCATTATCCTGTAAAGTTTTTCTTTCAAGCTTATTGGCATTCTAATCACAATGCATCCGAACAATTATTTATTTTGACTAAGTTGGGCTATTAATCATGAGTGATACTTTAAACTTGAAGGACTAGGGATCAATCCCTCAACATGTATTGCCATTCTAATCACAATGCATTTGAACAATTTTTTATTTTTATTTTTATTCCTTTTTACTGAGTTGGGCTATTGGTCATAAGTGATACTTTAAATTAGAAGGCCCAGGGATCAATCCCTCAGCATGGGCAAGCGAAACTAAGGGCTTGTTTGGTATCGTTCTCGTGTTGTTCCCAATTTTGTGCTTAGGTTAGATCGTGCCGAGACTATATTTTGCAAAACTTGTTTGGCAACAATATATTAAATTACTCTATTGAGAATATACGGGACAAAACTTGTTTGGTTATATTATAAAAGTTTTGCTCCAAGGAGCGGACATAGAATTAATTTGCAATGTGTGACACACCTTTTATTGTTTGCGGCACTTATTATTATTGTAGATGGGACCCACCTATAAAAATTACAATGTGATTGTGAACATAAGGCCTACCTTTAGGATAAGTAAGATGATTTGGAGTCTTTAAATGATATTCTTTGAAAGGCAAGAGATAAACAAGAAACAACTGTGCCAACAAGTTAATATTATTTTTTTTTAAATTTCTTTGTTCCAACTCTCTTATGCTAGCGGGAAAAGATTTTGGGATTCCTTCCCATGAGATCAAGATTTGGAACAATGATCTACACATACCAAACATGTTTTTTCATAACTTCATCTCGTGGGAATGTGGAAACATTCGAATGACATGATGCCAAATGCACTAGGTGCTAATAATATGGAATATGAAAATGGAATTTAAATATCTACATTTGCGTGAGTGAATTTTATGTATGTAAAATTTACTCTTGGAAAATACAATATATTTGTTTGGAAGTACCATTTTCACATGAGTAAGCTTTGAATGGTTGGGACATATATCTTAAAATATATAAATGGTTTCAGACATGAAATGAAATGCTTTGGGATTTAATGTGTCAATAAATAATTAGAGCAATTTGGATTAAAAATCTAGGGCCCACATGATTTGATATAATAACTTTCTAATGCGGTTTTCATATTGATAATTTCTTAACTAAAGAGGTATGTAATTGTTTCACAATCCTCACATGGGTGAATGAGTACATCCAATTGTTCTAGGTATATTTCGACTTTTTTGATGTTTCTCACAAATTCCTCAAATCTAGGAAGAATTAAGATATTAAAATTAAAAGTCTTGATATGTATTATTAATAAAAGAATATTGAACATTTTGGGTCATGAATTAGGGGCCTACAAACTATAGGTTGGAATTTTTTTACTATTTTTCATGAATTCTTAACCGTTTAAAGGTTTCTTAGCCCTATAAAGAAGATGGATGGTCACCTACAAAAGTAAGCTACATATAACGTTTTATCATCCACCTAAGTAGGTAAATGAGAGAATGAAAATGGTCTCATTTACGCACTATTTTTACATGCAAACAAACATGAATTATAAGTAATCATTATGCATATCCATTGCGTATATATGTAAATGAGTGCAAACAAACAGCCTCTAATCACTGGGTCTTCCACCTAAATAACAGAATTAAGGTGGACCCACCAAAATAACATGATTGTGGTATGAGTATGAGTGTATGACCATGTAAATAATGTAATGAAGGTGGATTCACTCCAAAGAAACCCATCTACTTATCTTAGTAGGTGTCACATGATACCCATTATATCTAACTAATTTAGCTAACCATCTAAATGAAACCCAGTGGACCAAATTCAGACCATCCACTTTTCCAATGTTTCCCATTCACAATGGTGAGCAGGTCTGATGTGGTGGTTTCCTTGTTAAGGACCATGAAAGGTATTCTGGATGAATGGGCTGGATATGATGGGTCTTATTTTAGCAATGATAATACATGTGCTATTTCACCAAATGTGGGCTCAGGTAAATGAAGTAAAGAACAAAATAACAAGATTATCTAAATGTAGAGGACTTGAAAGTGAGCTTAAGTAACAATGACTATAGATTTTAGCAAGGAACTACACTACCTAATTACAGTGCAGCAGATTCTTGCCCTGTATATATCACAAGGCTGATTTTCTCTGCCTCTATTGTTATCCAGTTTCCTCCACATCCTAATCTGCCCCAACAAACAAATAAGTGGCATCCAACTCTGATGGCCCACCTCTCCTTTGGCCTACCTAGATTTGAACTAGAATTACTAATACAATCAATATGACTAGACATGTTTATTTGCACGAGGGGTGAAATAAAAAATAAAATAGAAAAAAGAGATCGAAAGTAAAGACATAAAATAACAAAATCCTATCATAAAATATACTCGCTTTTTTTTAGTGCCCTATACTATCTCTCCATCTATCTCCTTTTTATTTTGATTTGACCTTTAATTTTATTTTATTTTACCGGTTAACAATAAACAAACAATCAACAAATTAATTTAAACTCTTTAAAATCTTAAAAGTACCACATAAATCAATAATGACAAATCCAACCGCAAATATTAGAAGTAAATTATAATTATTAGCATTTAGAAGTTAGGTATTCATAAAGTAGCTTTGATTGATCACAGGTGGGCCAGGGGTAAAGATAAAGCGTAGGGGCATTTTGGTAAATCTCCAAAGCCGAGGGATATTTATAACCCGCGCGCGACTGGAAGAAATCAAGAACCGTTCAGCAGTGTTTGACCGCTAGCAGCTTCTTGTCTTCTCTTCTCTTCAAACCGAACAAACAGACAAAAAAAAATCCCCAAAATCGAAGCTTCAAATCCTTCTCTAATGGCGAAAATCACCAATTCCAAACCCTGATTTGATTCTCATCTTCAAATGGAATCTGATCCGAGATTCTTCCAACAAGAAGAAGAATTCGAATGAGGTGCGGGCGCCACCCCCGCCCGCCGGGCAGCGTCGGCGTCTGCCCTTTCTGCCTCCGAGAAAGACTCCTCGCCGTAATCGAAGCCCAAGCCGGAGAAGAACGCCGGAAATCCGACGTCATACCGCCGCCTCTCATCTTCCCCCGCTCCGTCTCGCCGTACAGCTGCCGCCGGTCCGACGCCTCGCACCACTGCAGCCACTTCTACAGCACGCCGCAGATCGGGCCGACCTTCAAGAAGGAGGAGCTGCCGAGGAAGGAGAAGAAGAGCCGATTCTCTCTCTTCTCCTATCTCTTCGGCTCTACCAGATCGGAAGAGATCGATCGGGATCCTAGGGTTTCTGCCGCTCCGATCGCCGGATCCTCCTGGTTCTCCGCCTTCCGGAAGAAGAAATCGCGGCTGTTTTCCCTCGACGACGAGATCCACGCCGGTCGGCGATCGCATCCGGCGAGAGACCGAGGGATGTCGCCGGAGAAAGAAGAAGAAGAAGAGGAGCAAGAAAGAGAAGACGGATACGCGACCGGGCAGTGGTACTCGTGCGAATCGTCGCCCGGGTGGAGGAAATCGGTTTCGGATGCGTCCGTGCCGGCACCGACACGGAGAGCGCGTAACGTGTCGGGTTTCGCTTTCTGTTTGAGCCCGCTGGTGCGGGCGAGTCCGAACCGGCGGAACCGAGTCGAATCGGGATTCTCGGCCGAGTTGCGGAGGGCGAACCGGCAGCATTTGTCGACGGCCGCTTCGCTCTGCGTCAATAGATCGCGGAAGCTTGCGGATTTCGGCAGGTACCCTTGAAATATTTTTTAAAAACGTGTTGACGCTTTTACCCTCGCGATGTTGTCTTATTTACTTGGATTTGGAACGGTTACTTCTGGTGCCTCTTTCCGTTATAGGGGGGTCATAAATGCTGTGTATAGATTAAAGTCAGTAGTATGAAGGAAACAAAATGAATGCTTTTTAATTTTTTTTAAATTTCTTACTTTACTGTTACTTTACTTTTACTGTTATAATGAAATTGCAGGTGGGGAATTAAAGGTCGAAATTACTGAAATGGATTTGATGTTACAACCTTACAGCAGATGTAGCATATGTCAGTATCACTTGCGTGCTAGTTTGCCCAGTGAATCCGTATCTTCTGAGGCTTAAAAAGCCTGTGAACTCCTCAGTGGGGTCCACTTATTGATATTTTTGAATCTATGAACGCCCTTTGCATACAAGGGTATGCTCAAACTTTTACATCCACTAATGGATTTATTATGGTATTTATGTTTGATGAAAATGTTATTAACACAATCTTATGCATATTCATTATCACATCTTCTTGATAATCCGTCCATCGAATGGGAATCAGTGTGAAATTTGAGCAGGCGGATGCCTCGATCAAATCTCAATAGGTGGGTCCCACTGTTGAGCTCTACTCTTTTAACTCAAGATTTTTCTAGGTTAAGGTCCCCATAAGATTTCCGGATAATGGACGTGTTTGGATTGATGGTGAATTGAAGTATATCATGTATATTCTTTAAATTTCACATTAATCTGAGCATTTTGCACCATTGGATTGATGGTTAGATAAAAAAAAAGTGATAATGAACACAAATAAGATTCTGATAATTAATTTTTTTTATCAAAAATTATACGTAAAATTTGAAGATATCCTATATCAAATTTTAATTGATGGACTCTCTGAGAGTACATAAAAGCCACCCATTGGGTAGTTTTAAAAATGGGTTCCGGCTTCCGGGACGTTAAAAAGAAGGCTGATAGATAACTTGTACGAAAGTTATACAATTGTTTGATTTTATTCTTCCAACTACCCACCAAACTAAAGAGCTGTAATAAACGCTTCTGCCTTTGATGATGTGTCAGGAATTTAAAACTAATGACATTATAAGGAGTTTTAAATGTTTATAAGGAGTTTTAAATGTTTTCCTTGAATGAAAAGGCAAAAAAAAAAAGTTTATTTTCATTGAATCATCACCTCCTTATTTAAACCCCTCTGACTTGCCGCAAATGGAATTTGCATTTAAGCACATTAAACTTTGGAACATTAAAATAGTGGGTTGGAATTATTTAATTAGAGGGATAGTTGCCCTGGCCCATTCCATCATTCAACACCCAATCCCACCTCTTACTGTATTTATATTCTAATAATGAAACCCCATAATGGACATCCTTCCTTCTTAGCCGATGTAAGGACGTGGACCATATTTGACAAGATCAACATTGAATTCTACTATCAATGTTTTGACAGTGCTCTACTTTCACACCAGTCTGGAAATTTTAATCAACTGTTAGATCCGCTCAATGTAGTTGACAGATTCAAGACTCAGCCATCTCTTAATTATCATGCATCTGGATGGGCCACAGAGGACGATGGTGCATTTGAAGATGTCTTATTCCCAAGTAAAAATTTATGACAGCAATTTCATAAGAAAAAAAAAATTCCAATCTTCATGTAAGAAGTTCTTGCCGAGAAACCTTAGGCTTAAAGCATGTTTATTTGTTGGATATTAAAGATTAAAGAATTCCTGTTAGGGAGAATTAGAAATTCTTCAAAAGAGGTCCCCAACAAAGTATTTCAAATCCTCCTGTATTGCTCAACATCCTCAGATGGTGAAATCTAGAGATTTTGAAAGGCCAAAAAGTGACACTGGAGATTTTGTTCATACCCTATCATATTCAAGGACTAGCACTTGGAGATGGATTGTACAGTGTTAAGAGTCAGTAACCCTTCAATTGGAGGGAGTGTTTTTCAATTTCCCTGCTTTTCTCAAAAGACCTCCAACAATTAGACTATAGATTGTCCAAAGTGTGATCTTTCTCTTGTCTGATCTGCTCTTTTCTTTTCCTATTTGAGCTTGTGTGTAATTTATGACTTTCTTATCTTTATGCCTGAAACTCTTTACCTCGCAAGAATGAATATATTCTCAGATTTTTTAAGCATTTAAAAGGAAAAGTCAGTGATGTGCTGGCTGTCCCACTTTCATTTGAGATTTCAAACCTACCTTCACATTTATTACAACCATGGCAAGTGGCATTCTGTTTGTTTCTAATGGGGGTTGGTTTTATTATTTGTTTTGACGGGTTTGTGCTGGACTTGGATTTTGATTGGCCCAATTAGCACTGGCCCATCTATGGTATGATTACAGGTTTATTAATAAAGAAGTTATTTTCCAATCCCAACTAGGCCCGGCCCTTTGTTATTTCTGTAAGTGGTTAAAATTGAAGATGAAATGTGAATATAAAACAACGCCCATCAAATACCTTCCCTTTTATAAACGAAAATTAAATTAAGGGAAGATGAGAAGTGAATGCTCAGCACTCACCCACTCACCTTCGGAATTCAAGTCCTAAGAAAGTTAAGGTCAGATCTAAATCAATACCTTATATCCTTTAACCCCTCACCTTATATCCTTTACTCTCGTCTCTTAATAATCCTTCGGTAAAGTTTATTTTACCATGAGTTTTTATTATTTAATTCCTATATATTCTATGCAAACAAACAAACCCAAAAGATTCTCTTATTATTGAATATGAATTTCTTGGATCTAACTAAAATTGGTCGGACACCATATCCCTTAGAGCCTCTTTGTTTGCTTGGTATGAAATTCAAAGTGATGCTATCAAAAGGGGCTAAAATTGAAAAACTAAAGATTATAATCTTCAAATGGCCATCAAACAATATTTCCTTATTTAAAAATGATTAATGGTCATCACCTTCGTAAATCAATTTATAAGAAAGTGAGGTTCACATTCCAAATGGGCATAATGGCCACCCATCAAATAAATTTTACTTTTATTTTTTTCACACTTTCACGTTTCTTTTTTTTTTTTTTTTTTGTCTCCCTCATAATTTTTTTTTCTACGTAATAGCCCCCTCAAGGAAAATTTTCTGGGTCATAAATTTTCAGTCACCAGAACTTTAATATTCCTTATTGGTCCTTCTCTTTACTGCGAATTCATACTGAAGTTAATACCCACCAAAACAAACAGCTTCTAAAAAAATCCATTGAATTACCAGAAACTAGCACTCCCATCCCATCCCTGCCCATGGGCGGGACAGGGCCTCATAAAGCTTCAATTTCAGACACAAGTATAGTGTGATCATTTAAGACTCTGACCAGTAGGAAGTAGGAACGGTCTTATTCCATCCCAAAAATGCTTTTTTTGTTTTGTTTTTGTTTTGGTACATCCCCAAAATGTTATATGGTATATAAATACATGGTTTTAAGCCATCATCTCAATTGGAGATATTTTTGTGCGTTTGGATGGTCTTGTATGAGAACACTTATTATTATACCAAAATGGAATGCATGGTTTGACAACAACTTCTTTTCTGCCCTCCTAGAAGTACACAGGGAATTAGATCCACTTGTCACCTCTTCCATGCAGTGGGACTCTGAAAGATTGCAGACGACCCCTTGTGACCTGCCCCTGAATCTGATCATTTAAAATGTTATATGTGTTTTCAAGTTCAAACTAAAGCAAAAAAAAAAAAAAAAAGAATCACATGTCCTCTATTGGCTTTCCCTTCTAAAATTGAAAATTTGAGACAGTGGTTTCTGTTTAGTCACAGATGGGAAAGAGGGAAAGGATTTTTCTGTAGGGAATGGGGAATAATGGAATCTGTGTGAATCCTTCCTTTTTTTATGTAAAAATATTGACTTGTGTGCTATACCTATCCTCTTCCATCTTCCACATTTGTATTTGAGTGTTTAGCTGCACAGTGGAAGCAAGATGTGTTAATTGCCCACTGTGATATTGTGGTCCCAATATGAGTGTGGACCATCAACTTCTGCAATTTGCTCAGTCATGGGGTATTTTGAACAAGGAACACATGATTATACAATGTAAAATCTCACTCCCATCCGATCATTTTAGCTTTGCGACTTGGGCCACCACAAACTCTATAAAACCCATATAACAATTCACAGACTTGATAGGGGTTCTAGATTTGATCCACTCCACTTTATATCCTTTTTAAGAGTAAATTGAGTCAAGGAAGATGGGAAATTAATACTAAGTCATCCATAGTAATTTAAATCCTGCGAGAGTCATCGTCCAATGGAAACCTTATATCACCCTTCGTCTTTTAATAATTCTTTGGTAGAACTAATTTGACCATAAATTCCTATACATTCTATGCAAACAAACAGACCCATGTGACTTTATTTTTTATCAGTAAAATCCATGAAGAAAGAGATGGGTGAGACATTTTTTTGGTGAAAAGGCACAAGGCCATGATTCCTCAGATATGATGAAAGTGGTTGGGCAGTTTTCCAAGGAAAATAGTGGTCATGGACTATAAGTATATGCAATCTACTGCACTGAGTGTGGTAGACATGGTGTCAATGTGGAAGGTTTGAAAGTACTTTGTAATTATCCTTGTAATGGATGAGTGTGGAAGTCTTGCTGGTGGATGGGCTTTTCAACCCCTTTATAATTATGAGAGAACCCTTTCTTTAAACTTCCATCACAACTTCAAAATTGGGAGATATCAGGATCATCTTTTGTTATGTTGCAGATGGCAGGGTGCAGTCCATTTAAATTCGGCCTAATTTTTGGGCCTTGATCAAAATGAGGCCCGAGATTCAGGCCCAGACAGCCTAGTACAAGTGCTAACAATGGTTATATTTGTTTGGCCAGATAAATGGATGAAGTTAGATTTAAGCACATAGTTTAGGAAACTTGTCTTCACTTAAACGTCATCAGGCTGAGTAATTTGTGTCTTGCAGGTCTTGCCCCAAGTTGTTTCATCTTGCCATCCGGGCCAGATTTCATCAGACTTGTTTGACCTGCTGGGCTCAAGACACTTATTAAGCCAACTTGACCTGGGCAAGTACAAGACAAGCCGTAACGCGTTTCCAAACTATACTCAGGCCAGGTTGCTTAACTGGCTTGTTAAAATATGGCCCTGATTCAGCCATAGGCTGAGATGATCAATTTATATCCAGATTTGACATGGGTGATTGGTCAAACCACCGTCAACATCAAAGTCTTGTTCCAATTATGTCGGGTCAGTATATTGTAGTTGTGACAAGTGTTATGCCGACTGATGACCTACTTGACGAAACCCTCCTTTAATCAGGTTTGGGATTGAACAATTACAGTAATATGCAAAATTATTCTTTCTTTTGGAAGAGGGAAAAGGTTGTTTGTGAGGTATGTAGCACACATAGAAAGTCTCTGTAAAATTGGGAAATATTGCAGTTCAGGGTCTGGTCTGCAGGGTCATGTGACAGCCTCTTTTGTCATGCTGCTGTCCAGATGGGCAGTTCTTTGGCTTTAGAAGATGGAACACATCATGAAACTCAAAACAATCAATGCCATTCAAATGGTGGCAAGCCATTCAAATTTAATGAGTGAATCAGTTGACTTCGAATTCTCAATTAGATTTACCTTTGAGTTAAACTCCATCCGTTGTTAGGGACTTTCCAAATAGATTAACTCTCTGAGCTTAGAATTCGGATTCTCGTAGGCTTTGACTTAGAGAAATCCTGAGTTGTAGAAGTGGAACTCCATAGTAGGGCTCATCTATTAAGGACATGAGTTGTGTAAGTGCCTAAAAATTAAGGACTTTAAATCAGGGATTAGGATCCCTGACTCGGGTGGTTTGGATGAAGATTGCCGTGGCTCCGACTGGACCTGAGGAGGAAGAGAGGAAAAAACGTCAGAGGACCCTGGCTGCAAGCAGCGCAAGGCTCTCCGATGCTTAAGTTAGTTCAGAGAACGAGCAAGGGAGATGGAGAGGAAATCACAGAGTAAGAGTGTGTATTATGGATTGAGTACCTTTAGGATGGAGGTGGAGGTGCTATTTATAGGTGATGGGGTTGACTATTGTGGGCGAGTTCCAAGACTGGGCCGGCCACTCGAGTGGCTGCGTCCACTCAGCCCATAATGCATTAAATGCTGACCCATGCTTCATTAAATGCTAGGCTCGCTGGGTCAGGCGGCGGTTTTGACTTTTGGGCCAGGTCCCATCAGGCCTGGCCCGGAGCCATGCCCTGGGGGCGCACGTGTCTTGTACGCGCCGTTTTGTCAGTAATGATAATCTGCAGGGCATGCCTTAGCATGCGCCGTTGTCCTGTCGTTGGTCCCATCAATCTCTGTCAAATCCGCGTTGCCGGGGTCGATGCCGAGGTCGGATAGGTTCGACTTCGGGAGCTCTTACCTCGGCGAATGCCGCGATCCTTCAGCCGCGGTCACCCTTGGCCTAGGGGAGGCATAATCATTCTGTCTTAAGGCCTGGGCTAGCGCTGATCTCGGCTTAGTGAGAACACCCCCACACAATTGCCCCCCAGTCTTCCGAGCTCTTGAGGGTATTACAACTCTTTGAGGTCGGAAGCTGAATAGGTCTCGCCGAGATGCAACATGCCGTGGTGCTGAGGTAACTCCGCTCCCGGGCTCGGGGGAGCTCAAACGTTTTCTGACTTTTGGAATTCCACCGCCGTTTCGGTAGCTGGCGTCTTTACTCCTATCTGCTGTCGCTTCCGTACCCGAGGCATTAAATGGCGCACGAGAATCAAGCTGATGTTTCCACGTGTCTCCTCCTATCTGGCTGGCCTGTCTTTTCGCGACGGCGCGTGCAGTGAAAAGACGCGCCCTCTTCGAATTTCGAACAGGCGCCATGATTAGCCGCCCAGTTTTTGGCTATAAATGGGGGTTCGCCCCTTCCTTTCCTTCTTTTACCTTCGTCTGAACTTTCTTTGCCTTTTCCTTCTTCTTCCATTGTTGGAGTTCTTTCCCCTTCTTCCCTGCTTTCGCCTTCGTTGAACGAAAGAAGCTGGTGCAGAGGTTCCTCGGGTCTCCGTCTGAAAGAGGTGCTGTTGCGTTTACTGATTCCTTCGTAAGTTCCCTTTCTCTCATCTCCGTTCTATTCCCTTTTCTAGGGTTCTGTTTTGCCTTTTCTGCCTTTCTTTCCCTTCTGTCTAGGGGTCCCTTTTGCCCTTTAGCGAGTTCCTCCCTTTTTATTTTAGTGTTCTCCTCTGTGAGATGGGTATCTTCAGTCACTGGGTAGAGTCTGAGAGGGGACTGGCCAATCTCAGGGCTAAGTATAACATTCCGGACGGGGTCCAGGTCATGGCGGCCCCTCTGGCCGCCAGCATCCTTGGCGATTTTTACAACGGCTGGATGCCGTTTCCTTTAGTAGCCATAATCGAGGGCGGGGTTAGGTTTCCCCTTCGCCCTCTGCTTAGGGAGTGCTTCAGGGCATGGAACCTCTGTCCCTGCTAGCTGATGCCCAATAGCTTCAAGATTGTAATGGGCACGGATGCCCTCAATACAATCTTGGGCATCGGTCTCGGCGTTCACAATATCGAGGACGCCTACGATATCTGTAAGTCCGGGAATGACATGTATTACCTCCGCATCAAGCCGAGTCGGAGGCCGTTTGTGCAAGCCCTGGAGGACTCCAATAAATATGCTGGAGACGACCGTCTGATGGTCACGGGCAGCTGGGAGTTCAGCGATGACGAGGCCATCGCGGAAAGAAATTTCAGGATCCCTCGTCACTTTGGCACCCCCGCAAGTAATTACAGCCCCAGCACACTTTTTTACTTCTTTCGTTTCTCCGTATTGCTGGACTTATGTCTTTCGTTTGCCCCTGCAGGTGTTCGTCAAAGGAGAGCGGCCGCTTCCCGGGACGGCTGGAAGTTGAACAAGGCTTGGATTCGCTCCTTGGAGAATTACCACGGCCACGGGGACAGGTCGGCGTGGAGATTACTTGGGTACGAACCCAGATACCGCGGTTATCGGAGCAAGAAGCATATTGCCCATCGCTCCCAGGCCGCGGCGGAAGTAGACGAAGAAGGCAGTGCGGCTAACTCCGGGGATCGGACCGCATCCAACTCCGAGGCATCGACTTCGGGGTCTGAAGAGGACGACGCCGAGACGATTGGAAGGATCATCTTATCGTCAGAGAGAGACCCGGAAGGCGAGATGGACGGGACCCGCCCGAAGCCGGTCTTCAAGAATCTCAGGGCCTTGCCTGTTGGAGGGCGAGGCCGCGGCGCAGCTTCCTCCTCTCGCACGCCTCCTTCTTCGGGCGCACCCTCGTCTTCTTCGGCACCTCCTCCCTTGCGGACGCCGGCGCCACAGTCCGCGGCTGGGCCCAGCACATCTGCGGTCGTCCCTCCCCCGGCGTCGCGGGGGGAAGATTTGGCCAGAAAAAGGGCCAGAGTCGAGGGCTCCGCGGGGGAGTCTTCGGGCGGCGGGATGTCGACGCGGGCTTCCCCCGCCCTCTGGCGGCCGAGCTTCATGCTCCAGCCGGGGAGGCCGATGACGGTCGAGGACCGCCTTTCTGGGGGGCCTCTGGTGATCGCCAGCCTCGGCAGTGCTTGTGCCTTGCCGCGGGACATGGAGAAGCATGATGAGCTGGACGACATTTCTCTGCTGGCATCGCAGATGAGGGCGAGCCTGAGCGTAAGTTCCTGAACTTTTCTAGGTCTTTTTCCTTTCATCTGCCAGCTATAGCTTTTCCTGACTTAGTGGCGTGGCTTTTTGCAGATCGTGCAGATGGCTCAGATCTCAGTGTCCCGGGTCCAAAAGTGCCACGATGAGCTCAAAAGGATCCAGGCGAACTGTGAGCTGCACAAGAAAGCCTTGGAAGAGGGCAAGGTGAGGGAGAAGGAGTATGAAGAAACTCACCAAGCCCTCTTCTCCGAGCTCGACAAGGCGAAGGCGGCCTTCGAGCTGGTCAAGAGGAGAGAGGCTGAGCTGGAGAGGAGGATTGCGGGCCTGGAGAGGCAGAAAGCCGAGCTCGAGCTCCGGATTCAGACCGAGGTTGCCGCGGCCTTCCAGGATGGCGTCGACGTAGCTGGCGAGGAGTACTCGGCGCAGGTTGACGATATAAGGGCCTCGTCCTGGGAGATGGGGTGGAGAGCGGCTCTCGCGAAGGCGGGGATTCCCGGGGATCACCCCGCATATACGAGCCCGGACGAGTTCCCGCGCTCCGAGGCTGACCCAACTCCCACGGCAGACCCTGAGAGGGAACTTGCAGCCGCGCCGGGATCGGAGATCGCCCCGTCGACGACTGGGGCTCCCGCCGCTGCTACGACACCATCCATCGCCTCCTCTTCCGAAGTTCCTCCCGATGCCGCGACTCCTTCCGCGGATCACGCCGCTCCGGCGCCTGCCGCATGAGGCTCCTTAGCTGTTTTTCTTTCCATCTTTCAAATGTAATTTTTCCTTAGGCGCATTGCGCCGCTCATGTATGAAGTTACCGAACTTAATGAAAAATCCTTTTTTTTTTCTCTATTCCGTGCTCCCCTTTGTTTGGAATGTGTCTTAAGTGCTTTGCTTCGGCTATACAATTGAATTTTCATACCTTGGGGACCCGTGATCGGTTAACCGTGCTTAGGAGACGTGGCCTTTTATAGGATGTGATGTAGGCTTGATCCGAGCGTTTTTCGCAATCGTGACGGCGAGCGAGTGATACTATTTTCTTTTAAGTATATGAGCTCGGTGCCTGGGATCATTTAGTATTGGGCAGTCGTGCGGCGATCTAGTGTGTAAGGCGATTCTCCTGGCTTGTCGTCAGGGGCCGTGCTGGCTATCTGGCACGAGGGCCGAGACGCGCACGAAATGGAGAAGCTCCCCTGGCTCGTCACCAGGGGCCGTGCTGGCTATCTGGTACGAGGGCCGAGACGCGCACGAAATGGAGAAGCTCCCCTGGCTCGTCACCAGGGGCCGTGCTGGCTATCTGGCACGAGGGCCGAGACGTGCACGAAATGGAGAAGTTCCCCTGGCTCGTCACTAGGGGGCCGTGCTGGCTATCTGGCACGAGGGCCAAGACGCGCACGAAATGGAGAAGTTCCCCTGGCTCGTCACCAGGGGGCCGTGCTGGCTATCTGGCACGAGGGCCGAGACGCGCACGAAATGGAGAGGTTCCTGCCGAACTGGGGAATTGCGTTGTTGCCGCGGTCCCTCCCTTGGAGCAAATTCGATTTATAACAGAACACAAAGAGAGACTCTCTTGAGAGGAAACGACCTTCATTGATTTGCATAAATTGAATACATTTAAAAGTAAAATTTCTTGAGGTGTGACGCGTTCCATGGCCGCGGCAGCAGTTTTCCATTCATATCCTCAAGCTTATATGCGGACCGCCCCGCGGTCGAGACTACCTTGAACGGACCGCGCCAGTTTGGGGCCAACTTGCTTTGATTCGGGTCCTTGTCTGCGTGCAGTGCCTTCTTCAGGACCAGCTCTCCGATGGAAAACTTCCTTTCCCGCACTTTCTGATTGTAATCTCTTGCTAGCCGTTGCTGATAGGCTGCTAAACGGATGGAAGCGGCTTCTCTGCGTTCTTCGGCCAGGTCCAGTCCCAGGGTGAGGTTTTTATCGTTCCGGGCCTGGTCAAAGAGTTCAGATCTGAGCGTTGGGAGACCGATTTCGAGAGGGATCACGGCTTCCATTCCGTATGCCAAGGAAAAAGGAGTTTCTGAGGTAGAGCGTCGCGTGGTGGTTCTATAGGCCCATAACACACTGGGCAATTCTTCCACCCACCTTCCTTTGGCCCCATCGAGTCTCTTCTTGAGCCCATCCAAGACCACTTTGTTGGAGATTTCAGCTTGGCCATTGCTCTGGGGATATGCCGGAGTTGAGTAGTGGTTCCTGATGCCGAGTTCCTTGCAAAAGTTTTTGAAGAGGCTGGAGTCGAATTGGATCCCGTTGTCCGAGACCAAGACTCGAGGGATGCCGAACCTCGTGACGATGTTCTTCCATACGAAGTTCTTGGAGTCCCGTTCTGTGATGGAAGATAATGCTTCCGCCTCGATCCACTTGGTGAAATAGTCGGTGGCCACTATCAGCCACCTTTTATTCCCCGGAGCTCGGTGGAGGGGTCCCACAATGTCCGGCCCCCACTGAGCAAAAGGCCATGGACTGGAGAGCGGGCTCAAATCCTGTGCAGGTTGATGGAGGTTGTGCGAGAATTTCTGGCACTTTTCGCATTTCATGGCGTACATTTGTGCGTCCTTTTGCATGTATGGCCACCAGTATCCTTGGCTTATAGCCCGGTACGCTAGTGACCTTCCTCTGACGTGACTTCCGCAGATGCCTTCATGTATCTCGTAAAGGAAGTCTTCAACTCGGCTGGGGTGGATGCACTGGAGGTAAGGGCCCGTGAAGGATTTCTTGTACAGCTTTCCTTCTGGGGAGAGCCAGAACCGGGCTGCCCTGAGCCTGATCTTGTGAGCTTGCGCTCTGTCCTCGGGGAGTTGGTCGTCTTTGAGGTACGCAATGATGGGATCCATCCAACTGGGCCCGAGGTCGGCGCACATGACTTGCCGTGGCGGGCTGAGCTCTATACTTGGCGTTGTTAGTGAGCCCACTTCTATAGTCCTCTTTTTTCCAGCCTCGACGGCGGAGGCCAAGTTGGCGAGCGCGTCGGCGTGTGAGTTAGAGTCTCTGCCGATTTGTTTGACTTCTACTTCCGGGAATTGGGAGAGGAGTTTCTTGGCGAGGGTTAAATAGGCCGCCATTCTGTCGTCGCGAGCTTGATAATCTCCAGTGAGCTGGCTCGTCACCAACTGCGAGTCACTGTAGATCACCAGCTGTTGAGCTCCGAGAACCTTGGCACTATTCAGCCCTGCCAGCAATGCTTCGTACTCCGCCTCGTTATTTGATGCTCGGAAGTCAAGGGTCAAGGCTTGCTCGATGACTAGCCCTTCTGGAGACTGGAGGACTACGCCGACGCCGGCCCTTCTAGAGGTGGAAGACCCGTCAACGAAGACCTTCCAAGCCGAATCTCGGGAGGTGTACCGAGATTGCTCGTAATCAGTCTCCGGGACTAGGCCATTCTGCCCCTTGCCACCCAGTTCGGGGTCGAGTGGGCTCGGCGCCGAACTCGGAGAAGTGAACTCGACGATGAAATCTGCCAAGATCTGTGCTTTGATCGCTGTTCGGGGCTGGTACTGGATGTCGTATTGCCCTAGCTCCACGGCCCATCTTGAAACACGCCGAGAGAAGTCGGCCTTCCGGAAGACGGATTTGAGTTGGTGCTCCGTAACCACCACTATCGTATGGGCCTGGAAATAGTGCGAGAGCTTCCGAGAGGCACTGACGAGGGCCAGTGCGAGCTTCTCCATTGGCAGGTACCTGGTTTCTGCGTCGAGGAGGGTCTTGCTTGTATAATAAATGGGCTTCTGTTGCCCTCCATCTTCTCTGATCAGTACTGAGCTCACAGCATGGTCGGAGACCGCCAAGTATAAATACAATGTTTCGCCTTTCTTCGGGGTTGTCAGCAGCGGAGGCGAGGCCAAGTAAGCCTTGAGTTCCTGGAGGGCCAAATCACATTCTGGGGTCCACTCAAATCTCAGGTTCTTCTTTAGCAATTGAAAGAAAGGGCGGCACTTGTCAGAAGACTTGCTGATGAAGCGGTTGAGGGCGGCGGCCATGCCGGTGAGCCTTTGGACCTGCTTCGTTGTTGCCGGACTCTGAATTCCCAGGATCGCGGAGATCTGGTCTGGGTTCGCTTCGATACCCCGTCGCGTGACGAGGCTCCCTAAAAATTTGCCGGACCCAACCCCGAAGGCGCATTTGGAGGCGTTCAGCTTTAGCCCGAACTTCCGGAGAATGTAAAAAACCTGGCCGAGATCCGCCAGATGGTCGTGAGATTGGGTGGATTTGACGACCATGTCGTCGATGTACAACTCGACTGTTTTGCCGAGCTGTTCCTGGAACATTTTGGTGACCAACCTCTGATAGGTTGCCCCCGCATTTTTGAGTCCGAACGGCATCACCTTATAGCAGTAGGTTCCCCTAGGGGTGATGAATGCCGTTTTCTCCTCATCCGGTCCGTACATGGGTATCTGGTGATAACCGCGGTAGGCGTCGAGGAAACTCATCCTTTCGTGACCGGCGGTGGCGTCAATCATCTGGTCGATCTTCGGGAGAGGGAAGCAGTCTTTGGGACATGCTTTGTTGAGATCAGTGAAGTCGACGCAGACTCTCCATTTTCCGGTCTTCTTTTTCACTACCACGGTATTCGCCAGCCATTTCGGGTACTGGACCTCTCTGATGGCGTTCGCCTCTAGCAGTTTCTCCACCTCTTCGACCACGGCTGCAGACTGGTCGATTCTGGATCTTCTCGCCTTCTGGACCACTGGCTTGACCTGAGGGTCTACATTCAGCCTGTGGCTCATAACCTCGGGGATCACGCCTGGCATCTCCTGCGGGGTCCAGGCGAAGACGTCTCTGCTTTTCAACAGGAAACTGAACAGCTCGGACCTTTCCTGCTCGGCGAGCTGACTCCCAAGAAGGAAGTGCCTCTCAGGATCACTGGGGTCGATCCTGACCTCGGTGAGATCCTCGATACTCTTTTCCCCTGGATCGCGGCCGACCCTGTCCAGCTCTGCTTCCAGTTCTGCCATGTGCACTTGCCTTGGCTCTTCTTCGCCGGACACGACGGCCATCATACAACGCTTGGCCATTTGTTGGTCCCCGTCGATTGTGACCACCTCGACTCTGCCATCCATTTCCAAAGGGAATTTGAGCTTCTGATGGTAGGAAGAGGGGACGGCCTCTATCTGGTGTAGCCAGCTCCTCCCTACGATGGCATTGTAGGGAGATGGGGTGTCTACCAGGAGGAAGTCGGCCACCACTGATGTGCCCCCTACTTGGACTTTGAGGGAGACTCTCCCTTTGGGATACACGGGTTTTGCGCTGAACCCTATCAGGGGGGTCCGCGCCTCCTGTAGGTCTTCTTCTGTGAGCCCCATCTTTGTAAAGCAGTCGAAGTAGAGGATCTCGGACGAACTGCCGGGGTCGACGAGGATCCTCTGCACCTTGCAACTCCCCAACTTCAGGGTCATAATTAGTGGGTCATTGTGAGGGAGTTGAACCCCCTTCAGGTCCTCGTCTGAGAACCAGATCTTCGGCCTCTCTTTGCGAGCCTTTTTAGACGCTGGTCCGAGCTCGGTCGACATGACCTGTTTCCCATGGGAGGCCCTCCTGGCCTCGGCGCGGGCCTGACCGCTGCTCTGCTTGGTAGGGGCCAGGTGGATGACGCTTATGATCCTCTCCGACCCGTCGCTGTCGTGATTCTCCTCAGTTCGGCGTCGAGGTCGGTCGTTGCTCCCGCTGCCTGCTATCTTGCAGTATTCCTTCAGGTGCCCGTCCTTGATGAGCCTTTCGAGATGATCCTTGAGGGAGTAACAACCCTCAGTGTTATGCCCGTTCTGCTTGTGGTAAGCGCAGAACTTCGTCTGATCCCTCGTGGAGGGATCGCCCTTCATAGGAAATGGCCATTTAAAGTATGGCTTTCCATGGATCTTATCCAGTATCTGGTGAATCGGCTCTTTGAAAACCGTATTGACCCTCTCGCGCGAAGAGTAGGACGGTCTATGTCTCTTGCCTCCTCCTGGAGCGCGGGTCGGGGCCGACGATTGGCCACCCGAGTGGTGGTCTCGGCTTGTTTCTTCTCTGCGGTAGGTCCTTTTCTCCCCCCCAGAGGCTCGATCTTCCCGCCGAGATCGATCCTCCTGCCGCGGTCGGTCCTCCTGCCGAGGACGGCTCTCGTTCCGAGACTTGCCCCTAGGAACGCCAAAGCTCTCGTTGGCCCGCGCTTCGTCCTCCTCTTGCTCGATGTACTTGTTCACCCTTGCCATGAGGGCTGTTACAGAGAGAACAGGGTTTCGGACGAGCTCCTTCCGAAGCTCGCATCCTGGCAGGAGGGCGTGCTGGAAGGACTTGATCGCGACATCCTCGGAGGAGTTGTCGATTTGACTGTAAACTGTCCAGAATCTTTTGGCGAACTGAGTGATGCTTTCACTCCACCTCATCCTGAGGGCCATGATGTCGCTGTCGGTCTTGGGAATGACTCTGTGCGCTTGGAATTTCCCAAGGAAGGAGTCCCGCAACTGAGCCCAGCTCGTGATCGATCCTTCGGGGAGCGCACAGAACCATTTGAGGGGTAGGTCCCCCAGGCTGGAGGAGAAGACTCTGCAATTGAGGTGCCCGACGTCGCCCCAGACGGATAGTTTCTGGGTAAAATGCCGGAGATGGGCCGCTGGGTCCGAGGTTCCGTCGTAGAGGACGAACCTTGGGACGCTGAACTTCTTGGGGAGGGGGTACTCGATTATCTCTCTGGAGAAGGGCGATGAGTCGAGGCCAGCGAAGTCGGGGAGGTCTGGCTGGTTTTGGGCGAGCCCTGCCTCCTTCAGGGTGTTCTGGATGGCCTGCTTGACCAGGCGGTCGATCAGAGTCTGCTGATCTGCCGCCTCCGATCTCGGCACCGACCCCCTGTCCTCGTGGTTATGGCAAGAACTCCCGACGTGACTCCGCTCGCGACTCTTATCGTTCAGATGCTCCCTTAAGTCTTTGCCGGTGATGGGATCCTTCCTGCCTACGAGATCACCGCCTCCGGGGACTACTTCTTTCTCTCGGAGCTGCTGCCTAAGCTGGCGGATAAGATCGTCTTTCTCCTGGAGGGCGAGGTTCTGAGCCCTGATTGCTGCTTGAGCGGGGTCGGCTCTGTTGCCTTCGTGGTCCGAGTGGCGCCTGGATCGATGTGACCCCGCCGCTGCCGGTGCCTTGCCCTTCGAGAAGCGCTCCTGAAGAGGAGCGTTCAGCCGCGGTAGACCCCCCACCTCTAGCGGGGACGACGCGGACTCGGTGTGGTAGCTTTCTACCTCTGCGGCCTCCCTCGACGCGTAGGGCAATGGCCCAGGGAGAACCAGTGGCCCCGGGGGGAGGGACTTTGGGTGCTCTGCGCCTCTCTTGTTTCTCGGAGCCATGGTGATTGGAAAGGGTTTTAGGAAAGGTTTTGAGAAAGGTTTTGGGGTATGGGTTAGTACTTCCCCACAGACGGCGCCAATTGTAAGTGCCTAAAAATTAAGGACTTTAAATCAGGGATTAGGATCCCTGACTCGGGTGGTTTGGATGAAGATTGCCGTGGCTCCGACTGGACCTGAGGAGGAAGAGAGGAAAAAACGTCAGAGGACCCTGGCTGCAGGCAGCGCAAGGCTCTCCGATGCTTAAGTTAGTTCAGAGAACGAGCAAGGGAGATGGAGAGGAAATCACAGAGTAAGAGTGTGTATTATGGATTGAGTACCTTTAGGATGGAGGTGGAGGTGCTATTTATAGGTGATGGGGTTGACTATTGTGGGCGAGTTCCAAGACTGGGCCGGCCACTCGAGTGGCTGCGTCCACTCAGCCCATAATGCATTAAATGCTGACCCATGCTTTATTAAATGCTAGGCTCGCTGGGTCAGGCGGCGGTTCTGACTTTTGGGCCAGGTCCCATCAGGCCTGGCCCAGAGCCATGCCCTGGGGGCGCACGTGTCCTGTACGCGCCGTTTTGTCAGTAATGATAATCTGCAGGGCATGCCTTAGCATGCGCCGTTGTCCTGTCGTTGGTCCCATCAATCTCTGTCAAATCCGCGTTGCCGGGGTCGATGCCGAGGTCGGATAGGTTCGACTTCGGGAGCTCTTACCTCGGGGAATGCCGCGATCCTTCAGCCGCGGTCACCCTTGGCCTAGGGGAGGCATAATCATTCTGTCTTGAGGCCTGGGCTAGCGCTGATCTCGGCTTAGTGAGAACACCCCCACACAAGTTGCTCGTAATAAATGCCCTTCTAGTGTATGGGTATCCCTGAATAATACCTTAACATGAGTTCCTGCTATAATAAGACTTGACTTTTTCATGAAAAGGGATATTAATCAATCTGCACGGGATTGTAGTAGTAACGTTTTTAATCAAATGGTTAAATTATAAAGGACCAACTCATATTGAAATAAAATCTAAGACACTAGAGGCCCTCATTTTGAGAGGCTCGAATTTTTAAGAGGTGGTCTTCGCTTTGGAGTTCCACTCCTCCAATTCATGATTTTTCTATGTCAAAGCCCCAGTTCACTTCCATCCTTTAAGCTCTATCTACTGTTATTCTATAATTTGTTTGGTATAGATTCCATGCTTGTATCTGTGTTTGATGTATGAGTCACCAATAAATTTTGTGTGGATTACAAAGAAGTTGAGCCCAATTTGGCAAGTGGCTTGTTTGTTGGCCCAATATTTTTCCAAATAAAGAATTTGTGGACACCAACATTGCTAGTCCTCTTACCAGAGGTTCAAAATAAAAATATCACAGGTCCCTTAATCATTGTGCCAATGTGCCATACTGATCTGCTTGAAGTCCAGTTGAGTTGACTTATGCTATATCATAGTAACACTCCCCCTTGGATTTGGTGGGAAGGTGGGCCCCACATGAAGCTAGATGTGGGATCCTATGGAACTCTGACATCAGAGTCTGAGCCTAGCAAGAAGAGCCATACTTGTTTGGAGTGGAATCTGTTGGACCCGCCCGAGTTAATCGAGATTAACTTTAATTGATTGGAATTAAAGATAATTAATTATATTTAATTAAGCTAATGATGATTTATAATCAAACGGAATTGAATTAGCTTAAATTGAATGATTTGGGCTTAATGAAAGGATAATGAATGGAATTGAATGATGTGAATGGAGTTTAGACCCAAATAAGGAAACTAATGGCTCTTTCGTAGATACGAATTTTCACGTATTTCGTCGGATACGGTAACTCTTGATACCAACACGCGTATCTCAAAGAGTACATTGACTTTCGTAGAAGGCGTGAAGTCATTCGATGTGAATTGGATCAAATGACCCTTCATTTGACTCAAATTCAAATGAAATAGGGAGGTGTAGGGCTTAATTGTAAAAGAGAGGCTTATAAGGGATAAGATGAACTCAAATGAGTTCAGTCAACTCATTTCCAACCCTAGGCATCATTTATGACTTCTTTCTTCCATTCTTCTTCATCAAGTGTTGAGGTTTGGTGATTCAAGTGAAGTGAGAACTACTTCATCTTCTTCATCAACTTCATTCCATTTTTGGAGTGTTAGAGCTTAAGAGAGAACTCAAGAATTGCTTTGTTTTGGACTACAAGTAAGTACTTGAATCTTTTATAGAACTTTCAAGGTCTATTGAATGGTTTAGACTAGTTTCTAGCTTGAGAAGCTTATAGAACTCTTTTTCAATGTTTTCCATGGAAATAGGCTTGGATTGAAGAGGTTTTCATCTCAAGAATCAAGCTAAGCAAAGGGCTTTTGTCAAATTAATCTTCAAGAGAGGCAAGTATATGCATGTCTATTGATTTATGATGTTATAAGAGTGATTAGAACTCATGGAGTTCAATTGGGAAATTTTACTTCAAAATTTCTGAAGTTCTGAACTCAGAAAATCTAAAGTTTTGGGAGCAGTTCGGCATTTAGATTGGTTTCGCAGAAAAAAAAATCAGCTTCTAAAAAGTTGACTGACAAAGTTCCGTTAGCCGAATTTGTGAATTCGGCTAGCCGAAGGGTGACCGAGATTGTGGTCAGAATGTTTCTCAGAAGACAAGCTTCTGGAAAGCTAACCGCAGGGTAGCCGAATTGTGTATGCTAGCCGAATTTGAGAATTCGGCTAGCCGAGGAGGTGACCGAATTGATGAAATGTATAAAAAATTGTTAGGTTCTGGAAAGCTGACCGAAATGTAGTTCGGTTAGCCGCATTCCATAATTCGGTTAACCGCCAGGTAACCGACAAGGTGGCCGAATTTGAGAAAAGTTGCATATTGAGGTCTGATTTTTCGGAATGAAAGTCTATTGTCACAAGCTAGTGTTAGTGGTATCTAAGCCTTCATAGGTGTTAACTTAGGTTGTCAGAATGTACAAATTACTATTTAAAAGTGATGTTCATCGAAAATAACAAGTACATTCAATAATGAACATTTGACTCAATTGTTGGTTTAGAAATCTGAATATAATTTATTGATTTGATTCCTGAGTCTGGCACTACATAGTAGTTTCTTAAACTCGTTATAGAGCTGAATTGAATTAATGAAATGAATGAACAGTTACGTAAAGTAAAAAAAAAAAAAAAAACAATCCTACTGCACTAGATGGACTGAGGGGCGTTCCAAAGCTCCGTGACGATGCCAGTGATCTCTGATCCATACATTGGTAAATCCTACCGTTGAAAAGCTATTAAATGAAAAGAGTACTCACTGAGAATGAAATGAAACTGAATGAATATGAAAAGAATGAATGATTAGTATTTGTGTTTACAAATACAATGACTGCTTCCGTTGGAAGAACTGAAACGAAATCAAATTCTATTGTAGTTGCCAATTTAGCAATTGTTATTACTTGACTCTAATGCTTAAGTACTGTTGTTAATTCGAATTGTATAGAATTGATAAATGGATAGTAGAACTGGTCAATTAATAAATTGTTGAACCATCATGTTAACAGTGTTATTGATGACATTACAGGCCCAGTTGCCCGCGCCGATCATGCAGAAGTCGCGCCGCCAGCGGAGGAGGCGCATCCGATACCTCCAGGACGTTTAATCGAATGGACTTGATCAGAGTGTGAATGAGGAGAACCTTTTGGACAGTAGTTCGAAACATACTTTTGTAATTCATTTTGGGAATGTAAATAGATGTCCTTTTGCATTGTATTTTGAATATGCAAAGTGTGACCAATTAGGGAAAATGAAACGTTATGTGTATATGAATTTTACTTTTAACGTAAAGGACTCGTACTGTAATTAAATGTTTCGTCAATGTATATATTCCGCAAAAATGTACATTTGACAGGTATGTATGATTGTTATCCCTTTTGGATTTCGTTTTAACTTCTGTTAAATTGGACTTTGCGGGAGTAAGTATGTGGATCAGAACTCAGGGTTTGTCCGGATTAATCGGATCTCGGGCCCGGGTCGTGACAGAATCATACCAAAATCTTCCATAGGCTGCGGGCTAAGTGGAAATTAAAAGTGAAACGGAAATTAGAACTGTAAAAACCTTATTTCAAAATTCAAGGCGCTTCTTCAAATTAGATAACGTAATCAAGTAAGAGATTTTACATAATTGATGAATGTGGATTGGACGAAACTGTATCTCCATGTTTCTACAAAATAGGAGATCCGGACTCTAATCAATTGATAAATGCTTTTAAGCTGACATCCACGTGGCAGTCTTGGATGATTTGGGAACACATGTGTGGCTCGCCTTTCTTAATTTAAGTTATTCATACGACATTGTAATGAATTATATATCAATGAAATATATATCTGCTCAATTATCATTTCAATTAGAGAGACATACACTCTTGGATTGATTAATGTGTAAAAATATAAAGTAATTAGTGAGAATGATATTTGGGTTATCACGTGCTTAAAAGATGGAATGTGATATGAATGTCTTGAATCAAGCAATGATGGGCTTCTTAGGATTTACTTTGTATGGATCAACATCAGCCTAAAACCATTTCCCATTCAATATAGAACATTGACTTTGTCTGCAATTGATTGGATGATTATGATACTGATAAAGAAATGATTATATTGTCCATTCATATTAAATCTTGTTTGACAGGTTTGCTGCCATCCATGTGCAGGGAAGGATGTGAATGGGTCAAACAAATCTGGATGCACTGTAGGCAGGCCTAGAAGAGTTCTTTGAGTTAAGAACTATTAATCCATCAATGGGAGCCACATTTAAAATCCAAACCCATCAAGATCATTGTCCCCTCTTATACAAGATGTGAGCCAAATGTCAATCCGGTTAGAGTTGGGTCCTCCTTGAGATTGATTATGTGTAAATCATGTGGTTAAGATTTGGAGAAAAGGGAATTCGATTACATTTGAAAATGATTATAGAGAATCTACTGAAATCACATATTAGTCTTTAGGTGGGTGGCACTGCATTTTGCAATGGGGACTAATAACAAAGATTAAAAACCTAAGCAGCTTAGAAACCAAACAGCTAATATATAAAATGTGTAAATAGAATTTCACTTAACATTACCAAAAATTGCGAAATAACTCTTCATTTTAGGCATGTTTGTTTGCACAAAATGCATAGAAATTGAATGCATAAGAATTCATGGTGAAATGAGCTCCACTGAAGGATTAAATAAGTTACGGGTGAAGGATATAAAGTAGAGATGTAGATGCGACCTTGACCTTCCTGGGTATTGAATTACTAGGGGATGGCATGACATTTACTTCCTATCTTCCCTTAATTAAATTCCCATTTAAGGGGAGGTGATTTGAAAGTCAGTTTTGGATATCCACATTTGGTTTTTCATTTTTAACTCTTAAAACAAATACAAGCCTAGGAATTCAATTACATGAAACAAACGGACCCTTAGTAACAATCACTATTTGTAAGTTCCAACCAAAATACACAAATTACTTGAGTATAATGAGGTTTTTCAATTGAATTCGATTAGCCTGACCTTCAGATTCATCAATCATCTCCTTCAAAGCCCAGAAACTTGTTTCAACAGAAAGCTCATCAATTAACTTTCTTCAAGTGGATGTATCAGTTTTTTTATCAACCTCATTTCTTGTTGACTTGGACCCGCTGGACTTGGAATCATCAAGATAGTGTTGATAGATGTAAGAGACAAAACCCCAGACTGCCAACAACATAGCCACAATCTTCACCCCATCCATTTTGTCATGGAAAAACACCACAGCCAAAATAGGAATAACTGGCAAGCCCAATGTACCAATAACATTGCAAAACAGAGAAGACACCTCATAGATCAGAAACAAAGAACCAACTGAGAAAACCTGCCAAGACACTGCTGTCCAAACCAAAGTCATCACATAAGAAACTTTCCCCTCCCTAAACCCCTCCATCTCTCCCTTCAAATCCTTCCAATCACCACTAGCAAACAGGCCCACTAAGCCAGCACATGTGGCAACAGCTGATGGGTATATTTGGATTTCCAAGATCACTGAAAGGGTCCCTTTCTTTAGGACCTTCTGAAATGCAAGCTGAGTGAGTGAGAGCAAGAGGGAGTACAAGGCAGATGCACCCAAGGTGCATAGGAACCCAATTGCATACTCTCTTTTGGGAATTGGTTTGTGGTTTGTGGAGTCAGATTGGACTCCAAGGAGAGAGGCTGAGAAGGTGAGGAGGACTACAGAGTTGAATATATAAGGAGTTAGCTTCTGGGAGTTGATGAAATAGGAGAAGATTGCATTGAAGCCCAACTGTGTAGCACAAATGAGAGAATAGGTTGAGACAGGGAGGTACAAAAGCCCATATGAGTACATCATGCTAGCAGCTACAACTACTAATCCAATGAAGATGTAGATGAAGGAAAGGGTGGTCAAGGAAGGTTGTTGGGGTGTAGGGGTTGTGGGGGAGGAGATGAAGTAGAGAGGGATGAGAAGGATTGGGAAGGCTGCAGATTGGACTAGTGTTGACACCCATTTGCTGTTTCCACCTTCGTTGAAGTAGAATCTCCCAAGAAGAGTGCCAACAGATTGACCTGCTAGAACAAAAATGATGCTGATGGCTGCCAATAGCTGCCATTGCCACTTTCTGAGTTTCAATGACAGGGGTTGGTGCGTAGCTGATGCATCTTTTGGTGAACTTGGTTCCTTGATATCTTTAAGAGGACATGAGATCAACTCAAAATCAATTGAATTAGTATCCATGCAAATCTTGACTGATAAATAGTATCCATGTAATTGATGAACTATTGTACAAAATTTTAGGATTTCTTTTAGCAATATTGGGCTGCTTGGCAAACTAGTTTTCCGTGGGAGTTCATGGAAAATAAACATATCCTGATTTTTGAAAGTTCTGTTTGGTGAATGTATTTCCATTTCTTTTCAGGGGCCCATGGGGTAAAATCCACGTATTTTCACCTTTGGAAATTCCTTGTGCAGGTATAGAGAGATTCAGCTTCTGAATTTCCATGGGACTACATTTCATCCACTATCCTAACTCCACAGACCAAGTAGCCATTTGGAATTTCACAGATTCCAATGCTAGTAGAAAATGTTTCCTGGGTTAAACACTTAAACCAACACCACCACCTTCAAGACCCAATAGCTGACCCAACTCAAATCCAAATATATACCACCACCACCACCATCACCATGTCATCATTAGGGTGAAAGTCAGATGAAATAAATTGATAATTATATAGTGTTGTGTTAGGATTTGAGTGTCTGGCAAATTCATTTGGATGGACAAAACTTTGGTCTATGAAATGTATTTTCTATTTATTTTAGTTGGACCGTATCAAGCATGCAAAAGATCGAAGATCGTCCGAAGATTCAACGAGTCGACAAATTCATTTGGATGGACAAAACTTTGGTCTATGAAATGTATTTTCTATTTATTTTAGATGGACCGTATCAAGCATGCAAAAGATCGAAGATCGTCCGAAGATTCAATGAGTCAGAGCTTCTTCAATCGGATCAGTTCATCTGATGTCCGATCGATCGGTCCTCGGTGACCTCTTAGTTATTTGGGTGCCCAATCGATCGGACCCTCCGTCCAATCGAAGGAAGGCGGCGAATTTCATCCGAGTTGTTTCCAATTGTTGCAAAACTTTCAAATACTTCTCCTATTGGAACCCTAACTCTTCTACACTAACCAAGAGTTATTTAAAGACACCTTGTCTCAAACCTAGAGTTGTCCTTCATATATCTCTCATTGTTCTAAGCACTAGAATATCCCCAGAGAGATTTCTTCCCTTCAGAGAGCCTTCGTGTGATTTATGTGATGAAGCTTTATGCTTCTTGAGCCCCATCCTCTCCTTTCCAAGTAGATTCGTCTTGTGCAAAGGCATGGAGATTCAAGTGCAGGAAAAGGTGAACGGTGTGGTCGTCGGCAACATCAACCACGGTCCTTAGGTTGTGTTCAAATGGAAATGGTAGTGAGTATATCTTGTAACCTTTAATTTACATAGTGCTTGGTCTTTTTAGACCGATATTAGGTCCCGTGGTTTTTTCCCAATTAAGGGTTATCCACGTAAAAACAATGTGTCCATTTTTATGGTTGATTGATTGGTAACTTAGTTTATTGCTTTCTTATTTTCATATAAAAATCTGTGTTGGGACTGTATATAACCCTAGGGTTGGATCTAGATTGACCCTCTTGGTAAAAGACTAAAAGTTATAATATTTACATGTTATTTAGGTTAAAACCATGGGCGGGAGCCGGAATCGGACCCAGAAGCCAGACCCTTTTGTCCCTTTCAATATCTTACAGGGTCTAGAGCCTAGGAGCCAGAACTCAACCAGACATAATTAGATGCAATTGGATCACAATTGGGTGAATTGGTCCTAACCCATTTAACTGGTCTAATATTTTGGTGCAGAGACAGTACATGTATCTAGATTCTGGTGCCAATATCTTCATTCTACTGTGCCCGTGACTTGTTTGAGCATGAGTATCATATTCTAGAGGTGATTCTAATCTCAATATGTCAATGGTTCTTATGTTCTTTAGAGGTTCAGAAAGGACCACTTCTCAGTTTAGGTAAAAGAAGAGTCAGGTTGGCTGGCTAGTTAGGAAGACCAAGACAAGAACATGCCTTGTTCCTCTCTTATTAAGATTCCTGGGTTGGACCAAAGACAAAAAGTGCCTGTGATTTTCCTGCCATTTTGGATGTATGTGTTGGACGACCCTAGGTCTCCTCCTAATAGATCAAGACACAAGATGATTAAAATAGTGTTATTCAGAAAATCAACTTAATTATATTAATGGGTATCAGTTGATAATTAGTTAATTACAAGAAATTGACAGCTTTGGGCCTTAATTGCAATCCATAATTGAGAATTTGAGGTTTGACTAACTAAAAGTTATAAAAAAACAACAATTGAGGTTCAAGTTTGATTAAGTGAGTAAGAATATAATGTTTTAACCCATATGGAAACTGATATAAAATTAACTACTGGGATTTAGAAATTTTGATTTTTATTATCATTCCTGTTTGGATGCGAAGATTCTTGTTTACCATTGTGGAGATTTTCACTGATATTTTTAAATTCATTAGAAAAATCTTGCTTAAATAATTACGCCTGGCTGGGTGCCCCTTTCATTTGTATGGAAAGCGCAAAAAAAAAAAAAAACATGTCAAACGCTAAATTAAGAGAACTTTCCATTTTATTAATTTTATTGGATTTTAGTGCTGTTGGGAGGTGTTCATTTGTTGCACTTTGGGGTTTAAACTTATTGTTTTCAGTAGACAAACAACCTCTCAATCATTTGAAATTCCAATAAAAAAGATTCAAATATCGAAAAAACGACGACCATAAAAAATAAGGGGATAGCCACAGTAGTCACTCAATAAAATCCTAAAACTTTATCATAAAAATCCAAGTATATTTTAATTGGTAATGGAAAGTTTTTTTTTTTAAAATAAAAGAAACATACAAGCAAAATATCTCAGAAAAATGAACAGAAAAACCTTGTAGGGTGTGTGTGTGTGTGTTGGGATTGGGGGTGGGGTGCACAAACTTGATAGTAACACCACACCAAAATAAAAATTACAAGATAGAAGCAAACAAAGGCTCAGTCCTATCAACCCCTTGCTTGGCAAGACGTCTGAAACTTCACTTTTCTCAAGTATTGATGATCCCAATGCTCATCTCTTCATGTGGACGTTGTTTTTTTCAAATAAATAAAATGTTCAAAGTTTTTCTTCTGTTTATATGGTGGAACAAACCATATCTTATTCTTTTAATGAAACTGAAAGCTACACTAATAATTTCCAGAGGAACAAGAAAAGGAACACATGCCATATTCTTCTTGGTAAAAGGGATGAAAAACCATGCCCTGCATTTTTATTCCTAAGAACTTGAATTTTAAGATCTCAAATCAAGCCTTTTGATGTTTGAAGTCTGCAAACACTTGTGTGGAAAACGTTGAAAGAAAAGGGAAGCCCATGTTTTCTGTTAAAAAAAAATTTCTACTGTGTTATACTTGTTGGGTCATTGGCACTATATTGGTGAAGAAACAGGTAAGAAAATATAAGGTTTTGGAAGCAATTGAAGTTCCTATTTTAGTTTTTTGATTGTTGAAGGTGATGCAAGGCAAACAAGATTTACTGATCAAGAAAACAACTGTGAGAAGTTTGGTTAGAGACCCAGATTTCTCTCATGGGTTCAAGCCTTTTTTCATAATTATATGATGATAACACATGAGAAAAGTTGTACACTAACCTTTGATGCAGAAATGTACTTCTTGAATCTCACCCATCCTGAGAGAGAGAGAGAGAGAGAGAGAGAGAGAGAGAGAGAGAGAGAGAGAGAGAGAGAGAGAGATTTTGTTAGGCAGACAATAGTATGGTCTTTGAGTGAATTTAAAAGGATGGGAAGAGAAGACAAAGGAATGGTCTTTGAGTGATTTTATAGAAGGTAAAAAGAAAAGGGATGTGATACAGAGGTTGACAGAAGCTGCTCTTTATCTACTGTGTATGTGTCTCACGTTTTTTATCCACTGTAGATGTGTGTCTCACGTAGCACCCTGTACTTTCATGCAGTAAAACTTCCTCTCTAATTCAATGAACTGGACCTTCTTGTTTTTCTCTATCAAAGCCACAAGTCAAGGTCATCCCAGTGCAATAGAATCTGCAAAGATTTCATTTCGATATGTGTGTTCACATTATCACTTGATCATGTGCAACATGTTAGCAGATGGTGGCAGAACTAAGAAATTTCCCTTGGGGGAGCCATTATGTAAAGAAAAACTCTTGAGAGAGCCATATGGAAAATATGCAGAACTTCCTAAAACTTTCAGGGCTGAGAACAATTGCAACTTCTGTGAAATTTATTTTATTCAAACATACTATTTGTTCATTTCTCCAGCTGCCTTATCCATCTATATATATTTTTTAAGGAAATGTGCTTTGTTTTTCAAAAAATACAAAAAATAAGGAGTTTGGATGGTTTTAATTTCATAGAAATAAAATTTCTTGCAGCTTCCTCTCCTTGTCAGATGCCTATTTGACTATCGTCTACTTTATTCTTTTAGTTAGAGAAAGAGAGGGAGAAACATAAATACTTCATTTTATAGATGTACTTTCATGTCAAAAATATATCCTATTGTTCATGTAATGCAAAAGGTACATTTCCAATGGGAATCAATAGTTTAATCCGGATTTATGGAGGTCCATAACCTCTCTTAAGAAAGTAGGCCTTTGTTATCCAATCACAGGGAAAACTCACTATATAAAAATAAGCAGGCAGGCATCCCACCTAAGGCTTAGTGGTAAGGCATATTACTTTCATGGAATGATCTAAGAGTTCATCCTCAATATCATGGTTGGAATACCACTTGGTTGCAACCAATAAAAATAAAAAAAATCCTACAGTTGATCTTTAATATGGGAGTTGGAATATCATTCCCTTGCCAGTAAAAGAAAAGGAAAGAAAGAAAGAAAAAAAAGGCAGGCACCTTCTCCTCTTTCTTCTCTTAGTAATAGGGGCAGAACTAGTATATAGGAAAAAAAATTCTTTCAGAGGGTGGGGGTTGCTAAAAATAGCTTTAAATTGTCATTTATCTAAAGGGGTTTTTTGAAAATTTCCTTTGACCTAGCTCTTGATTTTTGGGGGACTCGGCTGTCAATTTGGTGGCCTGTAATCATCAATGTTCCCTTTAAACAAAAGGCCAAACTAGTTCTTCTTGGAGGATTGATTGATAGCTTTCAGAGCATGGGCGGCTTGACCATTCGGCAAGAAAAACCCTTGCTTTAGGCCCCCAAAAGAATAAGGCCCCATAAAAATCATCTTTTCAAATTCTAAAAAAACATTCAAGCAACTATCATAGTTTATGTTCTCCCAATGCCTTATTATAGTAATTAGTATCACATCTCATTAAAGCCATCTTTTTACATTTAAAAAAAGCATTAAAGCAAACACCATCATTCTTTTTCTCTACGTAGTGTCTTTTTAAATCCCAACAAATATCAACCCAAACTCCTTGCCAACTCACCAGTGAGGTTTTTCAAATTCCACCAACGCTTTTTTATCTCACGTACTCTTTACTTTCTAACCCTTTGTCTCTCTTATAGATTGTCTTTCTCTATAATTACTTTTTTTTTCTTTCTAAGGCAATCTTCTTTAAAGATTTATTGATCTAATTTTGTCTTCTTTTTAATAATATATGTGGATATATTCTGAAAATATATGTGAGTCTTTTTTATAATATATGTTAATCATAACCCACTAACTCAAATATAATTCATTTTTTTCATAATGAAAAAGCTGGATCAATTTTGAAATTCATCTACATCTACAATCTTTATTGTCAATAATGATAAATTACTAAATCATGTTCTATTGTTTTATGATTTTAAGATTTTTTAATTCCATGCTCGTATTGTATGTTTATTATAGTTAGTGTTCTTTTTATTTATAAATATTATTAGTTATAATTTATAAATGATAAATGTATCTATTAAAAAATATGATTCCAAATGCTCAAAACTTAAAAAAAAAAAAAAAAAAAGAGAGAAAAAAGAATAGGTAATTTGAGGCCTCATTTAGTATTGTCGCTTTAGGCCTCAAATTGTCTCGAGCCGGCCCTGTTTCAGAGCTTGGAAGACTGATCGTAGTCGACTATAAAAATGTGATACACAATCATTTGAGTCCTCAGATGGGTAGAATAAGGCAATGATGAAGAAGCAGATGATAGAGGGTAATATTCTACTACTGAAAAGACTGGATATGAGCACATACAGACAAAGGCCCTCTCAAGATGACCCTTTATTAGTGGGGTGGGTTGCTTGAAACCAGCCTTCTAAGATAATCCTAGTTCTTGACTTGAAAGCCATAAACCTTAGTGGTTTTTTAACCATATAATTTTTTTGAGATTCAATTCACCGGACCTAGTAACAGGTCATGATGGGATGAGAGTGTGAAAAGCCCTACACTAATTAAAGATCCACAAAGCGGGACTGCATATGCAGTAGAACATATCATATCTCAGATGATTAAACAGTGAAATAAATAAAAATTTCAATGCAGAAGTGTCTTTAATTTAATGCTATGGTTGTTATCTAACACATCCGGTGATTGAGCTGTGGACCACTAAATGTGGGTACCACCACATGGATGGTTGCTTAGAGGAAACGGATCCCCTGTTTCGTAGGACGAATCAGGGTCGCCCTGCTTTTCTCTTTCCTCCGCCCCGCTTGTCACCCCCTTAACAGGGGATCCGAATCCTTGCCTAGATAATTAGAGCATTCCAAAGGGCTGTAATGCTGGCAGTGGGTTCCACCAAATGTTACATCACTTTCCAATTCACTGTACTGAAACAGTGGCCAAAGATGGCATTTCTTGGGAAGAAAGGGCAAAAAGATATGGACCTGACAGTGCACATTGGTTTTTGCAATTCCTTGTTATCGGAGTGGTATGGCACTTCTGCTCACAAGTATCAACTCCATCTGCTCCCAGACCCTGCATTTGTCTCGGTGGTTGTCTTCGAATTATGTATCTTTGATTGGAGGCATGCCAGAATACTGATTCAGTTGGTAGTTCAATGATGTCTTCACTTTTGTGTAAATCTACACCCTTTCAACTTTCAACCCAACTGAAACATCACTCCATAAAATGGATTGGGGGCATGTTACATGTATCTTCTCATTGCATGATGTTGGCTACCACACAAATGAAAGGACATCCCCATAGAATACAGGGCACTCAAATTTCACTTCAATTGAATTGATGACCAGTGTTGGGTTTATCATGTGCAAAGCACCCCAATGCAGAAAACCCTCCTAAACTGACCTTCCTGATCAGTTTGGTGTAAGTGAACATGCTGATGGGCTCATTCATGCAAATTTAAAGAGGGGGCACTTATTGGTATGCCACCAACCCAAAACAACTGTAGCAAAAAAAGATGACATTCTTAGTCATCAGATTTAAGTGTTTGAAACAGCCTGAAATAAGATTAAAAGGAAGCTCACTGTCATTATCATCTGTTATTTTTTAAGTGTTCACTAACCATTCCTACCAAAACCACAAGGCGTTGGCAGAGACAGCATAAATATTAAAGTTTTTAAATGCAAAATGAATGGCCTTTCAATAGTGACGAGTCTCATCATTTCCTACCTTCCAAGCAAATGAGAAATTAATCAAGGAAAATCACTCTCTGTGGTCATCTAATGGAATTACCATTGCTTTAATGGCAGTTCTAGTTCCAACTCATGATCATCCAAATATGAGTGATGTTGATCTGACACAACCCCTGCATCTAGGAATGGTGCATGCTGGTGGCCAACATGTGGAGGAAAAGAAGTTAAAGCGGTAACTAATTTATTTACCTTTCAACCATAACAAATGATCATTAACTTGATCATACAATCCATGCACCGTAAAACCTCATATTCACATTACACTGTATTTCAATGAACACACACAAACATACAAGACACTTCACTACAAGAGCTATCTACCATGCTAAGCAACATCACCACATAATTCAATCCCATCAGTTCTTGTCTTGGATTTAAAATGCATCAAGATAGTCCTGGTAGATGTGAGAAAGAAACCCCCAAACTGCAATAAACACAGCCAGAATCTTCACTCCATCCATCTTATCATAGAAAAAGACCACAGCAAGAACAGGAACAACAGGCAATGGCACGGTGCTAATGACCATTGTGAAGAATAGAAGACACCCAAAAGCTCAAAGCCACAGTCCCAACAAAATTAACCTGCCAACTCACAGCAGTGCAAACCAAAAGTCATCACATATGACACTCAATCACCCATCCATCTCTCCCTTCAATCTGTTCCACTCACTCCTGGTGAGAAGGCGGAGAATGCAAACATGGGTGGCAACACCCTACCATTACCAAAATCAAGAAAGAACTCTTTCACTAATTAGAAGTTCCAACCAAAATACAATGTCCTTCGATTTTAAGGCTTTTCAACTGAGTTCCATTGGGCTGAACCGACAGATTCTTCAATCAACTCCTTTAGAAACCCAGAAACTTGTTTCAACAAGAAAGCTCATCAATTAACTTGTTTCAACTTTCAAGTATAGGTATCAGGTTTCGACCTATTAAAAATTGGGTTTGGATCCTCAAAATGCTCAATCAAGGGAGCTATCTATTTTATTTGATAAGAGCTTGTAGCACAATTGAAAGGCATGGGCGGCCCAAGTGTAAGCATTCGAGAAACCCTTGAGATAAAATATTAAAAGATTTGATTTTATTATTTAACTTCTTTATTTGACCATATGCCGCACCACCCAAATGAAAAATCCCGGATCCACCATTGGCCCGATCCCTTATTCTACAGCATGAAATATATTTGACATATTGCATTTTCCATATAGACTCATGTTTGGACTTAGCACAAAATACATATTAAAAAAACTAGGTTAAAGCAACTCTTTTTTTTATCTTTTGTATATATCAATGACCCTATATAGATATCCTGTTTCTCAAAATATCCCTTCCCATCTTTGAATCATATATCATTTTAACCTAGACCATAAGTAAAATCAATTAAACCAGTACGCTCAATCAACAATCTATGATGATCATGGACAAAATCTGGAGCTCTAGACAACAAGAGCTGAGACCCAATAGTAATTTCTCTAAGAGCTATTTCTCACATTCGAATCAACAATCTCTGCTTGGCTCTGTAATTCAATTGACACTTGAGGGACTAAGAGAATCATATGGGTTCAATGAGAAATTGGACCCACCTCCTGACAAGATCTCTCTCGACTGCACATGGCCCATCTAAAATTTTAATTTTTAAGTCCATTGATCTTGTGCACCCATTTGATATGTGAATGTGTTTATGTATGTATTTTTGCTTGCGAGCAGTACAAGTACAACCCCAGTCCCTAGGGAACTTTCTGCAAAACTCTCTCAAATGAAAAGAATCGAGTCCCTTCTTGGTGAAGGGTAAGGACCAAAAAGCTAGAGTATCATGCTTACCACCGGATTGGATCGGTGGTAAAGCTGTAATTGCAGGATTTCCTCCTCTCAGTCAATAGGAAAAATTACCCAAGCGTCAAAGATGCAAATTGCAGGTTTTCCTCCTTTGAGAGCGGAGGAAAAGCTGCAATTGCAGGTTTTCCTTTTCTGAAAGCGGATAAAAAGCTGCATCTGAGCCAACTTTATAAACTCTTTCCTAATTGGGATTTAATCAATACCCAGGCCTTTAAAAACTCCTTTTCGCCAAAAGCATACAATTCTTTCTTTTTGCGACCCAGAGGAA
Source organism: Litsea cubeba (assembly GCA_012931725.1). Taxonomy (NCBI): domain Eukaryota; kingdom Viridiplantae; phylum Streptophyta; class Magnoliopsida; order Laurales; family Lauraceae; genus Litsea; species Litsea cubeba. Next base: position 4,292,855 of record CM022946.1, on the reverse strand, counting down.
GCTAGAGAGCAAGGGCAAACCTACGTTAAAGGGTCCAGGGGCTTCAGCCCCTCTTAATGCTGAAAAAAGCCCCATAAGGACTATATAGCCCATCAGGCTCAGCCCCCATTTAAAAAGGATAGTGTTAGCGATAGAAGCCCTTTTGTAATGAAGGGAACAGATGCCTTTGATTAATCGTCATTTCCAGTTTTAGCCAACATATAGCTATGTCTCATTTTAGAAACCCAAAATAGAATGATTCAAAATTATGCTCCTTAGTATTTCCAAAACCGCCCGTTCTTCAACTGTCATCTTTCCAAGACCAATGCTAGTAGTAAATTACATTGAATATCTAATTTGTTTAACGCATTGGACACCCTCTTTGTTTTTGGGATAAATTCAAATTTTACTCCAACAAGAATTATAAGCTTATATATTATATGAATAAAATGTAAAAAAAAAAATCATGCATTTTATACATTAGAGCACACTTTCTCAGCAAAAAGTTGAGATCGTAGGGTCCAATTTTTTCAAGCCCCACTCAAACGAAAATCTTGGATCCGCAACTATTGGAAAGTGCTCATTTATTGCACTTGGAGCTTTTAACTTACCTTTCAAAAGAGAAATAACCCCCCACCGCTACACACACACACACACACAAAAAAAAAAAAAAAAAAAAAAAAAAAAAAAAAAAAAAAAAAAAAAAAAGGATGACCATACAAATTAGTTTAGTAGATTTATAAAATGATAACTATTTTTATCATAAAAATCAAGATATCAGTTAATGGCCACAAAATTCATTTATCTCCAGTACTCATAATTCCCCACACATGCTCCTGGCCCACCCTCTCTCCTCATGTGGGCATCTTTTTTTCTTTTTTCCTTAACAATTAAAATATTCTTAGTTTTTCTTCTGTTTAAATGGTGAAAAAAAAAAAAACTGATCTTACTCTTTTAGTGAAACTGAAAGGCAAACGTTATTTCCAGAGGGAAACTAAAAAGAAAAAGAATACATGCCATATTCTTCCATTAAAAGGGATGAAAATCCATGCCCTCTATTTTATTGCTAGAAACTTGAATTTAAAATTCTCATATCAAGCTTTTTGAATTTGGAAGTTTCCCAACACTTGTGTGGAAAAGGTTGATAGAGAATGAATTCCATTTTTTAAAAAAAAAAATCTAGTGTGTTGTGCCTGTCGGGTCATTGACAGTTTGACAAAATATATGGAGAAGAGACAGCTGAGAAAATATAAGATTTAGGAAGCAATTGAAGTTCCTATATGATGCAAGGCAAATGGGGTTTTAATCAAGAAGATGTGTGAGAGGTTTGTTTAGAAAACCATTTTTCTCTCATGGTTCTACCCTTTTTTCACAATTATATGATAACACATCGAGGGGAACTGGTCACTGACCTTTGATGCAGAGTAATTCTTGAATCTCACTCATTCAGAGAGAGATGGTTTTTGTTGGACAATGGTATGATGGTTTATGATTGACTATAGAATAGTTGGTTTTTGAGTGATTTTAAAAAGATGGGAAACAGAGGCTGATAAGGGCTACTCAAGTGAAACAAATGATTACTAATTTAACAATACAAATCAAACGTTGTGCAACCTCATGATTTACATATCATTCATTACACACTATATTTTGATGAACAAACACAAGTTAGCACAAGAGCTATCTACCATGCTAAACAACAGGATCAGATAATTCATTCTCATCAGTTCTTGTCTTGGATTTATAATCATCAAGATAGTGCTGATAGATGTAAGAAAGAAACCCCCAAATTGCAATCAACAGAGCCAAAATCTTCACTCCATCCATCTTATCATGGAAAAAGATCACAGCAAGAATAGGAACAATAGGCAATGCCATGGTGCTAATGACCATGGTGAAAAGAGAAGACACCCAAAAGCTCAAACCCACAGTTCCAACAAAGGTAACCTGCCAACTCACAGCAGTCCAAACCAAAGTCATCACATAAGACACTCTCCCCTTACCATACTCCTCCATCTCTCCCTTCAATCTCTTCCACTCACCACTGGCAAATAGGCCAATAACGCAAGCGCAGGTGGCAACTCCTGACGCGTAGAATAGCAGCTTGAACACCATAGAAAAAGACTCCTTTAGAATCTTTTGGGTGGTTCTCTGGGTGAGAGCGAGCCACAGTGCGTATCCAGCAGATGCGCTTAAAGTAAACAGAAAACCAACTACATGCTTACCTGCGGAGACCCCGGTGGGGTCATCTGACTTGGTGTGAACAGCAAGCAGGGAAGCTGAGAAGGTAAGGAGAACTATGGAATTGAATATGAGGGGGGTGAACTTCTGTGAATTGAACAAAAAGGAAAAGGATGCGTTGAAGGCCAATTGTGTGGCGCAGATGAGTGAATATGTAGATACTGGGAGATACAAGAGCCCATATGAAAACATGACATTGTTGCCAGCCATGAGTAGGCCTAGAAAGACATAGATAAGTGTGAGGGTCACAACTGAAGCTGATTTAGTAGTAGTAACAGCAGCAGCATCACAAGTATTGTAGCTACAATGGCTATCAGTGTTGGTTGATACGGAGGGAATGAGGGTGGGAGGGGTCCTAGTCCTAGTCCCCGTCCTCATTGAGAAAGTGATGAGAAGGGGAAGGAGTAGGATTGGAAATCCTGCAGATTGAGTTAGAGTAGCCATCCATATGCTGTTTCCTCCTTGATTATAGTAGAATCTCAAAAGAAGAACGCCTGCACTTTGGCCAGATGTAAGCAAGGTAATGTTGAGAGCTACCACTAGCCACCATTTCCAGTGTCTCAGCAATGGGGTTTGGTTAATGACAGTTCCATCCTTGAATGAGTCTGGTTCCTCGCATCCTTCTTTTTAGATAGAGAACAAAAAATAAAAGAAGATGATGAGTGGGTATTTTGGAAGATTTTTCTTGAAGGGTTATTATGTGTGAGGTGGGTCAATGATCCCAACACCACCCAGACAGATATGAGATTGCCCCAAAAATCTTTCAATGAATTTCCTTCTTTCTTCCATGTTTTTTCTAAAAATTAGGCAGCTCACACTGGGAGAATTTTGAGGCATCTACCATGCATGGAGGATGCCAATACCATCAAAAAGAGTCAAGAGAACAGACTTGTTAAGAAGATCTGATTTTTTTCTCCTTTTAAATGATTAGAGAAAGAAGAAAACAAAACCAAGACAAGGGTTTTTATCTTCTTCTAATGTATTGATCATTCTCATTGCCTAGGGTCCATTTGGCCACAAATTTGATGGAGAGGATTCACCCATTTCCATTCATGGTTGCCATCATACCATTACCATATTTACTGATTGACCACTTGTACAAATTCAAACTGAAAGGAGATGAAGAAGAGAACGACTGACCTTTGATTTGAAGATACTGTCGTTGAAGGTCTGACATGGAGGAAAGATGGAAGAGAAGGCAGCGTGAAGAACTTGGTGATTACATGGGAATCATCTCATTTCTTCTTATAAAAAAAAAGACCCACTTAGGGTACACACTACACAATGAGGAAAATAAGAAATGCGAATCCCTTGATCTACATTAGTTTAATCTAGACAGTTAATCTTACGCAACCAGGCTAATCTAATATTAATGAGATTATCATTAAAAAAACCTATTCTCTTGAAGTAGCTGGAGAGGCATTGTGTTGACTTCTCTGATATTGGCCAGCTCACATCGGATTGGATTGGAGTTTGGTTTAATGTGGGTCCCACTGACGTCATGGGAGGATCTGGTCCTTTGAAATGTAGATGGGCCCCACAAGAAAAAGCCCATATTAGGCACACCCATGTCATGCCAAAGCCAAGGCCCAAGGAAGCAGATGGAGGAGGCAGAGCAGCCGTCCAAGAACATGGCAGAGGAGAAAAGAGTGAGGATGGATGAGTGGAGAAAGGTGGATGGTGCAATCAGGAAATGTTTGAAGATGCTAGACATGAGATATCAGCGTTGAAGTTGAAGGAAAAGGAAATGACAAATGAGCTCAATCATATTTTGGGACCCATTCAGCACTCTCTTCAACACAGGATCCTGAAGAACCTCCACCTCCATAGACACCTGAGGCCCTTCAGGCTGAGACTTCAGGGGTCAAGCGTAAGCGTGTTTGATGGTTTGAAAATTTTTTTTTGGTAGAACATGGAGTTAACATGCAGTGGTACATTTTTTTTTTTCTTTTGGTAGAACATGTGGTAAATTCTCCGATTCATCATCATCATTAAAGCCTTGTCCCAATTATGTTGGGGTCGACTCCAAGGAAATTCTCTGATCAAACAACAAAAAGAAGTATGAACATATCCGATTCAAAGGCTAATTAAAATATTTCTTAGCTCATCTTGATTAGAAGCAGATAACAAAGGTTGGGTTTAGATCATTATACACAGTACTAGAAGTATTAATCAATATGATTGTTACAAACTTTGAAGTAAATTTTTAAAAGGTCTGTTTCCATAGGTTACCCAGATCCAGGGCCCGGACTTGACCCAGATAAAAATGTGACACGAGGCAGTGGTATCGAATCTGTTTATGCACCCGAACTCAAATTATAGAACCAGACATGGACCAAATGGGAGGGTCAAGACCAAACTCTTTTAGTGATCTAAATACCGACATGCTAATTGTAATTCTATATACATCGATAGCATTCGGGGAGGTATTTGGATGATACTTGGGCCCTCCACACATCACCTGACTAGAAAATGTGTTCGAGTGTGTGTTCTTCATATACTTGGGCTTCAGGGAACCCATTTTCAGCCCAATACCGTACCCATTTTCGGCCCAATATCGACTTAAGTCTTGACGGAAGCCAAGTCATGTATTAGGATTGGATATGCCAAATAGGCTTGGGATGGGATGCTATCCTGGGTATTATTTTCAAATGAATGCTATTATGAGAATTAGTTTACTTGAGGGTGGATGCTATTATGAGAATTAGTTTACTTGAGAGTGCTATTCTGGGAAAAACTCAATGTAAATCACTCTAGTTAAAATTGGAACCTAGGCCACCCCATAAATGGATTTGGAGCATGGATATGCTCATTGCTGAACATGCTAATGGGCTACCATGCAAATTTAAAGAGGGGGTTATTGATACGCCACAAACCAGAAATGGCTGCTACTGCAGACATTCGTAGCCATCAGATCAAAATAGACTATGAAATAAAACTAAATGGAGGCTCATAATCATTAGCTTGGATTAGTGGCTAGAAATTTCAAGAGGGAGCTGATTTTTTGTTTGTGATCAATCTCAACCCCTCTTTAATGAAATTAACATTGCTTTAATGGTAGTTATAGTCCCAATTCATATCATCAAAGAACCTTTTTCCCATTAATTTGGGGTCAACTATTTAAATATGAGTGATGTAATGTAGAATGACAAGTGCATAGACTATTGATCTGACAACATGTGGAGGAAAAGAAGATAAAGTGAAAACTAATTTATCTGATTTTCACCATGGTAAGCAACAGCATCAGATAATTCAATCCCATCAGTTCTTGTCTTGGATTTAGATCATCAAGATAGTGCTGGTAGATGTAAGAAAGAAACCCCCAAATTGCAATCAACAGACCCAAAATATTCACTCCATCCATCTTATCATGGAAAAAGATCGCAGCAAGAACAAGAACAATAGGCAATGCCATGGTGCTAATGGCCATGGTGAAGAGAGAAGACACCCAAAAGCTCAAAGCCACAGTCTCAACCAAATTAGCCTGCCAATCCACAGTATTCCAAGCCAAAGTCATCACACAAGACAAAATTAGCAGGTAGGAAAGCCTTTGAGAGATTGTAGTTTACAGAAGTGTCATTTGCTTGCAAGCAGACCCATTTTCTCCCTGATAAATCTGAGTTCTCCATCTTCTTCATCTTCATCTTCACAATCATTATGGTTCTCAAAGCTGAAGGAGGATAGGTTTTGCTGGTTTTTTTAAGGCTTTGAGGCTGTTGATCAGGCCCTCCTTTTGGTCTTTGGTGTTCTTGTCAGCTTTGATGCAGTGGGTTTGTTGTGATTTCTGATTTTGATTGGATTTTTGTGACCATAGTTCAGCATATTTACACTCTTTAGCAGTTTCTTGATTAAGGCTGAAGAGTATACATTTCCAGATACTGTAAACTTCTGCTGCTCTGAATCTACCTCCACTTTATCCACACCTTCAATCTTTTGGAGGAGTTTTTCACTTACTGCTTGCACCCATCACCCTGTACATTTACTTTGAGAACACAACACTGGATCTTTAGAAGCTTAAATTCTTCTTCTAGTCATTCTCATATGGCTCTTAGAAGGAAAATCTCTCTGCCATATACAACTAAAGGGGCAAAAGGGGTGGAGGGGTGGTTGCATTGCATGGGATCTTCTTCAGAAGATGCTTTTCATCCCATATGTACTTCTTTTTGGTAGAATGGTAAGGAACTAGTCCTCACCATTTCTCAAACAAGTAACAGAGTGTACCCAAAGTGAAATTTAGGCACCCCATAAATGGGTTTGGAACGCAGATCTGCTCATTGCATGATAATGTACCCCAGATCATTAAGCCCAAAAGTCGAAATAAACCGCATTCCCCATAAATGGGGGGGGCCTGAAATTTCAATTCAATTGGATTGATTGCCATTGTTGGGTTTGTCATGTGCAAAGCAACCCAGTGCAAAAGAACCTTATAACTAGCTACCCTGATCACTTTGGTGTAAGTAAAGTTGCTGATGGCCCCATTGCCATGCAAATTTAAAGAAGGGGTAGTGAATTTTGAGACCAACCAAAAGTAAGATGCATCAAGCATTCAAGCATTCTGAGCCCATATGATCTAAGGGTTTGAAATAAACCATCAAGAAACATTCTCGAAGGCACACTATCGTAACCTTCGATTGACATCGCAATAAAATGTCACATGGTGCCCACCTTTTGTAGGTAGCCAATCCCCAAACGCTCTTTAGATTTGTCTGCATCATGGATCCATCAATTTCCCATGTCTTGACATTCTGACCCTGGTGACTTGCACCAAACTAATCGTAGGGGGTCACTAGAGAGTTTGGCTGCAAATGAACCCCGTTGAAAATGATGAGTTTCAGGCACCTCCCAGCTGCCAAGTCAAACTCATCAAGGAAATCAATTTCTCTGGTCACGTAAAGGACTTAGGAATACTTTAATCATAGTTAATAGTGGTAGCCAGCGCAGTCAAACAAATGATCATAAACCCCCTTCTTCTTTGTGTGTGTGTGTGTAGAAGATTAGAATAGTATTAAAGCTTCCAAATGGGGAAGAACCTACTAAACAAAAAAGAACACTAAACATGTATGGTACCCACACAAGACAAGCACCAGTAAGGCTGGTACCTGCAGCGGGCAAGTCAAAGGAGGAAGGGACCCAAAAGAAACGAGGAAAATATAGTGAAAGAGAAACGAAAAAAAAACATTAGTGACTGACAAACAAATCGTCAAAAATTTTAGTGATAATATTATGCGCATCATGAAATCCCATGATTTATACATGTAATCCAGTACACAATTGTATTTTGATAACCAAAAAGAAGCAAAAAAAAAAGCCTTTTAGTGATAATATTATGCGCATCATGAAATCCCATGATTTATACATGTAATCCAGTACACAATTGTATTTTGATAACCAAAAAGAAGCAAAAAAAAGCCTACTTCACTACAAGAGCTATCTACCATTCTGAGGAACAGAATCAGATAATTCATTGCCATCCTTCCTTGTTGCCTTGGATTTAGCATCATCAAGGTAGCTCTGATAGATGTAAGAAAGAGACCCCCAAATTGCAATCAACAAAGACACAACCTTCACTCCATCCATCTTATCATGGAAAAAGATCACAGCGAAAACAGGAACAATAGGCAATGCCAAGGTGCTAATGACATTGGTGAAGAGAGAAGACACCTGAAAGACCAAACACACAGTTCCAATAGAGCTAACCTGCCAACTCACAGCAGTCCAAACCAAAGTCATCACATAAGACACCCTCCCCTTACGATACCCTTCCATCTCCCCCTTCAAACTCCTCCACTCACCGCTGGCAAAGAGGCCAACAATGCAAGCACAGCTGGCGACTAATGATGTGTAAAATAGCAGCTTGAACACTGCAGAAAAAGACTCCTTAAGAACCTTTTGGAAGGAGAGCTGTGTGAGTGAGAGCCATAGTGCGTATCCAGCTGATGCACCTAAAGTAAATACAAAACCGAGTACATGCTTACTGGCAGAGACCCCGGAGGGGCCATCTGAGCCGCCACGGACAGCAAGCAGGGAAGAAGAGAAGGTGAGAAGAACTATGGCATTGAATATGAGAGAGGTGAATTTTTGAGAATTGATTAAGAAGGAAAAGATCGCATTGAAGGCCAATTGCGACGCACAAATGAGAGAATACGTGGAAACTGGAAGATACAAGAGCCCATATGAATACATGACATTGTCGCCAGCCAAAAGTAGGCCAATAGAGACATAAACAAATGCAAGGATCGCAAAGGAAGGCGACCTACTAGTAGTGACAGCAGCAGCATCTTTAGTACTAAGGCCGTTAGTAGGACTCCTAGTCCTAGTCCTATTTGAGTAAGTGATGAGAAGGGGAAGGAGCAGGATTGGAAATCCTCCAGATTGAACTAGAGTAGCCATCCATATGCTGTTTCCTCCTTGATCATAGTAGAGTCTCCCAAGAAGAGTTGCTGCGGCTTGGCCAGAGATAAGCAAGGTAATGTTGAGAGCTAGCACTAGCCACCATTGCAAGTGACTCTGCACTGATAGTTGGTTAATGACAGTTGAATCTTTAGATAAGTCCAGTTCCTGTCCATCTTGGGGGAAAAAAAACAAAACAAAAACATAGGGAGTCTTTGTGAGACTTTCTGTGTAAGGGTTAGTATGTATGAGGTGGAGTCATGATCAGGTGGTCCACATTGCCATTGTGATGACCCCAGCCCCATTAGGACAGAGATGAGAATTATTGGGGAAGGAGGAGAGAAAAAAAAATCAAAGAAAGCGCTCAAGATATTTGATTATTTTATTCTTACTTGCCTAACTAATCCAATGTCATAGACCCATGAGAAAAATCTACATGCATTGAAAATAAAGAAAACATAAAAGACTCCTAAAGTATCTAAAAAGACAACATTTACAAGACACTACATTGAAAATACAAAAAGACTTCTGGATGCCAAAGATTCAATACAATTTTCTAAATAAGAAGTCTTAAAGACTCATTTAAAAAATGATCTTTTTTTTTTTTTTTCCTTCAAATTATGATATGAACAGGAATTGCCACAAAAATCTTTCTATTCCCAATGGGTTCCTTTTTCCTTTTTTTTTTTTAGTTTAGATAGCCAGCATGGATTTCCTGTTCCTAATAATCTTACAAATGGTAGCAGTAGTAGTGCTGTGGTTCAGAAATATGATTATTTTATTTTCTTACTTGCCTTGCGCCAGTGAGTTTTCAACCAATGTATAATAGAACCATAAGAAAATTCTACATACATTGAAAACATAGAGAACATAAAAGACTCCTAAAAGTATCTGAAAAGACAAAACATTTTCTAGACACTACATTGAAAATACAAAAAAAACTTCTGGAATCTGGTAAAACTAAAGAGTTCAAACAATTTTCTAGATAAGAAGTCTAAAAAGACTCATTTAAAATCATCTTTTTGGTTTTTTTTCCAAATTATCTTATGAACAAAAACTGACCCAAAAATCTTTGTGCAGACAATTTTCTAAATAAGAAGTCTAAAGACTCATTTAAAAATCATCTTTTTGCTCTTTTCTCCCTAATGAATAGACCCAAAAATCTTTCTATTCTCAATGGGTTCCTCTTTCCTTTTTCTTCTTTATAATTTAGACAGTCAGCATGAATTTCCTGTTCCTAACAATTTAACAAATGGTAACCAGTAGTACTGATTAAAAGAGATTCTTTTGAAATATCCCATCTTCCTTTCAGAGAGATTTTTGGGGTATATACCATCTTCCACTCCTCCATGGATGGTGTAGGCCAATCACATCAACAAAAATTCATAAAACAGATATCACCAACAAGATCATCTAATCTTTTATAATAATTTTTTCTATGGATGATTTAATACATAAGTGGAAAAAACTAAGATAGGTGCTGTATGCAGCAAATAATAATTTATCTCAACAGTCTAAATTCTGTCTGGCCACCCATTGGATGGTGAAGATTCACCCATCTGCATATTCCCATCTATGGGTGCAAAACATATCAATATGAATTGACTGAATACAAACTCAACTTGAAATAGAGATGTAGAAGGGAAAGGTCAGACCTTGGATTTGCAGGTGCAGTTGTTGAAGCTCGGCCATGGAGAAACAGATAAAAAGATGCGAGTTTGGAGTGGGATCTTATTTTATTAGGCGGCCAACTGGTAAGTGAGAGAAGTGGGATTCTCAAATCCGAAGTGTAAAAACAACTGACTCCGCATCCAAGTGGGAGAAGCTTTTGAAAGAGGGTTTTAGAACATTATGCCATCAGTTTTCTTTGGTGGGCCATCCCTTATCCAATTGTTGAACGGGTAGGATTTGAAGTGGGCCCATCGGAGTCATGCATGGGACTGAGGATTTGGACTTTCGTACTTGTAAAATTAGCGAAAGGTACTAAAAGTCCTCCTCCATTATTATTTTTAGATTAGAAAGAGAAGATGCGTGTGAGACTTGTCCGTGTTTTTTTTTGTTCTTCCATTATTGTGGAATTCCTTGTTAGAAGCAAACAGACTGGCCAAAAGAGATAAAACACTGTTTCTGGGGTTTTTGGGCAAGTATGGAATCCTCTTGACAGAAAGGAAAGGGAGTCAGGATATCTACACACTATATTCTACTCTCTACCCACTGCATTTAAAAAAAAAAAAAAAAATTTTCTAAACTACCCATCCTTCTCTCTCCTTCCCTCTCTCTCCCTGCTCGTCGCCGACAGCCGTCCGCCCCCCGTTGCCTGCCCACCCTCTTCCATTCCTCTCCTCTCCTTCTCCCTCTCTATTTCCCTCTCCCTACTAAACCCTTCCCGTCGCCGCCCGCCGCCCGCCGCCCGCCCACCTTCTCCCCTTCCTCTCTCCCTCTCATTCTCAATGGCCAAAGGAAGCTCAACATTTCTAGTGTGTTTCTGCGATTTTGATTCGGGCTCAAATCGAGTTTGTTCGGCGAAGCAGGGCCAACAAATCGAGTTTGTTCGGCCACACGAAGCCGAACAAATAAAGTTTGTTCGGCCCTATGTGGCCGAACGAATCACATTGAACATGAAAACTCGTCGAATCTGATTCGTTCGGCCTCGTGTGGCCGAACAAACTCGATTTGTTCGGCCCTGTGATGCCGAACGCCTGCAAGCAGCTCACACAGTTCCTCGCTGCAATCGTCTTCTTCCACGGCACCGAGTACTTCCTCGCCATCAGCATACACGGAAAGCCTCGTGTATCTAGCAGCTGTAAACCCCCCCCCCCCCCCCCCCCCCCCCCCCCCCCCCCCCCCCCCCCTCTTTCTGTGTTTTGAACTATTGTTGTTGGTAACGGTGATGGGGAGCGGGATTGGGTGGGGAAGGGAAGAGAAGGAGGGAGAGAGGGAGATTGGGCTGGGGTCGGCGCAAGGCGGCGGCGGGGTTGGCGCAGGTGGCTGGAGGAGGGAGGGGGAGAGAGGGAAGGAGAGGGAGGGGTAGTTTAGGAATTTTTATTTTTTTTTTCTAAAATGCAGTGTGGGTTGAGTAAAATGTAGTGTGCAGGTAGCAGCTCTCAAAGAAAGGAGGTCGATCTGTTCCACTTTTGTGAATAAGAATTGTTTTTTAAATCTACCTTTTGCAGCCTCTTTTCTAAAACTGAAAATGCTTTTTGTAACAAAAAGACTAAAAATAAAAAAAACATACATTTGGTGTGGTGGCTTTTTTGTGAGAAGAGTTGAAAAAAAAATGAACTAGATTTTATGTAATTCCGCGAAAAAGCAATTTCAATGGGTGAAAATGAGTTTTATGTAAAAAGGTTGTCTGTGATTTTAGTTTTCTGCAGCACTGCACAAATGTGCTGTTGGAGTTGAATTGAAACTTTAAATGGCACATTTGTGTCCCTTCCATGGAAATGAAAGTGGCTTTTTTTTTTCCATGAATTTCTTCTCCTTTTTTCCCCTACCCATCCCCCTCAATAGGAATTACTTTTTTTTGCAAAATCGCCAAAATTATAATGGTTTAATGCTTTTATTCACATAGAAAGTATTTGTACTAAATGATGGAAAAGAAATTTTGCATAAAATATTTTTCTTTTCCAAGGTGTTTCCATGGCAAGGTCCTTGCACAAACATGACCTAAAATTTGATGCTATGAAACGTTTTTAGTGACCCCACAGTATGTGGGGCCCTAACTTTATAGGGCACTTCCTTTGGGCGGCCCTTGCAATCCTCCTTGTTTTTATTGGGATCCACCGTCTCAAGTAAACCCCACAGCCTCCTACATGCCAACCGCACCATTTTATATATATATATATATATATGGGGAGATGCTCTTATGAGAAATATCTTTCACCTTACTTAAAAGAGAGCTTTCTTTTAAATAAGGTGAGAGATATCTCCCATATATGAGCCTGTTTTAAAGGTTGTCACGTCGGCGCCTTTAAACCTCATGATGCCAACAAAAATTTTAGTCAACCCATCTTTGTCCTATTTTACTGGGCCTAAGACGTGCTAATTGTCAATGTGAAGGACATGAAAAAAAAAAAAGAAAAAAAATAAAATGAAAGGCGATTCGAGAAAAGATTTTTATGCATCAACAACTCTAAGTTGGCAGAGTCATTTCAGACTCGTAACCAACAAGTTGAGTCTAATGCATGATACACAAAGTTGGGGGAGAATCTCATCCCATATCAACTAAATCCCAGTTAATTTATGAAGTTAAGTTTTATACTTTTTTATTTTTGTTTTCATGCTATTTATGCAGATATGATATGTGACTAGATTCATAGTTTTTGCTTTTAAACATCATTAAGAATATCTTATTAGCTTCTTTTGGGATTAAAGTATGAAAAATGAATTAAAATCACTTACTTATGTGAGTTTCACAGTTGCATTTGCTTTTATGTATAGAGAATTATAAATTAAAACCAAAACATTATGTAAGTTTATTTTATTTTTTTCTGTATATTTTTATACATAGAATAAATATTTGTAATGATAGATAATATGGGCAAAGTAGGAATAACACCGATTGGAGATAAAATGAGAGAAAATCGACTGAGATGGGGCGTCTAACGGAGGTACCTGCTAAAATGTGTGAAAGCATATAAATTGTCAGGAGTAGGAGAGGAAGACCCAAGAGAAGTTGGAAAGAAATTATTAAACATGACCTTGCCTTCATGGATCTAACGGAGGATATGACCCTAAACAGATTTGATTGGCGTCGTCAAACCCATATAGCCGACCCGACCTAGTGGGAAAATACTTGGTTTGGTTTGGTATAGATAATATCTTTTTTTCTTTAAGATTTATTATTTTCTTAAAAAAATATTAAAAATTCTAAATGTTAAATAGATTTTCAGCCTGGTCCTTTGTTGCTAGTTGTCATTATAGGAACTTATAATATATTAAGATATAGTAGGCCAAAAATGGGCTTAGCAGGTGCTTGGATTAGCACATCCACAAACATGTTCTTATTTATTTATTTACTACTTTTTTTTGTAAACCCCTAATTTAAGCGAAAAAACGGATTATGTAAACCCCTAATTGAACTTTGTTATAGATGCCATTACAATTATTTAAAAGTATATCAATATTTTAAATATAGATACCAAGCCAAAGGAGCTCAAGCTTGAGCTGAGCCCCTTGACAAGTCGAGCTTAATGTGCCTAGCTCAAGCTTGGGTTCATGGCTTGTTTACATCTGTAATTGCAAGATTTGCATCTTTTCCAAAATGGAATGCTAAAATGGCAAGAATGCTGGAAATCTGTTCTAAAGATAAAACCAAAATAGCCTCCATGAATTAATTGACAGCTATCATTGATCTGATCATGTTTTATTCGAATGCAAAAAGTCTTATGGCCCGCGATGGCATTACATTAAAAGTTAATAATACACTTCCAGTCCAGGAACTTAAATACATTAAAGAGATTACAAATACAACAAATGGGAAAAAAGAAAAGTGAGAAAAAGCCTTCAAGCACAAAGGTAACATCTCTGCCAAGTGATGGAATGGTATTTAGATTTCTCCACCAGTTTGAATTTCTTGCCTTGTGACCCTGTATAGAAGTTCATTGTGCAAATAAAAAGGGCTTAAATAGATGAAATAGAGTAAATATGAAATGATACTATAGAAAATTGTCAGATATGGGAAGTGCCTGTGGCTCTGCCTATGTGATGGATGCCCCTCTTGAAATAGGAGTGTCATTCTAAAGACCACTACATTGGTCATCAATATATACAGTAAGCATCCATGCACCATACATTGGAATCAGATAGGCAGTTGGCCAAAAAGACTTTCCAAACTGAATTTGAGTCTACTTCTGTATGGAAGTAGAGCTCAACGTCTCCAACATTTCCGGAATATGAATATAGTGCATGAAGATTCATGCACCACACATCCAAACAGATCATAGACACAGAAGATTGAAAATGAAGAATATGGGAGGACATTGATGAAACCTTATTGGTCAATAAGTTAAAATTTCAACTTGCCTTCCCAATTGAGAGAGTTCAGGTTCTGCCAAAAGTCAAGTCTTGCAGTGGTCTTCTTTTTATTTCCTTGTCATCCCTGAGACTCAGAAAATATGGCATTTGTTAAGATAACAAGAAATTGAAAAAAGTAAAATAATATCAGTTAAAGAAAAGATTACAATAAAATGATCCAACTCTGATCTTTGAAAGAAAAGAACAGAAGGAAAGAAAAACAAAGGAAAATTGGTGAAACTCCCTCCCAAAACTGCAAGGTCTAAAAAGTAAAAATAGGGGTTGATTCGGCACCCAATGAGAACTGATTTCAGCTTGGCTGAGTTTTTAGAAAAAGAAAAAAAAAATAGAGTTCAATTCTTCACGATACAAAGAAATGTTAAATCTGTCCATGTTTAATAACTTAACAGAATATTTAAGTGATCAGGAAATGGGTGATTTTATAAAGAACAGATACTCCAACCTTTAGTAATGCAGCTGGATTGGTGTAGAAGGATCTGCCATATTGTAGGCACATTTAAGCTATAAGCTTAGCACAATTACTTCCATGGTTATATATCCGAAAGAAAAGAGTTCTGGATATTAAGAGAAATTTAAAGAATAATGAGAGGTTGTTAAATAGTCTTCTTGGACATTCAAAGAATGAAAGTCTTCTTTTCACATGTGGATTTCCTTTCCTAAAAGAAAATATTCATTGTACTAGACTCTAAAAAAATAGGAAACTAAAACAAGGAAGACACCTTAAGGAAATAATAAAAACACACAAAAAATACAAAATAATAATATTACTCAATTGGGAGGCTTGGACCTCTCCACCATACATAATTGGGCCTAGGCTCGGGACTAATGGAACTGGGCCTGGCCCATGGGTCATGGCCTGGATCTAGCCCACTAGCTGAAAGCCATTTCGTGGCCACCCTCTTGGCTGCATCATACAGCAAAATAAAAGTATTTGGAGCTACCACAAAAAATGATTATTTAGAAAAATCTGGAGCTATTATTGAACTTAAAGGGAAGAGTGGATTAGGTTCAGAAAGAAAAAAGGAATTGTGGAAGAACAAGTATAAGATACTCTACTATTAATTTCTGATCAGGCCCTCAAGAGTATTTATAACAGGGCAGACGGTTCAATTATCAAGAACAATTGACCTGACGGACCATGCCACACAGACACACAAAACCACAATGGCTGAAGCTCACAAGTAGAGCTGTAACAAACAGAGCAATCATCCACATTCAGGGAAAATATTGAATGACTAGATCTTCCAACACAGGTGGTTGCAATATTACGGAATGGTCTAAGGTGGAGTAGATAAGATCGACAGTTTGATCATCAAATCATGGGCCCACATGTGCAGAGCTAAGGACTGAGAATGCCATGCCTCACACAACCCTACCTATGGAACAGCCAATTAGTCCTAATTAGGTTTCTTAATAATATATAAGAGACAGCACATGTCACTGTATATGGCCATCAATTCCATGTCAATCTAGAGTGCCTCGCTTTAGGTTGAGTTTCTCAAAAGAGCTGGCAATACCTGGTGGTGGACCTGTTAGGAGCCCGTTCCTGTAGTTTTGCATCATTTTTCTTTCTTTCTTCTTCTTTATTATTATTATTTTTTTATCCCTGATCATTATATCACTCTTATACTGTTTAGGACTGCTGTCGAACACTCTTCTTACCGTATTTTCGCTGTTATCTTATTCAAAAAAACTTCCGTAACTGCTAATAGGACAAAACACCACATGCCAGGGTATAAACATAACATATGAGAGTAAAAATATGAAAGAAATAAATCCAACCCATTTTACAGGTCAAGTCTGATTAGAAAATACCTGTCATCAAGAGAAAGCAGCCTATGACGAAGAGCATAATCAGCACCTATGTAGGTGACAATCAGACTGCCAGCATCTGGGTGGGGCCAGCTCCGTGAGGTAGGAAATCGGAGTACGAAATTTCCTGGTTTTGGAAGTTCTTGAGGAGCACTAAGTGAAGCTTCTGCTTCTTCCTTTGTAATTAACCCTTCTATCCACTTGGGTGATGAACATTCCCACATTGCTTTAATCTGACCTCTGGACAAAGCAGAAGCTATGGGATAGAGCCAATACCACATTTTGTCAAAATTCTCACGAGTTATATTGTCTCGGCACCCAGAAATTCTTTGCAAAACCACCATGTCCTGAAATATTGGACAGAGAATATTAACAATTAATAGTAAGTGACAATTTTCAATGAAGATCATCTGCTTGGCAGAAGAACGACAGACTAAAACTAAAACACAACCTGATCTGATAGAGTGACAAATTTCAATGAAGATCATCTGCTTGGCAGAAGAACGACAGACTAAAACTAAAACACAACCTGATCTGATAGACCTCTAATAGAGCAGTTGGAAATCTTCATGAATTTCTTTTCAATTTCTTCAGCTGCATTTTTCCAAAGAACCTGGTGCTGGTTTCTAGAAATCAAGTTCCAAGTGTCATTCCCCTCCTTTATAAGTTGCTTTGCAATCAAAATTTGTTGCCTAGAGAAAAAACACACAGGACTAATTAGCTACAAATGATACTTTACTTTGAAGATAGATGAGTCCAGGCTCTCAACATGTGTATAAAGGACCAACTAGCAACAAATGATACTGTACTTTGAAGATAGATGGGTCCAGGCCACAACAAGTGATACATTGATGGCAATCTTCCTCCCTCAAAAAGTGGTAAGAATCTCTTCTCAACTCACAACTTTAACAACTCCATTGCAAATTATGATGAAAAAAAACAGAGTGCAAATCAACCAACCAAAGCACATTATGGTCCCACTTTGGTTGAGGTATTGTCAATAGAAGTATGGTTTACCTTTTTTTTTTTTTTTTCCAGAAACTCTTGTTTTGGGCTTTAAAAATAATGCAACATCATAGATCCAAAGGTTTGGATGGTGACTATGAATATTTATTTACTTATTTATTTTTTATCCACCAAAGATTATTTTTTTTATTTTTTTAGTTGCACACTTTTTCATCATTGCATCTCAATTCTCGACCATATATGCTTGATTCACACTCTGTCATTGCTTAGTACAGAAGTGAATAAGGCTTAAAGATTGTCCTAAAAATGTGTTTCTTGTAACATGTGCTCTTGCATTTATTATTATTATTATTATTTTTATGAGACTTAAACTCTGCCTCAACTGAGTTGTACAGTTTCTGTATGGCTCTATTTTGGTCTTAGACCAAGTATGAGACAAAAAGTGGAGCTATTTTAGCCTCCTTAGTGATCAATTTGCATCCTACTGATCATTAGTGAGATCCCAATCTAGAAGGATTGGGGTCATCCCCAATCATTGTGGCTCCCATTACATCATTGTCTGAATAACCACACCATGAGCCCCACACATTCTAGGGTTGAAAGCAATGCAATTCTTCCATGTGGATTTCCTAAGATTTTAGACACACACACACACACACACAGAGAGAGAGAGAGAGAGAGAGAGAGAGAGAGAGAGAGAGAGAGAGAGAGAGAGAGAGAGAGAGAGAGAGAGAGAGATATAACTTAGATTGGCATATTGTAATGTTTAAATTCCAAAATATGTAAGTTCCATAGAAGATTACCGATGGTGAAAGCAACCCGTGTATAAGGAAACCTGCTGTGCAAATTCAGTAATATCTTCATCACTAGCATTAGTTATAACCTCTCTGAGTAATATAGACTGCTCATATATGCCTCCTAAACAATATTTGAAAAGGATAAAATCTGATATTGGAGTCTTCAAATCAGCCATACTTTTAAAAGCAGAATTTCTTGCATGAACACTCTCTGAGTCTGATGGAATGCTTTCTGTTCTTTCCAGGTTTGCAAGTCTTCCCCTTAAACTCGTACGTAATACATTCCCATCCTACATCAGTGTCCAGTGAGAGAACATCAATAAAAGAAAGATAAAATATGAAGGCACACAACACTCAGCCCAGCCCACTATTCATGAAAAATTGTGTAAAAAATAACACAGATCAGATATCCAACCTATCCAAATGTTGACTTTCTTTTTTTATGACAACTCATTTTCCAAGCTAAAAATGAGATATCTAAAATTGCTCTAATACATGATCCAGACCATCCCTTTTTCTCCCTGATTGGTGCGATTTTGCGGTCTGCCCTGTGAACGGTAGGCTGGATCAGGTTGGTAGTTTAGAGCAATTGATTGGTCTGTCCATGTGCACAGATGCTACTACAGCACAAATAATAACACACTGAAAGCACTGGTGCATTGTCATGTATATGTCAAAGAGTGTGCTAAAAGAAGGGAGAC
The DNA here is from genome assembly GCA_012931725.1 of Litsea cubeba. Classification (NCBI taxonomy): domain Eukaryota; kingdom Viridiplantae; phylum Streptophyta; class Magnoliopsida; order Laurales; family Lauraceae; genus Litsea; species Litsea cubeba. The sequence continues at coordinate 4,273,933 of CM022946.1, read as the reverse complement.
ATACATCTTTAGTGGTCAATGATTGAGAGGTGCACCCATGATCTAAATGTTCCAAAAAGCCATCTGCATAGATTCTCATCGGTGATTTTTCATGTACTACTTTGACGCGTTTGAAAGGAGGGCTGTATTTCACATGTGGAGTTAAAATCTCTGAGTGACCATCTCCATTATTATACTGAACTTTGGGGGATCCTTCATCTGGTCCTGATGACTGGGGTCTATCATGTTGGTTTGCTGTTGTAGCTGTCTTTTTCCACAACATGGAAGATGTTCGGCTATTACGATTCCGTGAAATGCAACGAATTGGGCGGGAGTATGCTTCAAGAAAAGGATAACTTTGGCTCTCAGGTGAACAAAATTGAATACGAAACAGCCTGTTTTCACATTTGGAGGAAAGCTGAAATAGCCAAACAAGGAAAAGTTATTAATAGAGTTCCATGAAATTGCAACTATACTCCATTTCCAAAACACAGGAAAGCTGAATTAGCCAAACAAGGATAATTCGTTAATAGAGTTCCATAAAAAATGCAACAGTACTCTATCTCCAAAATACACAAAATGCCAAGGCTTAAGAGAAATGTATAGCTCTATGCAAGGAAATTTCAACAACAAAAGAAGGTCCTACATAATGGCCAATGGGTCTCTTTTTGTAAAGGAATCCATCAACATTCATCATCATCATCATCAATGCCCCATTTCTTCAATCTGGGGTTGGCTAAAAGAGTTCTACTCTAAAAATAACCATGATAAACTACGAGCAGGCTAAGGCCAGAAAGCCTTTCTATAAACTGTGAACCAGAAACAACAACAAGAACAACAAAAAAAGAACGTCCTACATGACGGGTCTCTGTACCAGAGGAATTCATCTCATCCTCATCATCAGCAAAGCCTTACTCCATCAATCTAGGGTCAGCTAAAAGAGTTCTATTCTAAAAAAGAAACACTAATAATCTACAACCATGCTAAGACCACAAAAAAAAGCAAAATTCTCTCCACCTAGTATAATATATACTAAAAAAATCCTATGGACCATTTAAGAAAGGAGAGAGAAATCTAGTGCTCTAAATCATTAATCTGGTGGCCCAACCATTGGTGGGGGAATGCCTCAGAGACTCCAGATCCAAGGTTCCCACACATCCAATCCTGGGCCTACCAGTAGACAGTTGAGGAAATACAAACACAACTAGAGTTCAAAGCAAGGACAAAGATATTATAGCAAAAATATTGTTAATCTGGAAATTCTTGGGGACTTTCCCCAGCTATAGTGGGCTCTATTAGATCAATGATCAGGATCACCAAAACATGGCCCCCCTTGTAGGACTTGGAGCGTCATGATATTGTTCTCCGGAGTCCCAACACATCAAGAAAATCTTGATGTGTTGGGAGTCAGGGCCCTATAATCACCCCTTTCCACAAAAAGGAACAAATGTGCCCATTACAGAATACTGATGTTAGTTAGGATCACATCATCAAAAGTTCTCTTAAAATCAATAAACTTCCAAAGAAATAAGTTTCCATAAAATAGACACCTGAGATATTTTAAGCTTAAAGGATGCACGGCCATTGATAAGTTTGATTGGTCTATCACTAGAAGGGAATTCAACCCCATCATAACTTATCAAAAGAGGAGCTTCTGCATCATCTTTTGGCTTCTCGACTGGTGCGCCATTGTCAGCATATACAAGGGAAGCAAAAAGCTGAAAAAGACAAACAGCAGGCATGAGATTCAGAACTAGATGCCCCAGAAATTAAGGAGATCAGTGAGAAAAACAAACGAGTAAATATTGACCTCCATTTCCTTTTGAACAGAACAACCAAGGGCGTCTGATAAAATCACATCCAGGGAAAAATTCCTGCGACAAGATGCCTGTAATTCAGATGAATGTTAGCAAATTCCAAGTACATGTGTCATTGTACCAATGTACATTTTTCTGAAACACTCTTGAAAATCATATAAGAAACCTTTCAGTAGAAATATTTTAATTTTTTTTTTCAAAAACACCTATGCATTTTTCTTCTTTAGCATTGATATAAATGATAGAAGCTTTTATCCCCACTTGTATTTTGCACATTAATTTTATTAATGGTAAAATTGATCATAGTAGAATCCTGAATAAGGTGGTTTCACCTGTTAGAATAATGGGAACTTTCCATCTGTGTAGTTGTTGATTCAAAGAGAAGTTACGTGGCCTGTTTGTTAAACGCTTAGAGTTTCATGGGAAGCAACAGATTTAAGAAAATCTGCTTTCCAATTGTTTAACTTGGTGGAGGAATAAGGTTGTTTAGAATTTCAACTACACAAGTTTTTGACAAAATAGACAAAAAGGGGGAACCTTCAGATGGGAATCCACTAATAAAAAAAAAGTTGAGTTATCACCCAATTAATTCTACCCGGACAGAATTAAACCAACATAGGACCATAGAGTTCAAACATGTGAGGGCATGATAAGTACCCTGATGTGCAATTTCAAATAAGTGGGTCCCTTTCTGGTGATGCTGACCGTTGATCTGATATGGAACAATTTATGAAATGAGAGAATGGTTGGATTGGCTTAGATGATCCAAAGTCCAAACTAAAAAGTGCTGCTGGACTGCCAAAACACGGAGGCCACGTAGTACAGAATAAGCATAGCAGCACGGTAAAATTCCTTGGTGCAGCAGGAGCCTGTAGTTCCAGTCTTCAAAAACAACTATCTTCTAAAAACACATCTCAGCTTATCATAAACCATTTTGGATCGGCAGGAACAGTGAGTAATAACAATGAAGGGACGGTATCAAACATGCCAAGCAAAAATATTATTTCATAAAATTAAGTTCAAATGTATCAGAAAAAATACCAATAGAAAAAGTATAAATCCCTTCATCACAATTAGTACATCATTTACTTATTCTTGTTCACCATGTTTAAACATTATTCTGATGTTAAAATATCACATGTAGCCTATGTTGCATGCAATTTCTTTGAAATAACATATCCCATTCTAACACAAAGGGATGCAAATAGATAGGATATAGGGCGGAACCATGGTGGATCCAGATCCGACAAGGAACCTAAATGTTTTATCCAGATCCGGAATAAATTTAAAAAATGTCTTTGGGTTCTGGATCTGATCCAAAATAAGATCTGGAGTCCACTAATATAATTTGGATAAAAGAGCTTCAACTTATTTTTCTTTTAAATACACAAGTGGGCAATTGAATGGTATATGATTAAAGCTAAGTAAAGTTAAAAATATGAATATAACTAAAGCTATGTCGGCCCTTAAAACCTATATGACATATAATATATATGTGTGTGCGCGTGAATGTTATCTTCCTGGATCTGCATCCTAATTCGGAATATACAAGGATCCAGTTTTGGATCCTATTTGCATGGATCCAGATCCAAAATCCAAATTTCTCCCAGATCCAAAAACAGCTTCCACACCCACTTCATTTGGAAATAGAAATTGGGATACTTGGATAATTGGATGCCAACCCTACTGACACGTTCAGCACATAATCAAATCATTGTTTTAATTTTTAACATTGTTTTATAACATAGATGGACAAGTGTACAACACAACAGGACTCTTAGACAGAAAATGTTCCATCTTTTACTTTTCAAATCTAAATTAGGTTTAGGAAAGCCTATCACTAGATTGCAGGCCATTTATCCTTTTTTTGCTTCTCACTTTAGCCCCTAATCAACTGATACTCGTAGTGGGTAACTGGAAAGTAAAACCAACCTACCACCATTATCTCTCCGGAGTACAATGGACGGTATCTTCCTGCATCCACAGCACTTGATCCTGCTCCTGCCTCTTTTAGGGAGGACGTTGATGTCCCTTGCCAGCTGAGCTTGCAGCCCAAGACAATTGATTGTAGATTTAAAAGTAAGATTTTGTCTTCTTCTTCTTCTTTTTTTAAAGTTGTCGTTTCTCCATATTTTTTAATCTGAAAATGGTCATTTAATTAGGAAAAAACTAATTATTGGGTCGAATCTAGAAATGCTTTTTTTTTTTGAACCACAGAATCCGATGCCTCGCATCAGTGTTTGATTCTCATTGCCTGCCTTGTGGAATTCAGCATGCTACGCCTTATGCCAGGAACTACATATGATGTTGCTCTAGAATAAAAAATTTCTCTAACCTTGCCACCAACAACGCTCCAGAGACCATCACCACTTTCTTCGACCTCATGATTTTCAGAGAACGATGAACTGTCAATAGATAGCTCCAACGGTGGGTTCTGCAATTAAACAAAAAAGCTCATTCACTTTAAAGACATAGTACTAACCTCCACAGAATGAGAAGAAGTATGGAACTAAGTGCAGGAAATGTCATGTTTAAAATGAAGACCCTTCTTCCTAGTAGGTACCTTGGGAAAGTGGTCTGAAATGGATGTGGGCATAGGGTATGTTCTAACAAAATGGACATAGCCCTGCATTCGCCGGTCACCTCCATCATTACCAACCAAAGTTATTTTCTGCACACTTTCATGATCAGGATCTTTTGTTGATGAATAAGATAGAGGCTTCTCTCCAACCATTCCTCCATTAATGTGAAGACGGACAAAATTTGTAGCCACCTAACATGGGCACACCAATCATTAAGGGTTCATTTGAGTGACACCAAAAACAAGATTTTTGTTTTTTCACTGCTTATGTATTGTAAACTCAAGCACTGGTTTGAAGTTGGCATAAAAAATTGGGGGCAGGATCTGGAAAATAGGCCATATGGAAACAATATTCATGTCTTTTGAGAAAAAAAAAAAATGAAAACGTTTAACCAAAATCTTACTCTTGTTGGTTTCTAAATCAGTATCTGGCCAAAATAAGTGTAGCCATTCCAGTGACAACTCCAGAAAAACACACAAGGTAAACACTCATGCCTTGGAGCTCATGAGGACACCCACTAACCCAAGAAAATACATGTGGGCTTGAGACTCTCAAAAAATAATAAGTGAGAAGCAAACCAAAAGTAGACATTCTTGGAAATTTCAGATCTTGTGCATTTTATAGTAGATTTCGACTAAAGAAAATTTTGAGGCTTTAATTACTTAAGAAAGTGCATTTTCTTGGATTTTTTTTCTTGCATTCCTATCCATTAGTGTATTTTTCTCTTGTCAGTCAACAAACTGGGATCACAAAATAAATAAATAAAAATAAATATTTTCTCCTCGGCACTCCCATAGTTCCAATCTTCCAACACCAGGTAAAAAAAACCAGCGGCGGAGGGAGGGGGTGTTGAGGAGGGGCAATTGCCCCTCAATTTATTTGTTTCACTGGAACATATGAGCAAAGTTTGGAGGCCTTTTGGTTTTTTACAATTTTGCCGTTCCTTTACAAAATGAGAGAATTTAAAAAAATAATCCTTGAGGCTACTTTTGTCCTTTGCTTGCTTCCAAAAAAGCAAGTAGATCATCTCCAGATTTTAAGGAGAGTTTTTCTCTCCAAAAGAGTGGTTTCTCTCTCACGACACTTTGAGATAATCCTTTCTTTAAAACTACTTGGATTTTGGCTTATTGGCTATCATTTGGATTGAAATAGGAGTTGGTCCCACTGATTTACATTTAAAAATGTGACGAGCTCAATCTTATGGCATTAGAATAAAATTTGGGGAAAGTCCACTTAAGAAGAGGACATTTATTCTAAGCCGCATGAATAATTGACTGCTTACCTTTTGATAGCATTGGTCAATGGCTATCAATGGTGGGCTCACAACCTATCGCAACCCATCAATTGCTCACAAGTAACTAATCAATGGATTTTAAACTATTCATGTCTACCGTAGTTATTGTGGACCATTAAATGATAACAAGTAACCAATTAATAGGTTTTTATTAATTAATTATAGGTAGATTGGTTTACGCTTGATCAATCCGATATAGGCCCTACTTTGATTATAGTGAGATACAATTCTCACTCCTAAAACAAGGAGTAAAGGATTATTTTGAGCAGTTTGTATTCATTATGGTAGTCCTATTATTTTTATATTTTAATTGTCCTCAAAGGTTTGAACATTATTTTTTTAAAATATTGGGGTATTGTCATATCTATGATTTTTTTAGATATAAGTATAAAAATCTGCAAGAAAATTAATAAATTTATTTTTAAATGATAAGTAAAAAAAAAAAAAACAACAAATCTAAAAAATATGATTGATTGCCTCTATAAAAAAATCCTAGTCATGCCCGTTGTTAGTCAACTATTGCTTGCCCCTCCTGGAAGAAAATCCTCGCTCCGCCACTGCAAAAAAGTAAGGTACTTATTTCATGAACGCAACAATGTAACAATCCATGAAACACCATAGGAATAAATAGATGTATTTTGAGTGTTAAATTATTGCAGATGAAAACTCTTCATATGAAAGGGAGATTCTCTGGCAAACCAGTTGGCTTTCATTCAGATGACCATGAAAACAGAAGTGTACCGGTGCATTGGCAACTAACCTCACAACTGACATGAACCCATTTCCCTAATGGAAACTCTGTATCAGCAGCTATGCATGGCACATTGGTCCAGGAAGCAGTGCAGGGTTGTGGAGCTTCTTCATGCAGGAACAGCATTGGAAATAGCATCAGTTTTTTCTCCTCATTCAAGGCAAGAAGAGGAATGCTGCCATCGGTGTCTGGATGCGTCTGAAGAGAAGAAACAAAGAAAAGGATTCACATTCTACAAAACTAGAAAAAGGAGAAAAAGAAATGGATGCTTTCTTCACACGATCATGCTGGGGTGGATTCAAATAGAGAGAAGATTACTTCACTGTTGGAATACATGATACTTAGAAAACTACAATTTTATCCATCTTTCAGGAATCAAATACAAAGCATAGTAAAAAAACATTCTTTAGAATTAAGAAAAATTCAAAATGAGAAAGGAAAAAATGCTACTTTTAGAATTAACAAAAATCAAAATTTGAAAATGAGAAAAGAAAATGTGCTACCTTTAGTTGTGGATAAAAAGATTGATACTGCATTAAACTGAGATGTATACCGGAAAAAATTGAAAAACATGAGCGGTGTTATCATTGTTTATGAAACAAATAGTTGAAATGGAAGCAAGAAAAGAAAACCCAAATAACTGAGTTCCTGGGAAAACCCCAACATCTGCTACTCTTTTTCCACAGGTAACCAGACAAAACGGGAGAATCAAAAAAAAAAAAAGCGCCATTCCCTTGGACTAAAAAATAAATAGAGAAACTCCAAGAAAGGCAAAACCTCTGCCTTCTCCCTCCAGCTGTATCTGGGTCTTTATCAAAAGCAAACCCATTCTTCTTGTACAAAGAAATACTAGTAAAACTCGATGGAAAATCACCTCCTCCTTCGATCTCAACACGTCCGTCCGGGCACTAAACAAAGCAACCCATTCACTTCTCCACGGCAAAACACACCATAAAGAAAACCAAATTACAAAACTATTGTGTAATCTGCAATAAAATAACTACAATTTTAAATATAAAAAAGATCTTAAACGTCGCATCACCATCAGAACACAAATGGGCACCAAATAAAACACCAATTCTTCAATTAATCCCCAGCCAATCCAGCAAAAAAAAAAAAACGCATGAACAGCAGCAACAACAATTGGGTATTGACGTTGGTACTGATTCAAACAAAAAATACAACAAATCAGGAAATGGGCATTGATCTCCACATAGAAACTGCAACTAAAATAACTGATTTTGAATACAAAAAGAAGGGGAACGTCAAATCACCATCAAAACACAAATGGGCACCAAACAAAACACCAGTTCTTCAATTAATCCCCACCCAATCCCCCAAAACACCAAAATTAATAAAACGTATGAACAGAAGCAATAACAACTGCTTATTGAACTTGGTGATAATCTAGACAAAAATACGACAAACCAGGAAATGGGTATTGATCTCCACATCATAAAACTATCGTAGATAGCTAGAAATAGCATTCGAATCAAGACCTGTCGAATGATTGTAGCAGGCAAGAGAGTGTAGTTCGAGAGATAAATCCACAAGCAGAGAGAAAAGGCGCCGTCTTTTTGCTCGAGGCTTATTCGTAGATCTTTGAGCATCGAGTATTCTTCATCGCCTTCTGATATTGAGGGTTTTTTAGCAGCCATGAACTTCTGCAAGAGAGAGAGAGAGAGAGAGCTGGGGCTGGTGGTGTCTAACCTGCGCCTCTTTCGGAGGGGCTAACTTGCGCCTCTGGGGGTCGCTGAGGAGGGTTTTTGTTCGTCTGCTCTTTTTCTAAACTTTCTCGCGTGACGGACGTTAATTAACGGTCTGCGGAGTCCTTCTGGCTGTTCGGTGGACTTCTCACTTCTATGCTAGTCTTTCGCAGGGCGAAAGTTTGTGGCAAACTCACAGGATATGGACACAGGTGACGTGTGGCCCATGATTAAGCTAATTGGATGATCAACTGATCAAACCCTTATTTGACCCTTTGGCTGTAATATATTGATCAGAGCTATTTTGGAAGATAGCCCAAACAATGGGGGCCCTGTCATTGGAACATACCTCTAAGTTTTGATGTGTGGAAGACTGATATTGAGTCTGAATTTTATGACATAAAACCCCACAGTGACGCAGTAGATGGTGATTGATCCACTCAAGATCACCATGCATATACCCACTCAGAGTATCCCGATTCGTGCTATTAGTGCACTTCATGATGAGGAGAGCTCGTGCATCGAAATCATGTTGGTTCATGCCACTTTTTTTTAGAAAGTTCTAAGTCAAATCTTACTCTAGTTTGAGTGAATTCAACATTGATTGATCAATATTGACAAATGAAGTATGTTTTATGGGTAAGAGGATTCTATGGTAGAGAGTTAAATGGCTCTAATTTTCTGTGTAAATTATTATTCAATTATTTGATGCAACACACTTTTGTTATGAAAAAAGAAGGTAAAATTTTCATGCAGTTTATCATTGTTTGATGCTACACACTTTTTTAATGAAAAAAGAAATATATAGTTTATGTGAGGAGTAAGAATGTAGTATACTTCTTTCCCCTGTGGAGCATGAAATACTCTAATTGTACAAACAAGTCCTTACACATAGGTCAATCCAATGGTATAATTCTTGTTTGCTTGTGGGTTGGATCATGCTAAAGTAGGGTAGCTTAACTTGTCAACTAGTCCAGGCATATAATCATTTTTCTCATATTAGTTACCTACATCTTATATCGTGTACAAGAGAAAATAGTGTTGAGGAGTGGGCTCCACCTGAGAGAGAATATTGAAAAATATTTATGCAACCTCTATTAAAGCCTCGAGGTTTTGGTATGAATGGTTAATTCAACAAACTAACCTTGAGGTTTTGGTAGGAATGGTTAATTCAACAAACTTAACATTGTATCCGATCCAACTGGTTGTGAGTTCGAATTTCAGAAAGAACGACTCCGCACGAAAAAGAATATACGTGTCTCCAAAAGTGCACCGACTGGATTCTACCTGAGGAGAAGTGTTGAGGAGTGGACTCCATCTGAGAAAAATATTTATATAGCCTCAACTAAAAGGCTGAATTGGAAAATTCTGTGATGTGCAGGAGAAGAGCAGTGTGTGTGTTACCACCATTTTTTAAAAAGTGTACCTGTATATTTTGCATTATCATGCAGTAATTTATGTACTTCAATCCGGATCATCCAAATTTGTGGTCCTGTTACAAATAGAAATTCGTATAGTTCAACCCAACTTATATTGTATGTTTCCAATGTGGTTCATGATCCGGAAATATTAGCTCAACTTCCATGTTCATGATGGTGGGGAGCTAAGTTGTCATTGTTTTATTATTTGTCTTCTAAATTCAATTCAACTTATCAATCATGTTAGCCCTGTCCCAATAATTTAATAATTTAATATGACTTCAGAATTTGGAGCAGGGCAAATTCACTGATAGTTCAGTGGCTTATACATCTCCACATGAACAGTTAAGGATCAATCCCGTGATGCCTGTGCTGAAACTTGGAAAAAAAAAAGAAGGCTTAGGCTTGTGTTGGTTGACCTAAAAACTCCAGTTAAGTTGAGCCAATTGATGTTTCTTGAACAAATTTATGAGAGATGTTACTTATGTTGTTTCTGATTTTGGATCCATTGGCCCTTCAGGACACTTGGATTGGGTCAAGTAACAAAATAGAACAAGACTTGTCAATCCACGGATTATTCAATGGTGAGACACCTTCTCACTATATATAGAAACATCTAAAGATCGATCTCCGCTTGTTGCATTGTTAGTGACGGACTTGGGGCGGAATGTGTGAATGGGTGTGTAAGTATTTACTAACTGAACTTGATTTGCAGTTTGATATTTAAATTTCCACAGCCACCGTTCTAACAAAATTACATGGTGTAAGTCAATAACCAAACCAAACCAAACCAAGCCTTTTCCCACTAGGTGGGGTCGGCTATATGGATTTGACGACGCCAATCAAATCTGTTTAGGGCCATGTTCTCCGTTAGATCCATGTAGGCAATATCATGTTTAATAGTTTCTTTCCAACTTCTCTTGGGTCTCCCTCTCCCTCTCCTACTCTTGGCAAACTCCATGCTTTCACACCTTTTAACAGGTGCCTCTGTTGGACGCCTTCTAACATGGCCGAACCATCTCAGTCGATTTTCTCTCATTTTATCTCCAATCGGTACTATTCCTACTATCCCCCTAATCTCCTCATTCCTAATCCTATCTCTCCTTGTGATCCCGCACATCCATCTTAGCATTCTCATCTCTGCAACTTCCATCTTCTTGACATGATTATGCTTTACTGCCCAACACTCTGATCCATATAACAACGCTGGCCGTACCGCCACCTTATAATACTTTCCTTTAACCTTGAGGGGGACTTTTCGATCACACAAGACCCCCGAAGCACTCCTCCATTTGGTCTACCCGGCTTGAATCCTGTGACTTACATCAGTATCAATCCCTCCATCCTGTTGCACTATAGATCCAAGGTACCTAAAGTTTTCTTTTTCTACTATCTTTTGTGTGCCCAAACTTACTTCTATGTTACCAGGTGTCCTACTTTGACTAAACTTGCATTCCATATATTCCGTTTTGCATCGACTTAGCCTAAACCCTTTTGTCTCTAATGTTTTCCGCCACAATTCAAGTTTAGCATTCACTCCTTCTCTCGTCTCATCCACTAAAATAATGTCATCTGCAAATAGCATACACCACGACACCTCATCCCGGATATGTCTTGTAATCTCATCCATAACTAGGGCAAACAAGTACGGGCTTAACGCTGAGCCTTGATGTAGACCAATCGTGATAGGAAACTCCTTAGTTTCGCCGCCAGTCGTCCTTATAGATGTCACGATTCTATCATACATATCCTTTATCGCCTCAATATAAGCGACACAAACTCTTTTCTTTTCTAGAACTTTCCAAAGAATCTCCCTAGGAACCCGGTCATAGGCCTTCTCCAAGTCAATGAACACCATATGTAAATCTCTCTTACCTTCTCTATACTGTTCCATTAACCTCCTCAGGAGAAAGATAGCCTCCATGGTTGATCTCCCAGGCATGAAACCAAATTGATTCTCTGAAATATTTGTTGTTCTTCTTAGTCTTCTCTCAATAACTCTCTCCCATAATTTCATCGTATGGCTCATCAATTTAATCCCGCGGTAGTTCGCACAGTTCTGAATATCTCCTTTGTTCTTGTATATGGGTATAAGAATACTTTTCCTCCATGCATTAGGCATCTTCTTGCTCCTTAGCACTGCATTAAAAAGCTTTATCAACCAACTAATACCATCCTCTCCCAAGCACCTCCAGACCTCAATAGGGATACCATCTGGCCCCACCGCTTTCCCATTCTTCATTCTTTTCAATACTTCTTTAACTTCTTCCCTATTGATTCTCCTATAGAACATATGATTTGCTTCTTCTCTAGAAATGGTAAGCTGTCCCAATTGTATGTCACTACTACTGCTTTCGTTAAATAACTTGTAGAAGTAGCTCTTCCAACGCTCCTTTATCTCCTCCTCCTTTACTAATACCTTTTCATCCTCATCCTTAATGCATTTAACTTGGTTTAAGTCCTTGGTCCGCCGATCTCTAGTTTTAGCAAGCTTGAATATCTCTCTTTCGCCTTCCTTAGTGTCAAGTCGCCTATATAGCTCCTCAAATGCCTTTGCCTTGGCCTCACTAACTACCTTTTTGGTTTCTCTTTTTGCTTCTTTATACCTCTCCAAGTTCGCTTCAATTTGATCATTTTGCCAAGTTTTAAAGCACTCTCTTTTAACTCTTATCTTGTCTTGGACGGCTTCGCTCCACCACCATGCCTCTTTCTGTACCGGAGCACCCCCTTTAGATTCTCCTAAGACTTCTTTCCCTACCCTCTGAATACACTCTGCTACCTTATCCCACATATAATTTGCACTCTCATCTGTCGCCCAAACGTCTTCCTCTAGTACTCTTTCCCTTAAAGCTAGTTGCTAATCGCCTTTCAAGTTCCATCATTTAGTCCTTGAGCATCTATACAACTTCTTTTTTCTAGTCCACCTTTGTAACTGCACATCTATGATCAACAACCTATGTTGGGAAGTCAAGCTCTCCCCCGGTATAACCTTACAATCTTTACAAGCTAAACGGTCTCTTTTCCTAGTTAAGAAGAAGTCAATTTGTGTCCTCGATGAGCCACTCTTATAAGTCACCAAATATTCCTCTCTTTCTAAAAAATGTGTTAGTTACCATGAGATCATAAGCCACTGAAAACTCCAAGATATCCTTTCCTTCTTCATTTCTATTACCGTACCCATGTCCCCCGTGTACTCCTATGTATCCATCTACGTCACGTCCTACATGACCGTTCAAATCACCTCCTATGAATACTATCTCTCCTTGGGGTATCTCTAGCAGCACTCCTTCCAAGTCTTCCCAAAACTTCTCCTTATGTCCATCTCCTAAGCCCACCTGGGGGGCATAAGCACTAATTACGTTCACTATCTCTTCTCCTAATACTAACTTAATTGTAATAATCCTATCTCCATAGCGCTTTACATTCACTACATCTTCCTTTAAGTCCTTGTTTACCACTATGCCGACCCCATTCCTCGATCTATTAAGTCCCGTATACCATAACTTATACCCGGTCCTCTCAATCTCTTTTGCTTTGTGTCCCACCCATCTTGTCTCTTGCAAGCAAGCAATTGCGATTCGTCTCATTTCCATTGTATCTACCACTTCCATAAGTTTCCCAGTTAGGCTCCCAATGTTCCAAGTGCCCAATCTCAGCCTTCTATTTTGGACTAGCTTCCTTACCCCCCACACTCGTCCAATAAAGTGTGAGGACCCTTGCCTATTTAGCACTGCACCCGAGCGCCGATGCAGCGGTCCTTGCTCACTTATCACTGTACCCGGACCATACAGCGCGTCGCTAAGTAGGGGACGCCCAACGAAATTTCATTAGGTCTCAAATCCATAAAAAATCCGACTGAGTATTGTGCTGGCTGTCGGCTACCTAACGCACAACCCTCCTCCTTTGTCCGGGCTTGGGACCGGCTATGTCAAGGATACCCCAACATAGGCGGAGTTACATGGTGTAAGTCAATAAAATATAATATTTTAAAAATAAAAGCTACAATCATTTGATCATCCTCATATCTCATATTCTTATTTATTTTCTTCTAGTCTCGCTTCCTTTAATTGCCATGCATGTATCTGAGCCCCATTCAAAATAGGACATTTTTTGTATTAAAAGACGCTGCAATGCTCAATATCATTCCTGTCTTATCTTCCTTTTATACACACACAATCCCAGAGATGACACACTTGATAGGCATCATCTTCACCTGTAGAGTTCCATACTTTTGCTGGCTGGCTTGGGATTTCCAATCGTCGCAAGGCAACAGTGGGACCTTGCATCAAATGCAGGGATGAAAATCCTGCATAGCAGCCGTGCAAGGCCCTCCACTTAATCGATTTATAAGGATGTCATTTAAATGGTTGGACCGTATTGCTATAAGGTGAGCACAACCATGTAGGAGAGCACACCTTATGTTAAAGTGGAGGAAAAGTATTATTTGTGCGGAACTAAGTAAGAGTGCAAATTCAAACCGTCCTAAAGGCGGGACTACTCCTTAATTTTGCTATCGTGCTTGTAACAATAAGCACCGATCTATTGAATTGTAGAGCGCATAAGTGCAGGAGAAGATGGTCTTAAAATAGAGAAAATAGCTTTAATTGAAATGGAAATGTAAGGCATCCAAACCCACTACAATTATGAGCATTCGTGGGCTGGTTGGACTGGGTTCAGGTGTATCTAATCCCGCTTCAACTTCATAAATACAAACCTATATTTAGCCCAAGCCCAACCGAACGGAAATATCAGCCCAATCCTGCCTATTTAATCAATCAGGTTGATATGGTTTATGCCGAACCAAGCCTTTTTTTATTTTTTTAATCATTTTGTACAAGCTTTCTACAAATTAGTTAGAAAAATCGTCACTAAATTACAAGCACTCATTCTCTGCCTGAGTTTGCCCGACCTTTGGGCTTTCTACCACTGAATCCAAGCCCGCCCTAAATACTAAAAAGCTCATAAGAACCCCTAACTACTCTTGTAACTTTTTTTTTTTTACTTCTTACCCCATAGGTTATAATTTTAATTAGTTGAAAACAAACTACATTTCTTTTAAAATTCCATGAAAAATAAACATTTTCCATGGAAACATATACATTTTCCACTGAAAATGCTCCCATTTGAAAGCAAAAGGAAAACCTCTCTCTCCCCCTCCAAATTACCAAGAATTCGCCTCTCGAACATACAAAAAAACAGGTCATCTCTCCTCTCCTTCTTCTCTTTTCTTCGTTTATTTATCTCTGATTCCCTCTCCCTTCTTTTCTTTGTCTCTCTACCTCTTGAATTTCATAGGGAAATTTCATTGCATCCAGGTGTTCTGATTCATTTTTCTAATCTGACAGGTCATTTCTCGCTCGAATCGATTTGATCTTTCTTGAATTTTGAAGAAAGAGTTGGAGGTAAATATCTAGATCTGAGAATCTTAGACTCCAAACAAACTGGGTTGGTTATTTGGATGTTGGATCTTCAAACCCTAGTTTCTTTTCCAATAAAGTCCCTTTTGTTTGAAAGGTTCTTTTACTTTGTCCCTTTTTTAATCGTTTGAATCCTTGGAACTTGGTTGTCTTCCATTTTGGTTAGTTTTAACTCTGTTTAGCATCAACTCTGGTTCTTGGGAATTGGGTGTGTGATTTATGGGTTCATAAGGTTGTCTGATTGTATGAATCCTCGTTTGCGCGTAAGATGAGTTACCTGTAATTGGTTTTTTTATAAAGACCCAAACCAGGTTTTTTTACAAGACCCAGAATTGTACAGCCTTTACATAACTCTTATCTTTGGAGGTGACCCCTAAATGGGATAATGCCTAAACCATCATGCTATTAGAGTGGTTGGGGTACTTTTCATTGAAGTTTGATTGTAGTCATTAAGGTGTAACTCAATTTTTTTCCTATATTGGATTCTTGATGTGCTATTTGTTTTTCCTATAATTTCTGATTGACCCATCTGTTTTTGTTGATTTTACTGTTTCCTATTTTGCTTTTTTAAAAATGATTGAGTGAGAACTCATTGCACGTTATGACTGATCATGTTAAAGCGGGACTTGTTGGAATATTGGTGGGGTCCACCAGTCGAGTCGATGCATATGAAAGAGGGGTTTGTGAATTAGGCATTTGGAAGTAATAAATCTCAATGGATTTTGATAGCCGCCCAATTCCATTCTGTGCCTGTTGCAGTGAGCCCTTCACTAGTTTCTATTGTCCACCTTAGATCAATTAGCTAATAATGGTATATGGGGCTTAGTATCGATATGTGCCTAATCAACAAACCTTTTTTTATCTGTTAGAACTAGTAGGGTCCGCAAATGTCCAGATATTACTTTAACAAAGTTAGTTTTTTTTTTTCAAGATGTCGCACTCAATAGCATGATGGCCCTTTTCCCCATTTTTTTGTATTGTATTCCAAAATACTTGCATCAGGTACCATTTGGCAACATGAGAGTGATATCAACTTTTACTTACTAAAATTCTTGGATTTTTTCAGGAGATTTACTTCTATGGAAAATACAGCTAAGCGTTTTTTTTTTTTTCTATTTTATCCAAGTTACAAGAGGTAACCTGCAATCTAAGCAACAATTCAATCCATAATGGTCCATCTTTTACTAAAAACAAAGATTCTCGGGATTAGGCAGCCTTTTCATTTTGCTAAATGGGGATGCATTGGCGTTGCAGACTTGTAGAAACGAAATATGCTTATTGAATTGATGAATTGAATTGGAGTTAGTAATTATGTTCTTTTGGTCATCGAATGAGATTTTCTTTGAACAAATACTGCTTGGATAAATGCATTGTAAGATTTAATTGTTTTGATGTCAAATGGTTTAACATTTTTGTCAAAAGGAAAACTGCATATCTAAGAATAAACCATATAGATTTTTGCTATTATAAAGAGTAAATTGCATTACTAATATATATGTTTAATTCAGATTCCATTTTTTTTAAAATAAATACCTTAGTGACCTGAATGAGTAAGAAACTTGAATACCCAGATAGTTAAAAATTGGCAACGCATCTGCATCATATTGTATCTGATATTTCATCTTCAAAGTCATATCTATAGCACCATCATCAAAGCCTTATCCTAATCTATTCGAGGTTGGCTTTGAAGCATCATATTCATGTTGTGTACGATACATCATCATCATTGAAGCTTTATCCCATCAATCTGTAGGGATGCCAACTCTCGATTAGGCTTCAATTTGAGCTTGCTCACGTGCTAACCAAGCAGAGCTTCAGCTGGTTTGATTAGCTCACTAGTCGAGCTCAAGCTAGAGCTCTTCAGCTTGTCTCGTTAAGGGCTTGGCTCTGCTTGTTTAATTTCTATAGTTTTTATGCACGGGGACCGGCCGCGCAGGCTCATTGGGCATTGGTTCCTCGAACCGCTAGTGCACTTGAAGCGAAGCATGCAATTACGCCTCCCTTTCGAGTAAGTTTTGCTCTTCCCAGTTCCTAAAGGATAAGAGCCCACACCGGTGACGCCTTGTATGCCTTTTGGGTCATGGGGTGCATTGATGCCTTTCTTTACTCGAAGGGCGGAAACAAGACCCCTTCTGGGTCAAGTTGGAAAGCTTGATGGGTTGGTCGCGTAGGAGTCAAATCTATGACATAGGGTTTTGGATGGGAACGGTCAATCAAGACTTTTAGGTTTTCGTACAGGAGTGGAACGAAGGACGAGAGGCGCAGGTGGGTTTTTGCTCGCCAAGGTTCAATCGGGAAAGCAAGCCACTTCTGTCTGGCTCTGATAAGACCTCTTCTCCCCTCCACTGGTCTCTTGTAACTGGTCTTTCTCTTGAAGAGCCGATATGAATCGCCTTCTTTCCCTCAGCTCCTCCGGTCACAGGTCGTAGCCAAAATGGACATTGAATTCCCTCCTCTGGTTTCAATATGAATTGACTCTGCTTCGGTCACTAGCTCTGTGGGTCCCAAGCCTTTTGGGCTACAAAAGGCTGGAAGTTGAAGAATCTAAGGATCAGATGCAAAATGAATGTTTATTATATTATATTATCCGGGGAAAAGAATTAGATCTCAGGATGCTGATTTTGAGCTCAAGCTTGAGCTTTGTTAAGTTTGTTCTACTCAGCAGTCAGCTCATTTACATCTCTATCTTCTTGGTGTTAGCTTTGAACCAATTGTTTGTTTACATATAACAGTCTGTGACCCTGCTATAGCCATGGTAGTATCTATACTGTATCTGCCCAGATTAGAGAGTTTTACATAGCACCAAAGGTACATGCCTCTTGCATTGATTGACTTGCATGAACAAGACTAGGTTAGAGGTGTATGGACACTAGTGACTATGATTTATTTTATTGTCACCGCGTCATATATATATTCGTAATTTTTTTTTTCTCTGTATGCTTTTTTATTTTTGGAGCTCATCTGCATTATTATTTGTTCTTTTTTGCAGTTAAGAATCTAGCTTCATCAAAAACTTCACAAGATGGTTTCTTTTGAGATGAATGACAGGAAAAGTATGCAGACATCCTAATATCTTTTAGTATTTAGTTACAGATAATAGGATGTTCCATACTATTTTTTTTTTTTGTCATGTTATCATTTAGTTATATTTCATATTTAATGAGTTTTTCATTCAAAAGAACTTATCTCCATGTAACATGAACTCATACCCTTGTTATTTGTCAAAAAAAAAAAAAAAAAGGAAAAATGAAAATAGAAAACTTGTTCTTGAATGATGCACTCTTGTCATGAGAGGAACATCTAAGGAGGAGAGAAGTGTCATAAGCATCTTGCATTCATAAGCATCTTGCATGAAGCTGAATGTCACAGTGACATTAATGTATGTGGCAAAGAAGGCCTTTTGAGCTTCTTTTAACCCACACAAGGCTTTGCGTAGACAATAACTGTATCTGGGAGGATGAGGAAGTAGAGTAAGTGGCTTCATGTATGTCTTCATGCAAGAAGACATTCTTAACATGCACCTTAGAAATGGCTTTGTTCTTAACAGAAACCACATCTGTTAATGGACAAATAAATGTCATTGTTGCAACATAGGCAAATCTTTCTTTGCAGTTAGTTCCATACTCATGCACAGCTGTTTGCAACCAGACATGCCTTGTACAGTCGTATGAAGCCATCAAAGTGTGTTTTGATTTGATAAATCGTTGCAGCCTATTGGCTTCATACCATGGAGGATGAAGCACTGGTCCTACTTACAAGTTACCATGGAGGATTAGTTGTCAAGCTCATGGGGGCCCACTTGGATGTATTCCTATCGTTGGGGTAGGATAGATGGAAAGAGGTCTCTTTATGGTTGAGGGCCGTGCCAAAAATAGCCCCATCAGATTATCTTAGCCCTTGATTTAGCAGCCTCAAAGTTTAATGGTCTTTAACCTTATAATTTCTTGAGATTCCATCTAATGGTGAATAAAGGTTTGGTGAGCATAAGACTGGGCAAGGTGCCAGATCATGGTGGGATAAGAGTGCGAAAGGAGCTGCACTGATCAAAGGTGGATCCAAGTGGCCCCCTAGAGCTGGATTGTACTTGTGGTCCACTTATAGGAGAAAATTCTCTTTGTTCAGGTACTTACTAATATTAAGTGTCCTAGCATTTACAAATGCACCCTTGACCAATAGTCGATGCTGAGCTTTGAATGGTTGACCACCTATTCTGCCCTTTGATATAATGTAGCATAAAAATACCTTGATGCCCTTTATGCAAGGTCAAGTTGATGGTTTCCATCTGTTAAATTTAATTATAGTGAAATGGGTTTAATTGATGGCCTACACTTAGTTGACGTCCCCTACCATGGTAAAATAGACACTTATGGGTATGGTTTTTTTTTTTTTTCTTTCTTCATTTCATTTTCTTATTAGTTTCCTTATCTTCTCCTCTTCCAACCCACCCCCCTCTTTCTCTTTTTTTTATTGAATGTTTATTCCTTATTTTCAAACAATAAGCGGTTTTCTTCTTTTTATTCCTCCTCCCCCTCTTCTACCTATCACGGATTCTGTGAAAGGTAAAGCTCTAACCTGCTTGTGGGATCCACTTGGATGCATTCGAGTCATGGGAGGATAGTGTGATGGAAAGGTCTCATTTATGGATATGACTTTCGGGAAAAGAATCATCTTAATCTGATCACGACAGTCAGTTATGGATCTTAAACTTTGACAGTTTCTTAAGTTACATTTTTTTTTATGAAATTTAAAACAGTGGTCATAATTCAAATCAGTTAGGGTGAGTGCCAATTCTTGGGTGATCAGTGAGTGTGAGGGGGTTTGGATTTCCCATTGGTGGTCTCATGTGGTGGTAAAAGATGTTACCTAGCAATTTGTGAGAGGTACCTCTTAACATAACGTAACCATGTATATGGTTGAAGTGGATACTTACTTCTGGAGTGCTTTGTGATTGGTACATACCGACAAAATTGTTTTTTTTTACAAGACATCGTTTAGACCAGCTATGATCTATGGGCAAAATTTATGGTCACTTGGGAAACAACACATGCAACAAAACATGAACGTAGTAGAGATGAGAATGCTGAGATGGATATGGTAAAACTAGGAAAGATAGAATCAGAAATGAGTGTATTCGGAAGCTTTAAGAGTGGCATCAATAGATGATAATTTAAGAAAGACTCATTTGAGATAGTTTCGATATATCCAACACAGGCCAACAACGGCGCCGTTGGTGCCTTTGAAGAAAACTTCCTATTCTAAAATTATTCCTTCCTTTGTTAGCAAGATGTCTAATGAGTTATAAACCTACATAGCGTGCATGCTTCATTTGGGGTATACGCCACAAATGTCTCATACTATGAGATGTCCCAAATGCAAGCTACACCTCAGCCTTGAATCCAAGGGCAACTCAGTCCCCAAGGTGAGCCTTGTGGTTGTGGTGTAAGCCTTGACCTCTTCTAAGAGCCTTAGACTTGAGTTCGAAAGATCTGAGCCTCAAGGTGTAACCCCCAAAATCTTCTAAAATACTGATGTAATCGGCCCCACTGTGGGTCCTGTAGTATGCATACAACCGCCTTACTTTACAGATGAAAGGGCCCACATCATAGAGTAGATCTTTTGAGCTCTGTTCGCTGTGGGTTCCACTGCATAGTGATTGTGTTTGTGAGGGAAGTTAGGTCATTTGGATTGGTTCAATTGACTAGAGCCGGTGCTGTGTTTTTTTCAATTGTAGTAGAACGAAGGCCATATTCATCTTTTCTTTTCTCTTTTCAAATGTGTCAGCACTGTTCAAATGTTGAGATCTTTTCTAAATTCTAACCCTAAAGCTTCAAATTAAACAGAGATTGGACTGGGATTAACGGGGTTCGGTGTATTATTTTCATTCCTGGGAATTGTTTTCTTCTTTGACAAGGGGCTTCTCGCCATGGGAAATGTGAGTGGTGCTTTCTTTCATGCTCCTTCTATTTTTCCTTGCTAATGCTGTGCTTGCATTAACAGTTTGTTTTTATGTGATATGTATCAGATCCTCTTCTTGTCAGGAGTGATGTTAACCATTGGACTGAAATCCACCATGCAATTCTTCATGAAACGGCAGAACTACAAGGTCTGTCCCATACATTGAGCTTCATTTTAATTTTACCCTTGCTTCTGTGATGATGATATTTCGATTAATTGGATAGGGCACTATGTCCTTTGGTTCTGGCTTCTTTCTGGTCCTTGTGGGTTGGCCAATTATGGGCATGATCTTGGAGGCTTATGGGTTTGTCGTGCTCTTCAGGTCTGAACAATCTTTTCTTCTCGTGTTCTGAACTTTCTGTTCGAATTAAACTTCCCTGATCACTGATATAGTTTATTGCACAGCGGCTTTTGGCCTACTCTGGCAGTGTTTCTGCAGAGAATACCTATTCTTGGTTGGGTGTTCCAACAACCATTTATCACATCGGTGAGGAACCACGGTACCTCATGCAAAATTTATTTTCCATATTTTTTTTTAAAGACGACTGCCAATATGTGGTTTATTTTCTTTTGCAGTTCTTTGATCGCAACAAAACCAAAAGAGTGCCTGTCTAGTGATTTCAAGTTGAGAGGAACCACATGCATCACAAACCTGCTGTAAGATTGAAACTCTGAACACCATTGTGGCAGCTGAAAATGATTTACTTTGATGAAATGACCTTTTTTGCCTTTGTAATTCCGATTTTTCTTTTTCTTTACCTTTCTCTAACAATGACCATACATTTATGTAAGGGTAATTCAACATTTTTTTGGCCTTCTCAGCATTTTGTGCTCTGGATGCTTGTTTCTCATCTTGAGAACTTCATGTATTTCATTGGAGATGTCAGAATTTTCTTTTTCACCATGCTTTTACATGTTAGAGTCCGGGCATCAATAGGTTGGTCTTTGCGAATGCATTTCCATCCTAACAGGAAAAAGTTTTCAAGCTTTATTATACCGTTTAGCTTGGGGCAGTAAGTTTTCTTAATGTCATTTTATTGCCACTTCATTTTCCTGAAGTTGGCCTTTTTTTTACTGGTATATAGAGAAATTTTCTAAAGGAGCTCTATGGGGCCCACTTTTGATTAGTGTACCCTCTTTACACTAATACACAATCTAACACTCACTTAAATTTTTGTGTCCCAGTTGGATTGAATTTCAAAAAGAGATTTATCATTAAATTTGTTAAAACAGATCAAGGGTTAGGATAATCTGATTGGGCTGATTTTCTGCATGACGGATATCATAATGAGACCTTTCTATTCCCCCTACCCCATTGACAGGCATGCATCTAGGAGAGCCTCTTGTGCTGGACGCCATATGAACAGAATGAAATTCTGCTGGGTGAAAATTCCCTTTGGTATTTGTGCCAATGTTCGCGGAAGATCTTATACCTTTTTCTTCCTTTGATTTTCTGAATGCATTATGTACATGTATTTATATTTGCATCTTTAGTTGTGCTATTCATGGAATCTATACTCATTTTAGATGATAAAGTGTTCTCAAATGAACATGCCAACCTTCTCAAAATGGTTGAATATGGCATGTTATTTTATTTTATTCAAGAGAAAGAAATAGATAAATGTTA
The DNA here is from genome assembly GCA_012931725.1 of Litsea cubeba. Lineage (NCBI taxonomy): Eukaryota > Viridiplantae > Streptophyta > Magnoliopsida > Laurales > Lauraceae > Litsea > Litsea cubeba. Next base: position 4,251,387 of record CM022946.1, on the reverse strand, counting down.
ACAATTCAGATTATTGTGTTAGATTTTCCAGTGGATACATTTTTGTGTAGCAATAACAAGATGGTCGAAGCCATTGAGAGACATGATTTTTACTGCCTTGTTTGTTTGCATTAAAATACATAGGTATTGAGTAAATAGGGTGGTTAAAAATTAGCATCAAAGGTAAATTTCCAAAAATGAGCATCAAATAGCTTCTTCTTTTGATTCTATTTCTCTAAAAAAAAATGTTATTTGATGTTCACTTTTGGAAATTCACCTTTAATCTTCATTTTTAACCACCCTATGTATTTAATTCCTATGTATTCTAATGTAAACAGGCAGGCCCTTTGCGGGATGGATCCATGTAGTTCTAGACCCATTTGTGCAAAATTCAAAATATATGTGTATATTACAATGGGTATTGAGGAGTGGGCTTCACCCAAAGGGGAGTATTAAAAAACTATTTATGCTGCCTCTACTAACGCATGGCTAGCTAAGGAATCTTAATAGGGTACTAATTTTTGACCAAATAATTTTTGGATTTGGGCATCATTCTACTGAATTGGATTTGTGATCATTGGCTCATTAGAATACGATCATGAGTGATTTTTCAGTAAAACAACGATCCAAAGATGCGAAATGCTAAAACACGAAAATACTAGTCTTTTTCCCATTCTCTCACTAATGAGAGAGAGAGAGAGAGAGAGAGTAGGTTGATGTTTTGAAGACCCATTTGGCCTATGAAAAAAAGGTTCGCATACTTGATTTTGAACTCTGTAATTCTTGGATTTGTATTTAGTTGTAATGCTGATGGGCATAGAGAATAGGTTCATGTGTTCAAGAACCGTTTGGCTCAAATTCAAAATATGCATGTACTCTATATTAGGTACTTATTTTGGGCTCATTAATTCTTGTAATTATGACTAAATATAGCAGGATTTGTGTAAGGTCAGATTCTTGAAATTTGCATACTACTGTTGATGAGTGCTAAGGCATAGGAGGATCTGAATAAGATTTGTGCAAGTTTGAATTCTTGGGTTTTGCACTGTACAGCTGTTTAGGCTTTAAGAGGATTTGAAAAAGAAACTACTGAGATTTTGTGAAGGTCTAAAAAAGAAACTATTGAGATGCAGTTGAGATTTCAAGATGGTTAAAAAATGGAAAGAATTTATTAAAGGCTTATCTATGTTTTGCCAGATTAATCATAAAGTAGGATGTGTAGGCCAGTAACCATTTCGATCTGAGGTCCCCCTCTCCACGCTCTTCAGGTATCTCAAGTGGTGCCATAACCTGGGTACTTTAATTTCCATATTAGGTGATGGCGAGCTTTGATCATTATTCAAGTCCTCTGGAAAAGTCTCACTAGATGGTGTCCAAATATCTTCTCCTCTAACTTGGGTTCCACTAAAGAGAATTTTCATTTCATCAGAAAATGATAAAGTTCTCGTTCTGAATATTTTTGCATGTGGGTGTCCCTGCATGAGATGGTTTAATTTTAAATAATATAAAAAATGATGAATTACTAAATTAAAAATAAAATTTACCTTTAAATATTCATCCCATCTCTCGGGTTCCATTGTAACTGTGTGAGTTACTTCATTATATCCTATACCGGTTTGCCCACACAACGTTACCCAAACATTGTATTGTTTTCTCATAAGGTCCCATTGATTTGTTAATTGCTTTTGACCATATAAGATCCCGGTCTTCTCCTTGGAACTGTCTATAACTCTATTCCATGATTGCGCTTTTAAATTTATCCCGGGTTTTCCTCCTGATAACAACTCTTGAATGCATAGGTCTAAAAAGACCTTCTTTTGGTTTTCTGACCATACGGCTCTACTTGATTCAGCCTTCTCCTTACTTTTATGAGATAAAACTCTTGATTCAGCCATATAATCTTCCCCTAAAAACTCATCACTTTCAATAGTCAATATATATTTACATTAAAATGCTCTCGTGTATTTTTTCTACATGTCATAAAAATATTCATATAAAACTTATGCGCATACATGTATATTATAACTATGAAATCATCATTCACGTTATAGAAACACAAAAATCCATTTACGTATACATGCTAAAATCTGATCACAAAGAGCTTTTTTGTTTGTATGGAATATACAGTAAATGAACATATATGAATTCATGATCAATTGAGATCCATCAAAGGATTGTATAAAAGAGCTAAGGGGTGGAAGGGGAGGTTATTTAATGGTCAATTTTGGACATGCACCTTTGATTTGACTTTTGTAACTAATATAAAAGTACTAGTCTCAGAATTCATAGGAATTCAACTACATGAAACAAAAAGGATGAAAACTATGAATTTTTACATGAAGAATGACAACACGTGCATGCATTAGAACCATATTAAGATGACATATGTTACAGTGCAGTGATGTCTCGAATTTTGGCCCTCATGCCCACCTTCAATGCAAACAAATTGCTAGATATATAACTGCCTCTCTACCTTTTGAGTCGAACAATGCAATCTCTCTAACCAACATGATTCAAAAGTAATATAATAATTGAGTGGTAAGGTTCATATCCAACAACTTCCACCATCAAAGATGACCCACACAATCCAGATCAAGTTCACAATATTGTATAGCACCATGGAACAACATGCAACCCTCTCATTCATTCATTAGCCGAGAAGAATATTTGTTGGAAAATACATGGAAAACTTTCCTCAATTGAAAGATAAAGTAGTGAAGAAATTAGCAACCATATTTGGTGGACTGCCATTCATGACCAGCCTCAAAACAAAATTCGGAATATATATATATATATATTATTAGTATTGTTGATTAGGAGGGACACCATATGGATGGTGTGTGATATCGGTTTGGATGGTGAGAGGTGGGACTTGGCTGGGATACAAGTGGGCTTGGTTTGGGTACTGTAAGTCATGGGTGCAAGTGAAGTGATGGTTGATCATAGACGATGAAAAGGTGGGCCTGGGTCTAGTTGTTGGTGATTTATGGTGGGGGACTATGGGTTTATTTTGATGGGAGGATAGAGGTGGTGTTGGGCAGTATGAGAATGGTACGTGGGTTATTTGTTTTGCATGTTGTTGTGTAGTGGAGGTGTAATGAATATATGGTTTGGGTGGATATAAGGTTGTTGTGGATAGATGAAGATGAGTGTCTGCTATGCTTGCTTGGTTGGGTTGGCAAGTGGGAGATGAGAGATAATGTATAGATTATATTATTATAATATATGTGAGGCCCATACAAGTTCTTCTCTTTTATTATCTTATTATTATATAAGTGAGGCCCACGTTCTTCTCTTTTAGAAGGGTAATAATTAATAATATATAGATTATATTATTATTATCTAAGTGGGGCCCACACAAGTTATGTCATTTTGTTCTTAATAATAATAATGTATAGATTATATTATTATTATATAGGTGGGGCTCACACAAGTTCTTCTCTTTTAAAAGGGTGATAATAATATATAGGTTATATTATTATATTATTATTATCTTAAGTTGGACCCACATCTTGTATTTGAGTAATAATATATAGATTATATTATATTTATCTTAAGTGGGGCCCAAATCTTGCATGTGATTGGGCAAGCATATAGTGAAAAAAAAGTTACATCTTCTTCTCTTTTATAATAGGTAATTAATTAAATAATTAATAGTAGAGATATAGAGATAGAGATAGAGATAGAGAAATAATAATAATAATGTATA